>CM076577.1:981819435-981977196 GCA_034641835.2 Pinus albicaulis | reverse complement strand
AGATTTGATGGTATCCGTCCCTACCATTCCCCGTCCCGCACAATGGAGGACCCATTATGTGACCTGTGAGCAATGTCAAGCCTTGAAAATACTTTCATTGCATCCCTTTCCATGAGGACAACATTTCTCCTGTTTATCATTTCCTGAACAGACCCCTAAAAACACATGTTTTTGCATTGGCGCTGGTAGCCCGTTATGTACTCGCGCCAATGGGGGAAAATTAACACTGAGCCCGCGCCAATTGGCGCTCTGTCCCAGTGTTGTACCCGCGCCACTCTATTTATGGAAAGTTTTTTAAAATAAGAGGCGAAGTTTCGATTACAACAACTTCGTGGATGAGTCATCAGGAGTGGTTTCGCCTGAATAACCACGGCCTTCCTCCTTTGGTCTCTTGTTTCCACCATATGGGGAACCTCCCAAAGGATAAGGCCTCCCTTCCACTATTGTAGGGATCCCAACCTCCTCCTCTCCTCTATAAATATAACCTTCATCCATTGATGAAGGGGCTGAAAGGCTGATAGTCTTGAAGTGCTGAAGCTTTGCATCTCCCTATTCCCAAGTGCCTTTGTGCTGTAAAGAATCCCTTCTTTCCCTTAAGGCCCATTCAAGCGAGGAGACCATTGTTACGAGACTCTCGAGAGGTTTCCCTTTCCTTGGCGAGCTTTGCGAGACGTGGACGACCGGAGACCCGTTCGAAGGAAGCTGCGACGTCAGAACTTGGTTGTAACTTCTATTCGTTTATCATTTTAATAGATGAATATGATTATGGTTCCACTCCTTTTTCCATCATGTTAATGCGAGTAATATCTTTTCTGACCGATGTTTAGTTACGTATGCTGGTTCCTATGCATGTATCTGTTCGTTTCTTCTGTGTGCAGGTGTTCATCCACGGAGATCGTGGAAGGATTTTGATCTGCCAGGGCTGAAGGACGGGGACATCTCTTCTTCAGATCTAGCGTTGGAATCCAGGTAGGCTCTTATCCCAAGTCTTTCATTCGTAACTAGGAGCTTGCGTCATAGCATTGTTTGTTTGTTGCTAGACCCCTGCTGGGCTAGTAGGGATGGCCTCTGTCCGCAGAGGGGATTTACCTCCTCAACAAATTTAACTCATCAGCCCGTGTGTGCTTTTGAGTTTTGATGGCAACTTTTTCAGAGTTTACCAACCAAGGAATCCCTTCAGAAGGGAATCCTGGTCATTTTCCTCCTTTTGGAAATGTTGGTGCTCCTTACATGGCGACGTTGTCCCTTCCTAGGTTAACTGTTGGGTTGCCTGTTTGGTTGTTCTCAACCTCTGTCGTCCCGAATGTCTCCACTACTGTTCAATCAGTTTCTCCACATGAGCAACCTCATGTTGACTCCAAGGTGGACCTCTCCCCTTCTTCGCCTGTTTCTGCGTCCTCCTCTTCTACTTCGCCTGGTGAAAGTCTGGATTCGAGTAACCAGGTGGCTAAGAAGAAGAAGAAGAAGACAAAGAAGAAGAAGTCTGATAAGAGAGAGGCTAAGGCTGCAGCTGCTGCTTCTAATGCACCTCCTCTTGATAAACCTTCCAACCCTCCACGGAAAGTCAAGTTCCCTTGCATGTTGTGCACGGGAGACCATCTTCTTCAAGACTGCCCTGGCATTCCCAAGGTGCTTGAAGAATGGTCCAGCGGTCGTCCACCGTTGCCTTTGGCTTCCGGGAGTCAGGTTGGGGGCACGTCTTCAGCTAGTGTTGGTAAAAATCCTAAAAAGCAGGGTAAGATTACCAATCCCTGTAGGTTGTGTGAAGGGCACCATGCCATTCACCTTTGTCCTTATATGGATGAAGCCAAAAGAGTCTTGGACAACTCGACTGTTTCTACACCACGCCTCCCGGCTGGTTATAAACAGCTTTCTTTGAGTCCTCCACCAGCTGATCCTACGATTGGTCAAGAGTCATCCTTGGTCGATCCCGCTCCCTCGGAAATTCAAATTCAGGAATCCATTCCCAACCAACCATTGGTCGTGGGATTGGTTGAACTGGCCCCGTCCGCGGTGCACCAGGTCTTTTCTGTCGAGAGTGGATCTCACACCCCTCATGTCCTTCTGGTCTCTTCAGATTCTTCAGACTTGGAGAAAGATTCTCCTGTCCCTGTACTTCAAGAAGTCGCTCCTCCGCCTCCCAAGATGGAAGTTGCAGAGGATATTTCTCCCACCTTCGAGAGGGAGGTCATGGAGGAGGCTTCTGCTTCCGTAACATCAGGGGAAGACCTTCGCATTTCGATGGTAGCCCCTCCGAGTAGTTTGGTTGCTTCCTTTGATTGGAACCGATTTGCAGGATTTCGCCTGCCGTCTTATGTGCCTTTCGAGCTCACCGTGCAGGCTCTTGGTGTGGTTGTACCCAGTACCATTATAGACGAAGGTGCGTCTGTTAGTATTCTGTCTTCAACTACCTGGCAAGCTTTCGGTTCGCCACCGCTTGCGCCTGTTACGCAGAATCTGTTGACATTCAATAGAAGAACGAGTCAACCGTTGGGGATCCTTCCAAGGTTACCTGTTACTTTGGGAGGAAAAACCGTCCATATGGACGTGATGGTTGTTCCAGGCCCCTTGGATTTCAATCTGCTCCTGGGGCGAGATTACACTTATGCCATGGGAGCGCTCGTCTCCTCCCTCTTTCGCGTGATGTGCTTCCCACATGAAGGACGGATCGTGACCATTGATCAGCTTTTGTTCTTTGGTCCTAATGTGGCAACTGGTCCACCATCACCCCCTCCAGGTTTTTATCCACCCGTTGTATCTGCTCCACCGCAGGTCAACTATGTGGCTACTTACCCCGTGCCTGTGCTCAGTGATGATGCCGTAGTGCATAATGTGCTGGGGGCATTGGGTCCTGACTTCCAGGATGATTTCCTCCCATCTGGTGTGGAACTCTTGGAAGAAATGACTTCTTGTTCATTATGATGAAGTCGGTCGGAGCACAGTTCCTTGTCTTGTGTCAAGCTCCTTAAAAAATGAAACAAGGTTGTCGGAGCAGAGTTCCTTGTCTTGTGTCAAGCTCCTTAAAAAATGAAACAAGGTTTGTCGGAGCACAGTTCCTGGTCTTGTGTCAAGCTCCCTAAACCATGAAACAAGGTGTTTGAGGATAGTTCTTTTAATGTGTCAACCTCGTTAAAATAATGAAACACATTCCCGTTCAATTCGAGTCTTTTGTTTAGATCTCGTAAAATCCCAGTCGAGTCTTTCTCTTGATCTCGTAATTTGAACCTTCACTCCATCTGCCTTTCATATGGAATGAAGCTTGGGGGGCATGTACCTCGAATTGAGTCACCATGCTGGGGGCAGGCTTACTTTTTCAAGCATAGTTTGTTTCCGTTTCAAGCTTGTGTAAAAATGAAACCGGTTTCAAGCATAGTTTATCTTTGTTTCAAGCTTGTGTAAAAATGAAACCATTCTTATTTTACCTCTTGTGATTGCCATTTTATCAGCCTATTTCTGCGAGATGAGCCTTGGTTTTCTCACTCCATTGTCACTATTTGCTTGGCCGATCATATGCCTTCACTTGGTTGTTTTACCCGTTCCTGAGGAACCGCTGCTATGAGTGGTCTTGTTAGCCAGCCTCTCGACCTTTATTTGTTCAGAGTAGTTCCACCATCACCGGAACCAGTTGCTACTCTTTATACCACTCGTTCCTCCAGGAGGAGTCATCTTTCAGCTCTTTTCTGACTCTCTAAATATGAAAAGATTGTCGAGGCCCTTGTCGTTTCGATCTCGTTAAAATGGACACGAATCGACATTCACCCGGTATAAGTTTAACCCTTTTTCGGGCCGGGATGGATTGATTACGAAAAAGGAATACCCTAGCCTATCGCGACTAGGAGGTTTTCCCGGATATTGTTTTCTACCTTTTCGGATCTGGGGAACTATTTACGAAAAGGGACCTGTGGAGTTTTCTTTTCCGCTGTCTTTTCAAACTCTCTAAACATGAAAAGACGCCGAGTTCTTCCTTTGTCGGACTCGTTAAACCCTGATGACATTGGATTCCGTCGAAATGACGTTCTCCGAGTTTCTCCTTCCTAGGACTCGTTAAATGCACTAGGATGGATTCGCCCGAAGGGCGGACTTATATCACAAGCATATGCTATCCCCTTCAAGCTTGTTATAAAAAATAATTGGGGTACTCGCCAGAAATGGTGGGGGAAAAATGGAACCGTCGTCGTTGTCGTCGGCAGTATGTCGCTCTTGAACATGGCACTTGTCTGCATTCGTGTCGGGTTGGGGACATCTCATCTCGTTTCTTCACTTTGCCTCCGTGGGTTTGGATAATCTCTTTTGACCTCTCCTCTGCTCATTGCCTCGTCACCCTGACCTCTGATCCGTTGATGTCAAATACCTTGCCAAATCAATGTCGATCTTAGTCAATATGTTGAGGAGGTGCCTACAAATATCGAAAAACTACAATTTTCACATGTGTTCCACAACACGCATATATTCTCTGTCTAAATTAATCGATGATGTGGGGGGTCTTATGGCCCACCTTTGATCAAAGGTCCTTTCACATGCGACTTCAACTCATTATCCAGGAAGTTGGTCTAGAGACTCCTGATGGTACCTTGGAGCCTGCATGCCTCAATGGCAGGTTCGTCGCATTTGACGTGAGGTTTTCATCATTGACCTCCGATCGAATGATTCTGCGGGTGTTCGACGTCAACTCATTTATTCGCACGCCGTAGATTGTACCTGTAGTACCTTGAGGACCATTGTCATTATTGGTGGTTTCTCTCGCGTCTGTTAACAGCTTTCATCATTGGCTGGTAATCAGACGATGTTCTTGCATGTTCGACATCAGCTCACATACTCACATGCTCGAACTTGTACTTGTTTGGGTCGAGATGGAGCGCAAGACCCTGGATTGTGTCTGTTGTAATCCAGGCTGCGATTGTGGATTATTATCATTATGTACACGACTCACTGATTGGATGGCTGCGACCATACCTGAGTCTATTGGTTTGATCCTAGTTGGATGGCTGCGTCCATACCCTGGATCCGGATTATAGTATTCTCTGTTTCGGATGGCTGCGTCCATACCATATATCATGTATCAGAGATATCAGTTGTACTTGGATGTAGGTCTTCCGACAGCAGTTTTTTTAGCTGGGCACGTTCTCAAAAATAATTTCACCTCTCTCTCTCTCTCGAACCTCATGCTTTAGGGGGCATTTGTTACATAGCATTTTGTCACCATCCCTACCATTCCCCGTCCCGCACAATGGAGGACCCATTATGTGACCTGTGAGCAATGTCAAGCCTTGAAAATACCTTCATCGCATCCCTTTCCATGAGGACAACATTTCTCCTGTTTATCATTTCCTGAGCAGATCCCTAAAAACACATGTTTTTGCATTGGCGCTGGTAGCCCGTTATGTACCCGCGCCAATGGGGGAAAATTAACACTGAGCCCGCGCCAATTGGCGCTCTGTCCCAGTGTTGTACCCGCGCCACTCTGTTTATGGAAAGTTTTTTAAAATAAGAGGCGAAGTTTCGATTACAACAACTTCGTGGATGAGTCATCAGGAGTGGTTTTGCCTGAATAACCACGGCCTTCCTCCTTTGGCCTCTTGTTTCCACCTTATGGGGAACCTCCCAAAGGATAAGGCCTCCCTTCCACTATTGTAGGGATCCCAGCCTCCTCCTCTCCTCTATAAATATAGCCTTCATCCATTGATGAAGGGGCTGAAAGGCTGATAGTCTGGAAGTGCTGAAGCTTTGCATCTCCCTATTCCCAAGTGCCTTTGTGCTGTAAAGAATCCCTTCTTTCCCTTAAGGCCCATTCAAGCGAGGAGACCATTGTTACGAGACTCTGGAGAGGTTTCCCTTTCCTTGGCAAGCTTTGCGAGACGTGGACAACCGGAGACCCGTTCGAAGGAAGCTGCGACGTCAGAACTTGGTTGTAACTTCTATTCGTTTATCATTTTAATAGATGACTATGATTATGGTTTCACTCCTTTTTCCATCATGTTAATGCGAGTAATATCTTTTCTGACCGATGTTTAGTTACGTATGCCGGTTCCTATGCTTGTATCTGTTCGTTTCTTCTGTGTGCAGGTGTTCATCCACGGAGATCGTGGAAGGATTGTGATCTGCCAGGGCTGAAGGACGGGGATATCTCTTCTTCAGATCGTAGCGTTGGAATCCAGGTAGGTTCCTATCCCAAACCTTTCATTCGTAATTAGGAGCTTGCGTCATAGCATTGTTTGTTTGTTGCTAGACCCCTGCTGGGCTAGTAGGGATCGCCTCTGTCCGCAGAGGGGATTTACCTCATCAACACAAGGCATGGGATTTAAACTATAAATACAGATACCCTGGTATACAAATTCTTGACATGCCATCTGGGAGCACAAGTGGACCTCGGGAGCCCCACTAAAAAGGTTTTCCCAGTGTAATATTGATACCTAGTCACGGGTCTATTGTGACAGAGCTTTTCTCGTGGGTTTTTCCTCTGTCCGAAAAGCATCCACTCTGTACATCAATAATTTTGATTCCTCGTGGGCCTCGTAAGGTATCCACAGTGTACTCTCACCCACTTTCACCAAAAGTTTGTCGGTAGATCGGATCTCCGTGTGGATGTCACGTTATGTGTTACCCGAAAACGATGATCCTACTGCCAAGTGTCAATAATCCGACGGTTTACATTAATGCTTGTCCCCTTCTCCATTCTATATAAGGAGGGGTAAGGCTCATTTGCAACCATCGGCATTTGGAGTTTGAGTCTTTAGTATTTGTGTGTTTTTGAGTCCGAGTTTTGCTCCCTGATCTGCGTTTGCGCAATCCTTGCGATCTGCTCGCATCACGGAGTTTTGACTCACAGTCCTTAGGAGAACTGAGAAGCCTGCGTGTCTGTTCATGTGACAGGAAAGAACCTAAAGTGGCCAGTTCTTTAGATTGAGTCTGTATATTTATGTCAGTGTGTTTATATCTCTGAGACAGAGTCTGTATTTTGGCCAGGAAGCCTCTGGTATCGCACGCTCATTCATTGGGTTGCATCAGTCCGGTAAAAGCCAATACAGTCGATCTCAGATACATATTTTGAGTCCAGAAAGTCTGTAATATGATTGTGAATAATTCTGCAAATAATAAAAGAGAGAAGTTTTTCATCATTTCCGCATTTTTGAGTACTATCACTCTGAGTTTATATTGCTATTAAGATACTTGCATTGCTTGAAAGTTCGCCATAAGTTCGCTCGAGGTTCGCGAATTAAGTGAGGGACACCAAGGCCGTGTGAAGGCGAGGGAAGCCGTTGAGAAGGCCGTCAGTTGTGTGAAGCTTCAGTAGGTTCATGTAGGGGTTCACAGTTGGGTTCACAGTTGGGTTCACATAAAGCAGTGTTCAGAGAAACTTAACAAGGCCAAGTCTGTTGGTTGACAACAACAAGCAAGCTTACGAGAAGCCTCGCTAGAATTCATTATTTGGTTGCGCATTGGGTCCATTGGGCATGAACCAACAATCAATGTGTAGATATTAAATATACAAAACAGCAATACAATATGGCTCAAACAGGACGATATTATTAGAAGAAACACGAGCTCGATAAGATATATCTATTTGGGAAAAAACCAGGTCGATACGATATATTATTTGCATTATTGGTATATATTGATAGGCCAATACTAGTGTTATGGAATATTTTGGCATTATAGAATATATACTAGCAATTGCACCACATGTTGCAAAGGAAACGTCGTGGTTGTGGTATAAGAAAGAATATCATATAAGAAAGAAAAGGTAGTAGGAACTTTCTTGGCTCCAACTAATCCTCCAGAACAACGGGTGGAGAATTATGTTTACTAGACCTCAAATCAAAATATCCATATTGAGTAATTGATGTGGAACAAATTCTTTGTTATTAATTGCATGTAAGATGTGTTTTTTCATAATGGATGAGACATTTTGGCCAAAGTACTCAAGACCTCTATATGACGAAATATGCATGTTTATTTTTATTTTTTGCATGAAGGATTCACTTGGTTTTTATGACCAAGTTGGGAATACTCCACCCTTCCACAAAATTATTTGCTTCTATCACATTCACAATGTTGAATACTCTGACTTTGCTCTACAGCTAGAATTATTTAATGGAATAAAAACTTATCACTATGACATGTTGTACTTCATAAGAGACTACTAAAAATCTTAAGTATGGAACATAGAGCATAAAGTTATCTTAATCGTCAATGTTATGGATAAGAGACTTTTGGGCCCTTTTTAACACTTGGGGATGATTAATTAATCTCAGTTCACATAGTTTATATTAATAAATTATTTACAATCATATTTCCATAATTCCTCTTTGAACGACCAATAAGAGACTTTTGGGCCCTTTTTAACACTTGGGGATGATTAATTAATCTCAGTTCACATAGTTTATATTAATAAATTATTTACAATCATATTTCCATAATTCCTCTTTGAACGACCAATAAGAGACTTTTTTGGAACTTTTCACCTCAGTCAGAATAACAAACATTATGAAGAGCGAAAAGTAAGAAGAAACATCATGAAGAGCCAAAAGTAAGAAGAAAAATCAGCTCATAATCAGGGAATCTAGTCACTTCTTTAAGGATCATAATTCAATACTTTAGTGCCTTTTAAAGATCATGTCCTCTGAAATAATTTGGAAATTTAAAAAAAATCATAGTAACAAATAATATATAACAAAAAAAACCATGTATTTTTGGAATAATAAAATAGTAGTAAGAAAAATAATATATAACAAGAAAAACTATGTATATTTGGATGTATGAAAATTTAGATACATTTTATTAAGTAAAATTTTAAAATAATAATGGTTATAAACATTTAAATATAATTTTATTAAATAATTAGTTTAGATCCAGAGTTAAATTGATTTAGACCATCCTAGTTCCCCCTATAAAGAAACTACATTCCAAATGAATACCATAGGTCAAGACCATGGACTGTATTTATAGTTTATCATTTTATGTATTTTACAATTTTTTTTATTCATTAAACTAATTTATGTTAAATCTAGTTTTATTAAGTTATTAATTTATATCTCTCAGTCTCACATATTTTATATTATTTGGATTGCCAGTTAAATTTCCCAATGCATATATTATTAAGTTTATTTAAATATTTTATTTAATTTTTTTCATCAAACTTATATTTACATAATTTTGATTATGTTAAAATTTACTTTCTACAATTTTAGTAATTATTTTATTAGTTTAATTTTTTCTTTTTAAAGTAAAACAACATATTTCTAACAGTTCACTTTGCTTAAACTAAACAATTTGATAACATATTTTAAGTTTAAAAAATTGAAAATAATTAATAAAAATATATGTATAAAAACCTTTTGGTGATAATCACATCCAATGCTCTTTTTGAACCATATTGACTGGTTCTAAAAGCATGACAAGATATTCTTAGATATGGTTATGACGAAAAGATTTATATACATTTTATAGATGAGAAGCAAAATTCCTAATAATAAAAATATATTTTCGTAATATTTTAGAAAACATAATAAAATTGCAATTTTTACAATGTCTCCTCTATCTTGAAGATAAACACATTTTCAAAGAAAAAGTGGGGCCAATTATGTCATCAAATAGGGATTAATGTATCGATTAACTTGTTCATAACTACCACTCTCAAAGGTAACGATGTTTTTTACTCAAGAATATAAGTTGTATTTTGTATTTTTGTTAAAAATAATAATGAATAAAAACAATTATTAAACATTTTTAATTATAATAATAAACCTAAACAATATTCATAAACACATGAACATAAACACATGAAAGGTAAAAAAAAGAGATAATAATATAAATATTTTCTATTTTATAATAAATTGTTTATTTTATGGACTCCCAATCCGTACAGCTATATATTGCGTCCTATCTAGTCAAATAAACATAAACTTGACACCCTAAAAAGTTTGACAAAGTGAATACTAAAATGTTTTAAAAAATGACCGATATCTATCGGACATTGCAAATGCCATCGATGGATATTCATTACGTCGGAAAGAAACTCTGATCAATGCCCGACCATTCATTTCTGGAAAGCGCTGGTTAAAAACATAGACCGAGATTTTGCCAAAGTGAAGTGGCTGCTATTTTTAGCCACTGAAACTCTTTCACAAGAGGGACACATGGTAAGGGTTGAAGCAGACCTCAGAGGTGGCGCCATTTTGAGAGCTTTCAGATTTTGCAGCTCTATGTGAAGTTTTCGGTTCTCGTCTGCAAGTGACTCATTATATCTCTTGAGAAGCTCACAGTCCACTTCGGTTTGCTTCAGTTTCATCCTGAAACAAATTCATCCATTTAATTAACATATAACAAAAATTTATCAATAAAATGTAGTTTTCAAAACAGAAAGTTGTCAATACAATATGATCTCCCATCGGATTAAAATTATTCCGAATTATAAATTTGCTGGAATTTTAATTTCCAAGTCGATATTTTTTACAATATTAATGCTGACCTGCAAAATAGAATGAATAAATAAAGGACACGGGCTAACCTTGCTCGTCTATTTTGGAACCACACTTCAACTTGCCGAGGACGGAGGTTTAACTATAAGGCCAACTCTTCCTTTTGCATCTGCGGAAAAAGAAAGAAGTTACGGCAGCCGAAATCATGACGAAACACAAGCGAAAAATGAATACTGTGAATAGAGACTTACAGGTTCCGGTGCCCTGTTCTTTTGGAAAATTTCTTCTAGAAGAGCACACTGCTCTCTGGACAGCCTAAGCTTCTTCCGAGAACAGCCCTCTTCTTCGACATCACTGAGTACCCTCGACCAAACTCGGTCATTCTCCAACTCCTCACCATCGCTCCGTTTCCGCTTGATCTGGTTATACCCGTTTGAATCCACGGTATTGTTGTTGGACGGCGACATATTGATGGCGCCTGCATCTTCGTTGTAGAAACACCAGGCTGGGAATTTGTTGGCATGGGATCGCCATGACACAGGTACCGGATGGATTAGAGCCTTCGTTTCCCCCGCTGATCTCTCGCTACCAACACCAATGGTTCCTGCACATGACGATTATCGTTATTATGATCCAAAAATATCATTTAGACAACAGACATATCAATCAAAACACCATATAAAGAAAATTCAATCCGTTCTTAGCGATTATTTTTAACAATTGTTAAACAGGGCACGAATATACCAATCGATGATGACGTCTTCTTCTTCCAGGTCAAAGTGCCGCTGCCCGAGTCAGGGGTTAATGGAAATAGATCTAACTGCAGAGGAGCTCCATTCACATTTCCTGGCGAAACATACTGCAAAGGAGGCCGATTCACATTTCTCTGCGAAACGGACATTTCATCATTTTCTCTGGTGGTTGTCCCACCACCAATACTGGGAAATTCGCAACTGTTCGATAGCTTCTAGCGGTCGGCCCAACTTTAATATGTTTGAATAAGGTGCAACCAAAGCATCGAAGGCCTAGCCTTTTATTATCATTTGATATTATCTGTGTTGGAATGTCATAAAAATTTAAAATATGCAACAATGAGAGGTTTACCCAAAGAGGGAGGAAGGGTACCTTATAAACATCATCCATCAAATCTACCCTTTTGGCGTGCAGATTTTAGAGAATTCCATACCACAGGCACATGTTGTAAGTATTTTCCACCATCCAGTTGGAGAGTAAGCCATCCAGATCGACTGATATCGCATTTATAAACAAGAGGAGAGCATGGAGGTCCTTTTTATCCAGTGTCTTGTACATTGATGATGATACAAATTCATCTTCATACACCATGCTTACATGGCCATAATGACGTTAGAGAGAAGGTAATCGAGTGTCCATGTTGTCATAGAAACGATGAGAATATAAATAATCACCTTCATGATGGTGGACATGGAAATATGGGTTTCTTGTCGAGTACATAATGGGATTTGGTGCAGGAACAAAGGAGGTATCCATCCACAAAAGCATTAATATTATCATCATTAAAAAGTCTCTCAAAGCCTGTGAGTTGGCTATGTACACTGGTTCACATGTAAAGAAGTGTTTTGTATAATTTTACAAGTAAGTGTGACCCTATAGATGAAATTAACTCGCAAGGAAGTTTTTGAATAAATTTGTTCAAACTTAACCATTCAATCATACAGAATTAACCCACGTCGTCCACTCAGAAAAAATTGAAGTCTTTATTAATGGTCTTCCACGAGAATTAAAATTTGAACAAAATATTCATCAGTAGTAGCATGGTTTTGTACAGTTAGAAAATATGAGGCCTTATATTCCATAGTATCATTGGAAAAAATCATGAGTGATATTACCATAAGAGCCTAGCATGCAAAGACACAAGAGAATAATTTTTTTCTAGTAGCTTTACTGAATTATTTGATAGATTAAGGTCTTGCCTTCTTTTATGAATGGTATCTACATGAGGGCTTGCAAGAGAGAAGAAAAACGCCTTGTCATTGATGTCAAAATGGGAGGTAAGAAGAGGTATGGAGACAAAATGAAATTAGAAAAAGAGGTATGTTTTCCAAGATAATCAAGAGATGGAATCATAGTGTTGTCATCAATGCCACAAGGGGAGAATGTTGGTAATCTTGGCATTGATTTCAAATGGTCATGATTGATTGATTGGTGTTGATGGTGTTAACATTAACTTATGTTTATCTCCATTGTTAAAAGATTAGTTGGAATGCAAAGGATGAAAGTGATGTCTAAGTGAAAAGGCTATAATAATTAATGTGAAGGCTGAAAATTCTTAAATAAATATGTTGATTAGTTATTTCGATGTAAAAATGGGACATGATATATTGAGACACAAGCTGGAAAAACATATATTTTCATTAAATAGAAAAATGTATGGTACAAGCTTGGAAAATGTAGTTAATACGGGTTGTAGTTAATGGATAATCATTACTGTTGAGATATTTTATTTCAACGCAATTTTATATGACAATTTTTTGTTTTTCAAATTTGAAAATGAAGGGATAGGTTGTGAGAAATTTTAGAAGACCACGATACAATGCCTCATTTCATATTCCTAAAAATAATACAAGCAACCAATAAACTTTTTTGGAGTTGAGCAGTTTGTATGAGAGGGTCCATGAGCAGCAGCAGAAAAGGAACATAATTGAAGAAGAGGAGTAAAGAATATGAGAATCAGAATTGAGAGCATAAATTAATATCAGGTAATCAGGAATCTTGATTGTGTATTGTGTCTGGGAGATTGTAGTTTCCTTTCAAGTTGTAGCTTGGTAAATAATAGGTTGTAGCTTCCTATGGGTTGTAGCCTACATAAAACTTTGTGGGATTTGGAGCGTCCTTGAGGTAGGGGCCTCTTGTAGATTGAAGACTACAAAAATCTGATCTAATTGGGAAGTAGGAGCTTTCCTTCACATCACTTTCAGCCAAAAATTTGTGGTTTTATCCCTTATGGGTTTCCACTTATATCTAGTGTCTTCATTTGTTTTTCTTGAATATTGTGTGAATTCTCTTTAATTATGAATAATAATATCTAAAAATTTCCCTCTCTAGTAATTGCAAAAGGAAACCATTAATATTGAGTAAATACATAAATCGTTAGTTGCATAAGAAGAAATTTAAGTTGACCAAAAATTGAAGTTTAAAATTACTGATTCACCCCCCTCTCAGTAATTTCCAAACATAACTATCATGTCATAGTGCCCTCCCCCCTGACGGTAACACCGTCCTCGATTTTCAATAACCATAAATAAAACAAACACAACTGATATGGAGCTTTATACACATAGATATGTGCAACATTTACAATGTATTTGCAATTTACTTTACTCAGTAAATAATAAATGATATGTTACCCTCATCTAGTTAGTAATTTCCCACGTGGCTTCCTCAGGCTTGAAGTGCCTCCACTGCACTATCACTTGCTCTATTACTCAATTCTAGAGCATTAACTACCTCCAATCCATAAAGCATATAGGTTTTTGTTGGAACTCTCCCTCCAGTTCCACCTGTAACACATTCCAATCAATAACATGATTAGTGTTATGTAAAAATATTTTAAGAAATGGAAAATAGAAAAAATCATGGACCCTTATCAATGGAGGTAAGGATAATCTATAGGCCGCTAACACAATTATGTCAAGTATCTCAAAAGTCCCAAAAACAACGGTGTGAACTTAGCACATGAACCAATATTCAAGGAATATGTATTGGGTTTAATTCCCAAGTAAACATGTTCCCAAACTTGGAACTATTTATGCACCCTATGTTGATCCGGATAGCTTTTCTACATTTCTTGTGCCGCCTTTAAATTATGCTTGATACTCTAGATTCCATGTTTCATTTATTTTAACATATTAGGCCCAATAAGGACCTTTATCACTAGATCACTAAAATTTATAGGAATATTATGACTCCTCCCACAAAACACCTCGAATGGGCTCATCTTTAAATATTATTGGTATCCATTGTTATATGAAAACTCTACAAGTGGAAGATAGTCTTCCCACTTCTTTGGCTAGTACATAACATGCATCCTGAACATGTCTTCGAGGATTCTATTTGTCTTTTTGTTCGTGGATGATAATCTGTATTGAGTGTCATTTAAGTCTCCAAGCCTACAAATAGCTCCTTCCAAAGTTTTGAAGTGAATTTAGCATCTATGTCTGAGATAATCTTCTTGGGAGATCCAAGTAGTATTAAAATATCCTTTATGAATACTTGTGCAACTTCATTGATTTGTTTTGTAGAGTTAGTAGGAATAAAGTGAGCCACCTTGCTCAACTTGTTGATGACCACCATAATTACATCATGTTGCCTAGAGGTTCCTGGCAAGATGGTAATGAATTCCATGGAGATCACTTCCCACTTCCATTCCAAATTGGCAATAGACTACAATAAACATGTTGGATGTTTACATTTGTCCTTTAGCTATTGTCATTCCATGCATTTAGAAACAAACTTATCCACTTCCATTTTCAATTTAGGCCAATATTAAAACTTATCAATGGTCGTGAGAGTATTTTGGTATCCTATGTGGCTAGAATATGGCTTAGCATGGAACTCTCTCTATATAATTATCTTCAATTCATCATTGTTTGGAACATATATTCTATTATTGAATCTAACCAAGCCATCATATTTCATATGATATTCCTCATATTGTTCACCTTCACAATCTTGTTGTAGCCTTTCTTTTATTTGTTAATATCTCTTATCATGTTGCCCTGCATGTTTGACCCACTCTGCTAGGTCCACTCCATAAGAACTTATGTATGTTAGGTGATTTAATTTAATCCTCCTACTAATTGCATCAGAAACCCTGTTTTCATAGCCCTTGATATACTTCATTTGGAAGTTGACCTCACTAAGTATGTCTAGTCACTTAGCTTGTCTTGCGTTCAACTTGGGTTGATAAAACAAATACTTGAATCCTCCATGATCTATCATGAGAATGAATCTTACATCGAGAAGGTAATGGATCCGCATATTCAGTGCATGGATAATGACAACTGACACTAGATCGTGAGTCACATATTTTGCCTCATGTTCATTTAATTTCCATGAGTCATAGAAAACTTCATGTTGTTAGTTTTTAGGGCTACATTGTTCTTTGTTGTAGATCATTGCATTTAAAAAAAAACATCATTGATATATTACATTCACCCATAACATCTTAACATCATTAGAAATTATGTAGAGAGAACAATAATCATCAATAATGTAGCAGAACATTAAAGAAGAATAGAAGAAAACCATACACAATAGAGACATTGATATTTATGTGAGAGGCCTAGGAAAAACCAGACAAGGGGGGAAACCCACCCAGATTCTTCTTCTATTAGATATTAATCAATTTTCCAATTGAAGATACAAAGTACAAAATCATGAGACATCATTACCAATTACATTTGGCCACCTAGGGCCAACCTAAGTTAGTTCACAATTACATTGTTAACTGAATGAAATAAGTCCAAGAGAGTTGTTATCATATCACTGTCTCAAGTAATATCATCCATTTCACTTCATCAATATCATGATTCTTCACTCTTAAGGAGCATTAACATAAAGACATTTTCATCAATAGCATAGAAGCATTGTCATTATTATCATAGGAGCATTGTCATTAATGTCATAGGAGCATTGTCATTAATCACTGTTACATCATCATCATCATGACATTGGTATTATTTATCATAAGCAAGGTCACTTTAATTCAACCAGGTCATTGTGATATCATTCATCACTGAAATATTAGGGTTCTTGTCATTTTCAACTTCAAGGTCATTCCCAAGTCATAATGCCATACCAAAATAATCAAGGTTGCTCTTCCATATTTATATGATATCCAATTCCTACTTTCGTATGACATTACGACAATGTCAAACATCATATTTTTAGCCTTTGTCATACAATTTGACATGGATCTTGTACCTTATACAAAAAGAGGAAAAATGAGCCACTGTGAGAACTATAGAAACCATGCAATATAAGATACATCCAATTTTAATAATTGTAATATAATATCAAAGACATATTGTGCTTAATATGGTGCCACTGCAGTATGATATCACTCACATACGATGCCACTATAATGCAGTTCAATACCATGTTATTGAAGTTTGATATTACTATAATAATAAATAGAGTCATTGTTCCATGCCACGGAGCTAGATACATCCATTACAGAGGTAAAACGGATCTATTACATGAAGATAGACTAATTCACACCACAATAAAAAAAAATTATGAGTAAGAAAGAGATAATAAAATCCACCATAGAATTTATGTGATACATTAATTTGTAACATAGAAACAATGCAATCCATGGAGTGTGAGTCATAAACATAAGAAAACATCACATAGATATATGATTGTATGAGCCACAATTCGAGTCATGGAGGAATAAGTGAGTTCAATGAGCCACTATAGATGCAAACATTAGAGATACAAGTAAGAACCATGAATACAGACCAGTGTATATGATGTGAGCTAAGCATGAGCCATAGAACCAATTGGAAAGAGTCTCTGTAATTTTGTTGAGCAAAAAAACTAATAGAAATGAGTCTCTGTGATTTGTGCGAGCCACATAACCAATAGAAAAGAGATAGGAAAGGAGCCACTATTGAGTTCATGTTATAGAGAAAAGGAGATACAAGCCTGCCACAAAGTATAGAGTGGGAGCGAAGCTCAGAGACGTATGAATTTGTTACACTTAAATGTTTGAGGATAGGTGGCATTTTTTTAGTTTATTCCACTTATGAAGGGTGATGACCCTTACAAAAGCCAACATGATAATATGAAGTTGACTTGTAAGTTAGAAGGAATTTAAATTCAAATTTTCTTTTAAAATTTTTCACATGCCTTAATGATACACACCATATTAAAAAAGAGGAGTCCCCACACATTAATAATAATATTTTTATGTTCATTTTAAATTCTATTTTTGGGGCATGATGGGGTTATTTTAGGGATATGGGGAAATGCATCCCGTAGCTGCCCAAATTTCAACACTTATCCTTCCTACATAAGGAGTCCATTGTGCCCTTCCTTATAGGAATTTGTACACACCATAAAATTTTTTTCTGGGGTTGCAATCCTCAACATTGGTGCATTAGTGAGCAACTAATTTAATTTCTTAAAGCTCACTGCACATTCAGATGTCCACTCAAGTTTCCTTCCTTTCCTCTACAATGAAGTGATAGCGTGGCCTATCTTGGACTTTTTTTTATGAACCTCTTGTATTATCTAGCCAACCCCATGAATGATCTAATCTCATTCACATTCTTCAGTGTTGGCCACTCCATTATAGCCTTGATCTTCTCTGGATCAACCGATATCCACTCCTTAGAGATGATGTGTCCCAAATAGTGTATTTTTGACTAGAATAATTCTTACTTAATAAGATTTGCATAAATCTTATGTTCCCTTAGCAACTATAGCATCGCAGCCAGGTGTTTTTCATGTTCTTCTTTAGTCCTTGAGTACACCAATATATCATCAGTAAAAACAATTACAATTTTTTTTAAATAAGGACGCAGCACATTGTTTATTAAACACATGAAATATTGAAAATGGAAGTAGGAAATGTGAAAATGGCACCAAGAAATATTCTAATTTAATTTTTCCCTTGAATTAAATTAGAAGAAAATTGTAATTCCACATCACATGACAAATTTTTTGAGTTAAATAAATTAGTTTGACTTATTTGGATCAGTTAATTTGAGTTGAAGGTCTAACTTGAGTCATGTATAATAGTTCCTACTCTATAGGATCTTTGGTTGGTTATTTTTACTCGTAATTAATTAATTCAGTTTAGCTGAGTTAAAGTCAATTAAATTAGTTCGGAATGGTGGAGGAATTAGTAGGAGGTTAGAAAGTGGGGGTTGTTTCATGTGTTCAACTAGTTAACTGATGATTCACTCATAAATAACTCATGCATGTCAGATCTGAGAGTTACTCAGTTTATACTGGAGATCAAGCACAGTGTACTATCAGTTGTATAATTATCCAAATTGTATAGATGGTGCATGTAGTTAGAGGAAGAGCCTAAAGGAACTATGCAATCCAATGGAGGATAGTTCCTATTAAATAGGGGCCTAATTCCTCATTGAATAATGCAAGAAATTACAGGCTTTCAGGAACTGAAAACTGGCTAAGTATTAGTCAGTGTCAGTCAATTAGGAATAGAGATAGACTGTACACTTGCAACTTGTTCTCAGGCTTGAGCAACCATTGTATTTCATCTATATTCTTTGATTAATGAAATAAATATAGTAAGGGTTTTCGAGAAGTTTATTTCCCCTAAATAAACATTTGTGCATGTGTCATGTTTCTTATTGCATGGCAATGTTATGTGTTATCGATCATGAATTAGCTTCCCCATATCAGTAGAGTAGCTTATAGTTTTGTGATTTAGTAGATTTCATGAGCAGTTTATAATCTACACATAAATTTATACATGGTATAACAACAGGATTCGTAGTAGGGAAGAGATTTCAAAGTTGTCTTTGCAGTAGGATTGGATTTGCAGGATCAATTCTTCAGAGCTAGAAGGATGGATTTCTATGGACCAATACTCGAGTATTCCCTTGAGGGAATCTCAAATTATGTTGCTTGGAAGGACCACATGGTGGTAGTGCTAGACTATAATGGGTTGAAGGAATTTTTTTAGAGTGACATTTTGAAATGAGCAGGAACTGATACTCAGAATCTAGCAGAATGGAAGAAGTGTGTATCCAGGGAGAGGAGAATCATATTGGAGGGAATAAAAGACGATATTGTCTCAAATATTCATGGGAAAGAGACTATGTATGCAATGTGGCAAGCATTGACAGATCTATTCCAGAATAATAGTGACCACGGGGGGCTGGCTTTCAAGGACAAGCTTCGAACTATCAATATGCATGAGAATGACTCAATTTAGCAGTATCTGAGTAGGTTCACAGAATTCCATGATGAAATTGTAGGGTTCAATGTCATAGTACCATATGATGATTTGGTGAGCCTAGCCTTCTAGGCCTTCCCAAGAGTTGGCACAACTACCAAGATTCAGTAAATGGGAGGTAGAAACTACGAAATTGGGAGAGTTTATGGTCTGACTTGGTACAAGAGGAAATGAGGTGGAATACCAAATGTGGGACCTTATCCAAAGAAGAGGAACAATACTTTTCATTAGTCAGCAAAGGAAGGAAGTCCGGGGGGAATAAGTCCCAAGGTGAGGCTAATTCCAGCTAAAAGGGAAAGAAGAAATACTTCTCCAAAATCAATTTCTTTCACTATCATGAATTCGGGGACTATGCCATGAAATGTCTACACATGAATGCAAGCAAGAAGGATCCTACAATAGCAGAAACAAGTGAATGGTAAGTGTGTGGTATCTTGAAGCAATGCTTCGTTCCATATGATGGGGAATAGAGATTTTTTCAGTGACTTGGAGGAAGAATATCTCCAAATGAACATTGACTTTGGTGATGACAGAAGGTATAGTGTGACTAGGATTGGTATTTTTACCTTTCAGAGGGAGTCAGGCTCCCCTTTGAGACTCAAGGATGTGATGTTTTTTTTGTGTCTAAAGAACAATATTGTCTTTGTTGCAGTTTTGGAAGATCATGGATATGATGTAATATTCAACAAAGGAAATACATTCTTGAGACACAACCACGGGACAGGTGAAGCATATCGGTGCTCTAGTCAATAACCTCTATGAACTTGAGGTTGAAGAGGCATGTTGAACCCTTAGTTAAACTGAGAGGGGAGGGTGAATCAGTTTAACACATACATGGACTTTTTAAAACTTTTTCCTTAAAACTTATTTACACCTTCATTTCATGATCAAATTAATATGTGAGCAATCTTAATTTGTGAGCAGCAAGTATCAAGAAGATTTGTTAATGTAACAATAGTGTTAGTATGTGAGAAAAAAGTATTAAGCAGATTAGATAAACCACATCAACACATAGACATCATGCACAGAGACACCAAATATAAGTGGAAACCCATAAAGGGAGAAAACTACATCTTATTATTGTTGTGATGCAAATGCAAGCTCCAACTCCCTCTCACCACTGATTTTCTGCAGGCTCCAACCCACAGGAGGCTCCTACCTCAATTCTGCAAGCTACAACTTGCAAGGAAGCTCCAACTCCCATCAATTTTCTGCAGGCACCTACCTACAGGAGGCTCCAACCTCAGTCAGCTACAACTGACATTTTATCAAGCTACAACTTGATGTGGAAGCACCAACTTCCATCTATTTTCTGCAGGCACCAACCTACAAGAGGCATCTACCTCAGTCAGCTACAACTTGATAAGGAAGCTTCAGCTTCATTACTCTTTGAAAAGAAAAACACTTGCTGATTTACCTTGGATATCAGCTCTATTCTATACCTTTTCTTCTGTTGTCTATCAGTCCTCATATCTGCCCTGCATCATCTTTGCATCTTCTCAAATTCACTATCAGCTCCTCCTTCTTCTCTGCCTCACTTCTTTATTTCTGCATTCTCTAACTTTTCACAGCATCTCGTTCTGCTCCTCCTTCTTCTTATCTTTTCTGGCTTAATTCCACTTTTTCCAACCTCTCTAACCTCTCTATACATATCAATGTGATATTATTTATAGAAATTTTCTTATGACTGTTAGCATTCCTCAGGGAATTTGAAATGGACAGCCATGACTCTTTGGCTTTTGCTTCCTCATTTCTTTTATCAACTCATTCAGAAAGATATAATAATACATATACATTTTAGTTTTACAGTGGAGTTTTCTTTTCCTCCAGGGACTTGCCAATGCATCACAAGCAATATAAAATCAATTACAACATTTACATTCACATTTTCAGTTACATAGAGATAATTTTACTTAGCCCATTTTCTGGATTTTGGCTTTGCTGGTTTTGTCATTTCTGCTGCTGTCAGGTAACTGTTCTGCCTTCTTCTGCTCACTGTCTTCTGCATATTTCCCAGTTTTCTGTGCTTGTACACCTGTCAAATTCATTCTTTTTCATATTCCTGTTCACCATGATTGTGTGTCTGCTGTATATATATAGCTGCGTTACAATATATATAACTGCTGACTTTAAATCTGGGCAAATTCCAATGCTTTGGTTTCCTTTACTGGCGGTTTAAATAACTGAATGCAGAGGCTTTAATATCGCCATGGTTATAAACCCAATATATCTAATATACTCTTTGGTATTTTTATTCCAACGCACACAGACCATATATATATATCTTATATTATAATCTTGGCCTTCTTTATAATGCGCTCAAATTCCAATTAAAATCTTCTCCTTGTATACTGCATAAAAGGGAAAATATCTCGATGGTCAAAGCTTAACACGGGAATTTATTACAAAGGCATCGAACTATTATGCCGCAGCTTGGCAAACCCAAATATCAAATTTTGACATATTTGACATTGAATAAGTAAACCTTGCTTCAAATATTCAAAGCACCACTCACCAAACCCAGACTTTAGTTATAGTATGGATTCGACCCTTTTAACATGACTATTAAACCTCGATTTATAATATTAACCCCATCAATTCAACCAACACGACATACATTGCAATCCACGGGCCCCACACGTCCATCATTCGAATTTTATGAAATTAAATAAATGGTTAATATTGCAAAGCCACCGGACCTACCTTCATGTTAAATTTCACACATCACGCAATCACGATGACCGTTGATTCCAACCACTGATTATCGAACGACCTGGCATGATATCGCGTTAATTTCCCCCCCTAGCTTTAATGCGCTATGAAAATGGTTTCCAAAAACCACTTGTTGCCACCCATCGTCCAACTTGTGGAATCACGTTCTTTTTCCAATTACAGCTTATCGTACAAAAGCGGTGTGATGAAAACCGTCTAGTGTTCCAAACCACTGTCACTATTCATACCTTGTGGTTCCATGGTTCTTCAAGGTTCCACGCCATCTCTTTTAGCATGGTTTCTCCGCGTAATATAGCCTCATGCATAGTTCATCACTCTTTTAGTCGCACACAGGGTTAAACAATAGATTTCGTCACTCATCGACCATTTCTTAATTTGTCACGCTTCCAATATTCCAAACTGGGTTCAGGGCATGATTTCTAGGAAATTCACGGCATATCCACACAAAATTCTTCATGCAGATTTTATTCCAGGTCTACACTAATTTTAACCTCTCCAGAATTCACCTGCAAACTGTATTAAACCCCTAATACATAAATAAACCTTTGTATTAAGCTCCTTCAGGCCCTTCCAATCAGACATGGTGACAAGCATTTCCTCTCTCCAGTTCTGCTATTAAATGGCCCTCTTCTACTGGCCTCACTACTCTGTAGCACCACCTCATCTGTCTCCTACTTCCTTAGTTCCATCTATGTTGCCTCTACCTCCACTGCTTGACTGTTTCTCTACCTCTGTACATATCCTGTCACTGAATCGTCATTCTGCACAGGCTTCATTCAATTCCACATTTTTAATTTCATGTTAGGGCTCGATCTCACCGTAAAGCTGAACATGCCTTCGACCCCTTCAACCTTTGATTTCCATTATCAACTAAATCATCCTCCTTCATGGTTCCAACTAGGAACTCTCATCAATTGGCCATTCTGCAACCTATTCTCTCCAGATCTCTTCTACAGCTCTATGCAGCCCTCAACAGGCCTGTGCTTCAATTCACTACTTGCTCTACTCCTTGACTGATGTTGCTCCTTGCTTCTCTTTTTGTTGCCTCAGCTACCTCTCTGCTGCCTCTGTTCCCTGTCTTCTACTTTTCCTTATTGCTGGTTCAGGTGCTGCTCCTTTGTGCTCCTTTTCCATCAATGACAACATTTCCAATAGTCTCCCCCTTTAGCATTGATGGAAATACCTTAGTGCTCTCCTTTTGCTTTCTTTTCCTCCCCCTTTGAAATCAATGGAAAATGGTTGCACATTTCTTAGTGTGCTTTCCGCATTTACTCTCTCTGAGTTGTGTTTAGGCATTCTTCTACTGGATTTGTACCATGCTGCTCTAAACTGGTGTACAATAGTTGTTGAGAGAACACTTTTGAGAATTATTAGAACTTGAATATACACTGTAAATTAATACAATCCCAAGGCACAGATTCCTTGCACTTGTGTAGAGTGTGGGTGATGATAGAACAACCATATATCATCAGACTCATATAATCAGAGATGTTTCATTTGAAAAAAGCTTAGCATGATGAGAATGCTTCAAATACTCTTCTCTCTATTATGTTTTTCATCAGAAATCTATACTGTTGAGGAATTTGCAGGCCCAAAACCCTTGTAGTTGAGATATGTCTTCTTCAGCAATACTCATCTGCAATGCCACACCTGTTCAATTTTGATGATGATGCCAATATATCTTTTTATAGCTGAGGTTCACCTTTCTTTCCTGTTGGTGATGATGTTACACTTAATGACTAAATAATCTTTGTTACTGAAGTGAATCAATGAATCAAACCAGAGCCTACAGTTTATTGTGAGAATAGGCAATATCTTTCAATATGATAGACCAAATAACTTTCCTTCTTGTTCAATGTATTTTCAAAACAAACCCTTGAGGCCAGGCACATTCGGTGTATTAGTCAATCTCACTTATCAACCATGCAATTTATTTATGACATAAGGGGTATGTATGTCAATGATCACTCTTTCTTTAAATGGTGAAATACCAGCAATTCCTTTCTGCTGAAGTATGTTTGGATGAACTAATAAAATAATTTTGAGCTTCACTGGTAATCACAACTAGTCCTTCATTATTCTGTCATGATTATTTTCAAAAAAACATCTTCAAGTTGTTTAATTTATATCTCAGCTAACAAACTTCACCCAGTTTATGAACAATCTTCAGAAAGAGGCCTTGAAGATATAAGTACTGACTTCAGGAAGGCATGCAATTATATATATAGAAACAGATACTGCTTCAATGCATAATATAATCCTTCAAGTGTAACCTAGATGTTGATCCGTTAGCACGGCTACTGACCTTTTCATGCTAAATGCAGATAACCTTGGGATTTTTTTCTTTGATGCATTCTTGCCATAGTCCTTTGATCCTGTGGAACTGTATCATACTACTGCTCCACTGATAATGCTTGGTAATATGTTGATAAGCATGTTTCTTGTCAAGTACTAATTGATATTACCTTGATAAAATATGCAGAGATTTCACTTTAGCTTGCACATGAACCCATAGTTTCAACTATTGATCTTTTCACTGTTCACACCAACAACCATCAATATACTGAATTAGATCTTGGCATCATTAACTTATTCTGTCATTCAGATTTGAAAGAATGTCACTGCATGTTCCTTTCTAGGACTGCTCCAGAATCATTGCTGCTTTATATTCAATTTCAATTGTTCCAACATAAACATCTTTGGGAATACATCTTCAATTTCTTTACTAGGAATATTCATGGGCAGATCACTCAAAGATTAATCACTCACTTAACTGCATTCCTCCAAGAGGACTTTTCATAGATGAATGAAATCATGACATAATGATGATAGGCACTTCTCTTGCTAATCCTTATTAATGTGATTCATTGTTGATTCTAGCAGTATGAGGCACAGTGTGATCACCACTTTAATGTGATGAAGTCTTCTTCTATCATCATGGCTGCTTGCTGCTTTCTCTCCTTCCATCAACCTGCTGGGTATTGTGTGATTCAGGTGATATTCTTCCTCAATAATTCTCTGTTAGAGAAATTTCCCTTTCCCTTCCTGATCTCATAGTTGTTCTCATTACATGGAGCTCTTCTTAGACTATTTTTGTGGGGACTATTTATGAACTGCTCTCCCCCTGGGATGTTGCTTCATATTTGTCACTGTTTGGATATTTGTTTTGTTTTCTAGAGTAGCTCCCCCTGAGACTATGCTAGATTCATTATGTTATTGAGATGATAGGCTCCCCCTTTCTCTTTTCCTTCCATACTTTATTGGGGTTCTTCATAATGTCTGCTCTTCTTTCTGATTCATAGTTTTTATTGATCTATTTTGATTTCATCCTCTATCTAGAGTTCTTGAATGTATATGGTAGATTACAGTCTTTTTCCTTGTGACCATGCTTGAGGCATACATTACATCTTACTTTGCCAAGGTATGTTTGAGATGATGTATAATATTTTATTCCCTTTCTTGAATACATTTTACAATCAACAATTTTATGTCCAAAATTATTGCATGCATAACAGTAGCCATGGAAATGATTTGTGTACCTAGTGAAAGATTGTCTTTTCCAGTTGCTTGCTTGAGGGTTTCTTCTCATTTTCTGCATCCTTTGCTGGTTGGAATGGATTTTCTTTGTCTTACAGTATGCTGCAGTATGTCCATGTTTGTGGCAGGAAAAACAAATAATACTTCTCATAGGAGGAAAGAACCTTCTTTGACATCTTCCAAATTTATTCAATTCATCTTTAGGAGCATATGAGCCTTTAGCAGCTGATTGTTTCATCCTCTCATTCTTTGTTTTTTCATGTTGCTACTTGATTCTGTTTGTTTCTTTACAAATCTTGCTCTTGCTGGCTTCTTTTTTTGTGGGAATTTTCTGAGCTGCTTCACTTTCCTTTACAACTTTTACAAAGATGATTTTCCTATTATCTCCTACCTTGGAATTATAGGTTTCTCCTTCATATCCTATCCCAGCCTTTATGAGAGGTGACCTTTGAGCCTTTAGAATCTATTCCAACTGTCCAGAGATTTTCATTTGAGGAGTATTCATTAATAAATCTCTTTGGGCTCTTTCTAATTTATTTCTCAGGCTCACTACTTCTTCTTCCAATTTTTCACATTCCAGACTTTTCTCTCTTATTTTTTGCAACAGAGTGTCTTCTATTTTCTTTGCTTCTTCAAGCTGTGTCTTTAGGCCAATAGTTTCTTTCTTATCCTCATATTATTTCTCATCACATATCTGCACCAATGTCTTAAGGTATTTTTTTTCATTCTTCAATTTTTCTATTTCAGTCAATGCTGTGTCAAGTTTGGATTTTTCTTCAGCTGCAATTTCTTCATGGTTCTTACTACCATTCACACTAGCAGGTACCTCATTTGATTGAACATTTTCCTTTTGACATGAATTTTTCTTCTTCTTAATTCTCTTCTCCTTCTTGACAATGCAATCCTTAGTGTCTACTCCATGCATGAAATGCAATCTGTCCCAAGTTTCTTTTGCAGAGGTTAAATCCATTATTAACTCAAGATCCTTGTTATGAAGATTGTTGAATATCACACATTTTGCCTTGGCATTGCTATGTTGTTCTTGCACCGTGGGAGAGTCTGTGCAATAACCATCACAAACAAGCTTCCATACCTCAAGTTCATAAGCTATTAAACCTGTTTTTACCTTGTCTCTCCATTCAGAAAAGTTTGTTGTATTTAGCACAGGTACATTTTGGTAGTCCATGACACAACCAAATCACCTTCAAGCTATTAAGCTTACACCAAAGGAACCAGCTCTGATTCCAATTATTGAACCCTTAGTTAAACTAAGAGGGGGGGGGGGGGGTGAATCAGTTTAACACATACATGGACTTTTTAAAACTTTTCCCTTAAAACTTATTTACACCTTCATTTCATGATCAACTTAATATGTGAGCAATCTTAATTTGTGAGCAGCAAGTATCAAGCAGATTTGTTTATGTAACAGCAGTCTTAATATGTTAGCAATATGTATTAAGCAGAATAGATAAACCACATCAACACATAAACATCATGCACAGAGACACCAGATATAAGTGGAAACCCATAAAGGGAGAAAACCACATCTTATTATTGTTGTGATGCAAAGGCAAGCTCCAACTCTCTCTCACCACTGATTTTCTGTAGGCACCAACCTACAGGAGGCTCCTACCTCAATTCTGCAAGCTACAACTTGCAAGGAAGCTCCAACTCCCATCAATTTTCTGCAGGCACCAACCTACAGGAGGCTCCAACCTCAGTCAGCTACAACTGACATTTTATCAAGCTACAACTTGATGTGGAAGCACCAAATTCCATCTATTTTCTACAGGCACCAACCTACAGGAGGCTCCTACCTCAGTCAGCTACAACTGACATCTATCAAGCTACAACTTGATAGGGAAGCTTCAACTTCCTTACTCTTTCAAAAGAAAAACACTTGTTGATTTACCTTGGATATCAGCTCTGTTCTGTACCTTCTATTTTGCTGTCTATCAGTCCTCATATCTGCCCTGCATCATCTCTGCATCTTCTCAAATTCACTATCATCTCGTCCTTCTTCTCTGCTCAGCTCCTCATTCTTCTCTGCCTCATTGCTTTATTTCTGCATTCTCTAAATTTTCATAGCATCTCGTTCTACTCCTCCTTCTTCTTATCTTTTCTGCCTCAATTCCAGTTTTTCCAACCTCTCTAACCTCTCTATACATATCAATGTGATATTGTTTATAGAAATTTTCTTATGAATGTTAGCATTCCTTAGGGAATTTAAAATGGACAGCCATGACTCTTTGGCTTCTGCTTCCTCATTTATTTTATCAACTCATTCAGAAAAGATATAAAAATACGTATACATTTCAGTTTTAAAGTGGAGTTTTCTTTTCCTCTGGAGACTTGCCAATGCATCACAAACAATATAAAATCAATTAGAAAATTTACATTCACATTTTCAGTTACATAAAGATAATTTTACTCAGCCCATTTTCCGGCTTTTGGCTTTGCTGGCTTTGTCATTTCTGCTACTGTCAGGTAACTGTTCTGCCTTCTTCTGCTCACTGTCTTCTGCATATTTTCCAGCTTTATGTGCTTATACACCTATCAAATTCATTCTTGTGCATATTCCTGTTCACCATGATTGTGTGTCTGCTGTATATATATAGCTGCATTACAATATATATAACTGCTGACTTTAAATCTGGGAAAATTCCAATGCTTTGGTTTCCTTTACTGGTAGTTTAAATAACTGAATGCGGAGGCTTTAATATCGCCATGGTTATAAACCCAATATATCTAATATACTCTTTGGTATTTTTATTCCAATGCACACAGACCATATATATATATATATATATATATATATATATATCTTATATTCTAATCTTGGCCTTCTTTATAATGCGCTCGAATTCCAATTAAAATCCTCTCCTTGTATACTGCATAAAAGGGAAAATATCTCGATGCTCAAAGCTTAACACGGGAATTTATTACAAAGGCATCCAACTATTATGCCACAACTTGGAAAACCCAAATATCAAAGTTTGACATATTTGACATTGAATAAGTAAACCTTGGTTCAAATATTCAAAGCGCCACTCACCAAACCCAGACTTTAGTTATAGTATGGATTCGACCCTTTTAACACGAATTTCAAACCTCAGTTTATAATATTAACCCCATTAATTCAACCAGCACGACATACATTGCAATCCACGGGCCCCACACGTCCATCATTCAAATTTTATGAAATTAAATAAATGGTTAATATTGCAAAGCCATCAGACCTACCTTCATGTTAAAGTTCACACATTGCGCAATCACGATGATCGTTGATTCCAACCACTGATTATTGAATGGCCTGGCATGCTATCGCGTTGATTCCCCCCCCCCCCGAGCTTTAATGCGCGATGAAAATGGTTTCCGAAAACCACCTGTTGCCACGTGTCATCCAACTTGTGGAATCGCGTTCTTTTTCCAATTACAGCTTACCGTACAAAAGCAGTGCGATGAAAACCGTCTACTGTTCCAAACCCACTGTCACTGTTCATACCTCGTGGTTCCATGGTTCTTCAATATTCCGCGCCATCTCTTTTAGCGTGGTTTATCTGCGTAATATAGCCTCACGCATAGTTCATCACTCTTTTAGTCGCGCACAGGGTTAAACAATAGATTTCGTCTCTCATCGACCATTTCTTAATTGGTCACGCTTCCAATATTCCAAACTGGGTTGAGGGCATGATTTCTAGGAAATTCACGGCATATCCACATAGAATTCTTCATGCAGAGTTTATTCCATGTCTACTCTAATTTTAACCTCTCCAGCATTCACCTGCAAACTATATTAAACCCCTAATACATAAATAAACCTCTGTATTAAGCTCCTTCAGGCCCTTCCAATCAGACATGATGACAGGAATTTCCTCTATCCAGTTCTGCTATTAAATGGCCCTCTTCTACTGTCCTCACTACTCTGCAGCACCACCTCATCTGTCTCCTGCTGCCTTAGTTCCTTCTATGCTTCCTCTACCTCCACTGCTCGACTGTTTCTCTACCTCTGTACATATACTGTCACTGAATCGTCATTCCGCGTAGGCTTCATTCAACTCTGCATTTTTAATTTCATGTCAGGGCTCGATCTCATCGTAAATCTGAACATGCCTTCGACCCCTTCAGCCTTCGATTGCCATTATCAACTAAATCATCCTCCTTCATGGTTCCAACTAGGAACTCTCATCAATTGGCCCTTCTGCAACCTATTCTCTCCAGATCTCTTCTACAGCTCTACGCGGCCCTCAACAGGCCTATGCTTCAATTCAATGCTTGCTCTGCTCCTTGACTGATGTTGCTCCTTGCTTCTCTTTTTGCTACCTCTGCTACCTCTCTGCTGCCTCTGTTCCCTGTCTTCTACTTTTCCTTATTGCTGGTTTAGGTGCTGCTCCTTTGTGCTCCTTTGCCATCAATGACAACATTTCCAACAAGGCATGCAAATCCTTGAGGATCAAGGCAAAGGTTAGAGACTTGGTGGTTGAGAAGGAGCATGAATCATCTCCCAACATGCAACCTTAGTCGAAGCAGCCTCAACAAGTTGTGGAACAACCACAGATGGAGAAGCAGAGATGAGGCCGATTGGTGAAATCCACTCAAGAATAGACCTCCATTAGGGGGGAATTTTAATCCAAGTGGGAAGAAGGAATACATGCAACCATACCTCCAAGTGAGAGGTGGGGAGATGTGAAACAATAGTTCCAAGAGTTGAAGAAATTTGGGCAGGGTCCATTGAGGTGTTTTTTTGTCTCATGGACTATTAACTTGCTATATGGGCCCACAATATTTAGTAGTAGGAGAATCCATGTTATTATATACTGAGGAGTGTAGAGCAGGAGGTTTAATAGAAAAGTGGGCAGCAACATATTTTTCCCAGTAGACAGTTGCAGACACAATTGATTCAATTTTTTATTTTTATTTTTTTTTCCGATGCATTTTAGTTGCAAATGTTGCAGTAGCAACAAAAATAGTGAGAAGTCTTGCATTCAGAACATTCATACGGTACTAGATCAGGATATATGTGAATCCCTATTTTTTTGAGAGGAAGTGTTGAAAATGACAACAAGAAATGTTGAAAATGGCACCAAGAAAGATTCTGATTTAATTTTCCCTTGAATAAAATTAGAAGAAAATTGTAATTCCACATCACATGAAAACTTGTATGAGTTAACTAAGTTATTTTGAATTAGTTTATTGAGTTAATTTGATTTGAGGGTCTAAAGTTCATAGTCATGTAGAGTGGTTCCTACTTTATAGGAGCCCTGGTTGAGTTTATTTTGAGTTTTAATTAATTATTTCAGTTTAATTTAGTTAAAGTCAATTAAACTAGTTCCAACTTATGGAGGAACTAGTAGGAGGTCAAAAAATGGGGTGTTGCTTCATGTGTTTAACCAATTGACTGACGATTCACTCATAAATAACTCATGCATGTCATATCTGAGAGTTACCCGATTGATATTGGAGTTGAAGGGAAGTGTAGTATTAATTGTATAATTATCCGAATTGAACAGATGGTTCAAGTAGTCAGAGGAAGAGCCTAAAGGAACTGCACAATCCAACGAAGGAGAATTCCTATTAAATAGGGGCATAATTCCTCATTAATAATGTAATAAATTAGTAGCTTGCAGGGCTTGAAAATTGGTTGAGTATTGGCCAAGTTCAGTCAGTTAGGCATAGAGATAGACTATACACTTGCAAGTTGTGCTTGGGCTTGAGAAAGCATTGTATTTCATCTCTATTCTTTGACTAATGCAATAAATATAGTAAGGGTTTTTGAGTTATCTTCTCTATATAAATATATATATATATATATATATATATATATATATATATATATATATATATATATATATATATATATATATATATATATATATATATATATATATATATATATATGCATGTGTGATGTTTCTTCCTGCATGTTAATGTTATGTGTTCTTGATCATGAATTAGCTTCCGTAGATCAATAGAGTAGCTTATAGTCTTGTGATTTAGTAGATTTCATGAGCAGTTTAGAATCTACACATTAATTTATACCTGAACGTTGTAGGGGCATTAGTCAACCCAAAGGGAACCACCACAAACTCGTAATTAAAATATTAGATTCATAATGCATTTTAATGGATATCTTCTTTTGTGATGCACACTTGATGATACTCTGACCTCAAATCAACCTTAGAGATGACTACTACTCCTCTCAATTGGTCAAATAAATCATCAATCCATGGCAATGGATACTAGTTCTTGATGGTCATTTTATTTAATTGTCTATAATCTATGCATAATCTGAGTGTACAATCTTTTTTCTTCACAAGCATAATTGGTGCTCCCCATGGAGACACACTTAGCCTTATATGACCTTTATCCAACATTTCTTTAAGATGTAATTTTAGCTCAACTAGTTCAGGAGTAGTCATCCTGTATGGTGCCTTGGAGATTGGTGCTACTTCGGGCATCAACTCAATCAAGAAATCTACCTCATTGTGAGGAGGAAATACGAGAGCTTATATAGGGAATATATCTTCATATTGTTTCAATATAAGATATTGATTCAATAGTTAAATTTCCTATTCTTCAACATTGTTATTGTCTTTTTCATTGCTAGAAATGTGCACAACAAATAAATGGAAACCTTCCTACTGATTCTCTTTGCTTGCATGGTTGTAACGAGCCTCACTGAAGTATACTTTTTCTTTTCCTGTAAAATTCTCCTTTCTACATGCTCATCAAAGCATTCGATTTCCTTTTCAAAACAATCAAATTTGGTTCTATGTGCATACAACCAATCCATTCCCAACATTATGCTATATGCACCCAATGGTAGCACATTGAGTTTTACCACTGTTGGCATCCCATTTAATTCAATTGGGAAAACCTTCACCCAATATTCGACCCTCTTTTCTATTCCCACAACTAATTGAACTAGGCAGGATTCCTCATGTGGTTCTTGGTTCAATTAGCATCGTTCCACGAGCATTCGGCTTATATAAATATAATTAGAACCATGTTCAATCAAAATAGAGATAGTTTGATCACAAAACTTACCTATCATCTTGATTATGGAAGCCTGATGGTATACCTACCGATTTTCCAGTGCCACATAGATCCTGGGCATACCATGCAGCACGTCTCCCATAGTTTGCACTTCCTATGCATTGTACATTTTCAAGCTAGTGTGCTCGCGTTGTGGAAAATCTTGTCTCAGATTATTTTCTCCACATATCCAACACTTATATGAACCCATTCCCATAACTCTTAGCCCCTTCATAAGAACGATATTTTCCTACAATATTAAGCCTTCATTGATTCTATTCAGTAGTAGGGGAAGTATGTGGTTCATTAATCATTTTGTGCCTTTTTCCTTTGAATTTGGCATTGTTTGAATTTGGATTGAGCATGGCAGTGTTTCAGCCTTTTAATGGCATCATTTCAAGTTTGAGGCTTATGGATTTCAACATGATCTGTGAATGATAGATGCAACCCACCAATGAACCTTTGAAAATTTTCCTTCTCGTATTTATGATATGGAACATATCTTAGAAATTCTAAAATCTTAGTGGTGTATTAATCATCTGAAATTGGTCCCATTTTGAGCTCATAAAGTTCTTTGTTATTGCTACCATAGTATCTAACTGATAAAGATTCCTCCCTTAAGAGCCTCCCAAATTAATTCCAATTCAGACCGTCTTCAGTTATGCCCCTAAAATTCTTCAAATCTTCCCACCAGATGTCTTCTTTTCCCTTCAGATTATAGGTGGCTACCTTGGCTTTCGTATTCTCAGGATAGTTTTGGATTCTGAAGAACTTATTCATTCCAAGAAACCAAGCTTATGTATCTTAAGGTCTCTTCATTTCTCCATAAAGTGTGGGTGGTTTGGAATTCTTAAATTCCTCCAGCATATGGTCACTTTCTCTCCTTTTTTAATGATGATGATGATGCTTTCTTGTAGAAGAACTAGAGTATCTACCAGAGTGATGTTGATAAGTACCATATTTTCTCTTTGGGTCACTTAATGGTGAATTCCCTATCATTTTGTCTTCACTTTCCATTTTTTTCCTCTTCCTAGACCTACTACAATATGCCACATTTGTTTTCTCTTCTGATTCCAAAGTTCTCTTCTATTTCCTATGGCTAGTGCCCAATTCATATTTCCTTTGTCTCTATAAGTATGAGAGGCTTCACAATATGACTAGATTTACCTTAGCTTGCCTTTCCTAAGCCCTTAAAAAACTTTCATTATCTACTTTACAACTCCTATTCTCGACCCATAGGCTCCTCAAGGTATCCATTAATTCTGGAGATTCTGCCTCTCCCCTTTGTCCAACTGATATTTCTTCTTCATTTGTCCTTGATTCTTCCTATCCTCATTTCTTTAATCCTTAGTGTCTTCAGTATCTTATATTATGTGTTTTCTCACACACACACACACATAAATGTTAAATTTAACAAAATTTAAGCACAGGACAAATGTTATCATCTTGGATATTTGCTTCGGAATATGTTGGTAAAAATCTAGTTGAACAACACATTGCAGGTTAGAATATCAATAATAATGAAATCATATTAATCGTTATAACCATGTGATATACTCAATCACAAAGTAAGCACATCACTCATACATGTAATAAATCAATCATTAACCAAGTTTTAGCACATAAACATTAGTTTAGTTAATTTTCTAAAAATCATTATAATACCCCTCTTGCAGGAACCCTACATTTACATTCCCATGATAGAGCCCATCCAATCCAGGTGTTGATCCTGGATTCTCTAACATTATCTTGTAACACAACCCCTCCTAATCTCGCCCCACAACACCGGTGATTCAAATAGGATCATTATATTGTTTTTCATCCATCTTGACGCATTTAGAGTGGAAAAAGTGGAGGAATCAACTCATGGGACCATTTTTACTGACCAGACCAAGTTTGGAAAAATGGGGTATGAAACCTTTCGGGAGAATTTTGAGGCATCAAATGACATATTTTGGGGGTAAATTTTTTTCTCTTTGGTGTCACACCTTTTCATGCTATTATACACACAGATATATTTCCAATGACATAAGAAGCACGTCAATGAGAGTCCGTATGCAAAATTTATGCCACTCATAAGTTGACCTTCCTATTTTCACACTTATAGTTTGAGAGGATGTTGCGTCAACCCCCGTTATTCATGTAAAAGTGGCTAGCCACGTTATTTCAATGTGAAATACTATATAAGAGTCTATATTGTAACTCTAGTTAAGAGTTGATGTAGTCAAAATTAATCACTACTAGGCTATTGAGTTGTGTTATAACCGGGCCACTAGGAGGAAGAGGAATTCCATTCTTTCGAGAGAATTTTGTTCCATAGATGAGAAAATATAGCTAGGAGAGATACAGGGTAGAGAACACAAAGAGGATATGTATGTGTAGTAGTCCATGGACCACAAAAATTACTTCTTTGTACCTCCACTCTTATTTTCGAGAAAGAGAAATAAAGCGAAGAGACCTCACCTTCCAGTTGGGTTTTCTCCTGAAAAGGTTTCCAAAATAATTTCTTTTATTATGTGTGTGTGTGTGATATATTTTATTGTTCTCTATTTTCTGCATAATTTCCATTCACATGCATGCTTTAATTACAGTAAAATCTACAGATCTATAAATTAAATAAAAATGTAACAATGTAGAAATTCATAATTTTAATATATTGGTATCAGATTTGTTGTGACGAACTGTCCAATGGAATATCCACGAAATTTTATGGATCAACTGGTTAGATTGAGATCTAAGGTAGCATTATTGAAATGGAATATTTTTTTCCAACCCATTCATGATAGTCTTTCCTTAACTCGTCGTGACCCACATGACTCCCCTAATAAAAAAAACCATGCTTAAGGGTCAGTCCCTCCGACGTTAAGACATATTGGAACTAAATATCTCTTAGAATCCTCCTTTGCTAAGACCTTGTTCGCTGGCGAGTTTACTCTGAGACTAATTTTGGTTGAATACCATATCATTGAGAGACCTTATTTTCCAAGGTCCTCTTCGCCAAGTAGTCGCCTTTGAGACAAATTCTTGCCGAGAACTATACTGTTGAGATCACCTTTACTGCCAAGTTGGTTCCTCCCACGTTTCTTCCAATATGGGTTCTTGTCAAGAATCAATATCAGTGCAAACTCCTCATCATCACCAAGCCATTTCTCGCGACAGTGTCTCCTCCAAGAGTTCCAACATATGACAAAGTCTGGGAATGGCATTTGACAAGGATTTCTGTGTCTTGGGATAAGATTTTGGGTGCTATTCTTGTTGAGGGTTCACTTAATATTAAATTCGTGGTGTGGGAAATTAATGTAGAAAATATAACAACATGATTCAATCTGATCTTATAATGTACTAAACTTAATATAATGAATCCTTCTACAATTTGTGGAAACAAAACAGGATCGCACAATCACATAAGCATGTAAGAGAAATGGAAAACCAATCGCACAACACAAGATCTATTTGGGGAAAGCACACTTCCTAAAACCACATTATCTGTATATTGTATAAATTCAAGGATAATGAACAATACAATGTTTTTTCTCACAAGAGAACTCCTACACTCTGCCAACTGTGTCACAATTATCTAGGAAAAATCAGAAAAATACTTAGCCATTTCTCTACCTTTGCTCAACCTTCATTTCTCACACATTCCTTGAGGAATTAAATCCCTATTAAATAGGAAAATCCCTTACCTTGATTGTGAAATCCTTCTTAGGCATCCAACTGACTCTTTAACTAACCTGTATAATTTTCTAATTATACAACTCATAGTTATCTTCTCTTTAACATCTGTCTCAATTGGATCTTCCTCAGAACTGACATGCAACAACTATTTATAGTAAATTATTAGTTAACCGATTGATCACTCATTTTGAATTAAATCAGATTTAATTCAATGGACCTATCTATATCTCATCACTTAGTTAGAACTAGTTAAACATGTTTTAACTCAATTAATTGAGTTAAGTAATTACATCTCATGCATAACTCCAACTGGACCCCCTTAAATCATGGAATCACTCTACATGCTTCCTCTTATACCCTCAACTCGAATTTCCTAAGCTAACTCAGTCATTCTGACTTAGTTAACTAATACAAGTTGTTATGAGATGAAATTACAATTTCTCTTCCAATTTAATTAAGGGATAATTAAATTAGAAGCCCTCTTTGGGGTTCCATTTCAACACTCCCTCTCAAAAATAAAGGTATTATCTACTACCTTGATCTCATCTCTGTGGAATTCGAATTTTCTTCTTTCCAGCGCCTTTGTCAAGATGTTTGCATTCTGCTCCTCCATTGGAATGTAATCTAATGACATAACTATCCTCTGAACACAATCTCTGAGATGGTGATACTGGATATCGATATGCTTGGATCTGCCATCGAATACTGGATTAACCGAGAGTTAAATGAAACTCTAGTTATCACAATGTATCACCTTCGGATCCATCTATTGACCAAACAAACCAACAAGTATCTTCCTCATCTAAATGGCCTCACATGTTGCCTGACTAGACACCATGTACTCTACCTCTTCTGAACTAAGTACAACTGATCTATGTTTCCTGTTGTACTAAGAAACTATTGTTGATCCTATGTTGAATATGCCTCCTGATGTGCTCTTCCCATTGGATGGACTCCCTACCTAATCTAAATTGGTGAAGCCTTGAAGCTTCACACCCTCTATCCATCTGTACCGTAATCCATACTATGTAGTGCGCCTGATATATTTGAACACATCCTTCCCTACCTTCCAAAAAATCTTGGTCGGCTTAACCATAGCTTGGCTCAGTTGGTTAAATGCGTACCATATTTCTGGTCATGTGATCACCAAATACATGAGTGAACCCACAAGATTTTTGTAAATAGTAGAATCCACTACTTCACTCTAAGTAGCATCCTCCTTCCTCCAGTTTCCTGCAAGAGGCGTCTCCATGGGTTTGCTACCCTCCATGTGGAACTTCCTCAAAATATCCTTGGCATACTTGCCCTGAGATACAAATGGCTCCCCATCTCTTTTCCCTATTTCCAATCCAAGGAAATAGTGTAAGAGCCCCATTTCCTTCATCTCAAATTATATTGCAAGATCATATTTGCAATACTTTATGAGTTGTTCATCACCTTTCAATATTAGATCATCAACATAAAGTATAATAATCAAAATATTACCATCAACCACAATATGATATAGGTTTTCATCCGTTTTACTCTTGGTGAAGCCCAACCATGTGAAACAACTGTCAATCCTAGTGTACCAAGCACGGGGTGCTCGCTTCAACTCATACAATGCTCTCTTGAGTCTGCACACATGTGAATCCGTGTCTAATGTCTCAAAAATTTTTGGTTGCTCAATGTAAACTTCTTCCTCAACAACTCCATTTGGAAAGGTTGTATTTACATCCATATGATGTATATGCCATCCCATCTGCATTGAGAGTGCAAGAATGGATCTAATGGATGAGTACCTTGCAAATGGTGCAAAGGTCTCATCATATTCAATCCCTCCACCTGAGAGAACCCTCTAGCCACAAGTATAGCCTTTTTTTTCTCCATACTGCCATTTTTTGTCTGCTTCACCTTGTAGACCCACCTGGATCCTACCATTGACTTCCCCACTGGTCTTGGGAAAAATTCCCATGCATTTTTTCTCGTAATGGAGTCATACTTTTCAACCATGGAATCAACCCACACTATTTTTTTCACTACTTCCTCAAAAGAGGATGGTTCTATATAAATACCTTCGCTCATAATATCCATGTATCTAGTGTACCACTCTGGGGACCTTCTTTTCCTGTGATGTGATATGGGTACTCCCACATTCTCTCTTGCATCCAACAATAATTTGTCAGCCTCTTTGGTGCACTTCCTTCCATCTATGGTGGATGGCTCTGCATGAGTGGTTTCTATAACTCTCTTTTCCTCTTCTTGTGGTTGCTCCATATCCTGAGATGCATCCTTTGGATCTAAGAGCTCCTCAACTACATGCAAATCAAGATTCCTCTCAAGGGACAATGGCATGGCTTTGTCTTCATCAAACTTCACATCTCTTCTGACCATTGTCATCCTATGTGCTAGAAAGTACACTCGATATTTGTGAGGTGTATCAGTGTACCCTAAAAATATCCCCAACTTTGTTGTTGCCTCTAGCTTCTTCCTCTCATATTTTGTCACATGGAAATACAAAAATGGACCAACAATTTTAAAATATGAAGCATCTAGTTCTTACTTGAAAAATTCTCCTCTGGTGTACTCATCCCAAGTATCCGATGAGGACTTATGTTCAACACAAATAATGTTGTATTGCATGCTTCCACCCACAGATGCAACATTAGGCCCTGATCATGCAACATAGCTCATGTTTCTCCCACAATAGTTATGTTATTTCTCTCTGCAAGCCCATTCTATTGTGGGTTATGAGGTGCAATCAATTCTCTTTGAATTCCTTCTGAGGCACATAAGTTCTTGAATTCATTAGAGATGTATTCTCCCCCATTTTCTCTCCTCGTAGCCTTCACCTTATTCCCTGTATCTTTCTCGACAAGTGCCTTGAACTCATAAAACATGGAGAATGCAGGATCTTTCTTCTGCATGAAGAAAATCCAAAAATTTCTTGAAAAATCATAAAACAAATCACATAATACATGTGCTTTGTTGTGGACCCTGTTGAGAATGGTCCACACACGTCTGAGTGAACTCTCTCAAGGATTTTTGTTTCTCGTCTTTCGTTATCATGAAAGGTGGCCTTTGTATACTTCCCCATAGTACACCCTTTTCATGTGTCTCTCTGTGCAAGTGTACCCTTTGGAAGCCCTGTAGAAATCTGTTGCATGATCCTCAAAGCATTGTGGTGTAGATGGCCCAACCTCTCATGCCATAACTCCCTGATGTCTCGACTTTCCACCTTCTCTACTTTACTGCTCAATGTTGCGTAGTCATCTACACCAAGTTTGTAGAGTTTCTTCACTCGAACCCAAATGATTTTCACCTGTCTCGTGGCTTTGTAATGAAGGAACGCATTTCCTTCACTGAAAATCACATCATATCAACGATCTTCCAACATAGCAACATAAACCAAATTCTTCTTTAAACCAGGTACATGCACGAAATTTTTTAGTATGAGGGGTTTACCTGAATCTTTATGGAAATTAATTGTACCAATATTGGTAGCATTATACCTCCCGTCATTACCCATAGCAATGTGCATCTGGAGATCCTTCTCCTTTAAGCCATTGAAAAATTCTTTGTTGCTAGTCATGTGGAATGAGGCTCCACTATCCAAGTTCCACACAGATCCCGACACTAATGACACCATGCATGCGGCGAGGTTGAATTCCAAATTGAATTGTGAAGCCAAAGATTCACCTGCTACTCCTCTCGAGGCCTTCTTTTTGTTCTTATTTTGTGGACAATTTTTGGCATAGTGTCCATGCTCATGATAGTTGAAACATTTCACCTTTGACAAGTCTCGCTTCTTTCCTACCTTGCCGGTATTGGATTTGGAATGGGATGCCTTCCCTTTTCCTTTATTCACCTTGCCATCCAAGGCACAATTCTCCTCATCATCAACATTTGATGAGGATCCATATCTGGTGCTCCACCAAATTTCTTCGTGTGTCAAATTAGGCCATAGTCGCTCCCAATCTGGTAGCTTTTCCCTCCCATTAACAAAGTCTTGGTTGCTATTCCAGCTCCTAGGAAGGCCTAGAATAGCTAGGCTCACCAAATCGCTGGAGGCAACAATGATCCCAATTCTTCCAAGCTCATCTTGAAATTGAGTGAACTTTTTCAAGTATTTCCAGATCGTATCACACCTCTCCATTTTGATCTTCCTGAGCTTGTCTTTCAAAGCCAAATTTCTGTGTTCACTACTATTCTGATATAGATTGTCGATGCCTTCCACATTTCATAGGAATTCACCTTCCCATGGAGGCTCGAGACAATATGGTCTTGAAATCCCTTTAACAAGATACTTCTTGCCGTTGCAACATTATTCTTCCATGCATCAAGAAGTTGAGCATCTGCTACTGGGGGCTGTGGGACATCAGTATCTATGAAATCCTTTAGTCATTTTGCATTGTCTCCATCCCATCCCTCAATGCAATATAATTTGAATTTCCCTAGAGTTCATATTCGAGTCTGAAGCCATTGAAAAGAATCTTGATATGATGTTGGCTACCGAAGAATAAATCTGCAAATTCGAACCTGACGCTCTGATACCATGTATAAAATATACTCTCTTCTTATTATGATTCCCGACGCTCTGATACCATGTATAAAATATACTCTCTTCTTATTATGATTCCCGACGCTCTGATACCATGTATAAAATATAACAACAAGATTCAATCTGATCTTATAATGTACTAAAGCAAGATAATGAATCCTTCTACAATTTGCGGAAACAAAACATGGTCACAAAATCACATAAATAAGTAAGAGAAAGAGATAATCAATCGCACAACATAAGATGAATCTGGGGAAATCACGCTCCCTAAAACCCAAATATCTATATATTGTATAAAGTCAAGGATCATGAAACAATACAATGCTTTCTCTCATAAGAATACTACACTCTGCTTTATCTAGGCAAAATTGGACAAATACTTTTTCAATTCTCTGCCTCTGCTCAACTTGCCTTGCTCACACATTCCTTGAGGAATTAAATCCCTATAAATCCTTCTTAGGTCTCGAACTGACTCTATAAATGACCTATAAAATTTTATAATTATACAACTAATATTTATCTTCCCTTTAATCTCTATCTCAACTAGGTATTCCTCAGAACTAACATACAAAAACTATTTATAGTGAATTATCAGTTTACTGATTGATCACTCATTGTGAACTAAATCAAATTTAATTCACTGGACCTACCTCTAGCTCATCACTCAGTTATAACTAGTTAAACTGATTTTAACTCAATTAATTGAGTTAACTAATTACAACTCATGCATAACTACAACTGGACCCCCTTAAATCATGGAATCAATCTACATGCATCCTCTTAGACCCTCAACTCGAATTTCCTAAGCTAACTCAACCATTCTGACTTAGTTAAATAATACAAGTTGTTATGAGATGAAGTTATAATTTCTCTTCCAATTTAATTAAGAGAAAATTAAATCATAAGCCTCGCTTTGGGGTGCCATTTAAACAATAAAAGATGCCAAGATCTATATTCTTATGTTTACACATTATGAGCCATTTATGAAATAAATGGATTATTTCTTGGCTATGGTGTTTCTATAACCATTTGGAATTGCGCCAGAACTTGAACATCACCATTAAGGTATTATGAGGCATGAGATGGTAATACCCCTCTTGAGCATATAATAGGGTTTTTTGTTACCCCTCACAGGTTCTCAAATGTCGAAAATGTAAGACCACCAAATACATGGACTTTTCCATCCAACCCTCAGGTCCATGGTCCCTTTGATTCTCAATGAAGGTATAGGTATCATTGAAAGGTCGGTCTCACTTTGGTTCTATCGATGGCACTAGGTCTCGATCTGAAACATTTGGCTCTTCCTTTCAATCACTCTCACGAGCATCAAAATCTCCTATATAAGGTACATGAAGGTAGGTCGATCTCATTCTAGAGATCACATGTCTCTTATCACAGAGAAAATAAGCGTAACAAAACTTATTAAAACAACAAAAAAATCGTACAATATCAAGAAAGGATACAAGGAGGTCAGCATTCCACAAATAAATAGGAAGTCTCCTTCCTAGTTCAAATTGCAAACATAAACCATAAAATTCCCAAATTCCTATAGGGACTTAACATTACATCAACATTTCTGAGGCATGCAGGAAAACAAATTCTAGATTTGATGTACATGCATAAACAACACACTTGAACCTTTATGTTAACATCAATATAGGTTTGTGGCTAGCACAAAATTTATGAAATTGATGAATTTAAGAACCATTACTCCTTAATCGTTAGCATGACATTATCATGTTTTCAAGTCACAATGGGAATATGGTAATCATAGACACAAAGATAAGGTAATAATTATCTTATGCAAGGTATGAAAACTAAGAGCGGGACTTTAACTCTCCATCTAACCATAGATAAACTACAACCATCGTCACTTGTAGTTGTAACCCTAAGCTAGATTCCAAATCTTGAGGCGCAGTGCTTTCACAGGATTTCAACCAACAAAAAACTAAAACAGGATGCCACCAAGCCACATTGTCTTCATCCACCAACTATACTCCTTATCATTCCCATTTCTATGGCATATTCACATTCATGCCAACATATCACAATACAAATAACTCTAACTCACTTTTAGGAGAAGAGATTCCACTATACAGAAGCTTATTCAGTGTTTAAGTTGTATATGGGTAAAGAAATCACTTCTATAGGTGGTTCCTCAATGAGTCAAGCATCAGAGCTTCAACCCCAAGGAATCTCCTGGTGATTCATCAACCCTCACAAACACCCGAGTGATTCTTTCCACTCCAACATGTTCATCAAACCACAAGATTCTATTGGTTTCTTCAACCTTATGGGCAAGCCACGCTCTCTGAAGTCAATCACCTAGCAATCCTCACTCAGAGGGTTCCTTAACTAGTTTCTATAATTTTCCAGTACTTAACAACAACAATTTTCTTTGCTTTTCTCTGCACTCTTCCACAGTAATACTTGAGGCTTCTTGCATATGATCTTCCACACTTCACCTGCAAGGGAATTCATTCCCTCTTCATATGTTTGTGTGTCTCCAAAAAAGGAGAGCAATACCATCTCAGTGATCCTCCTCTTTCCAAAAACAAAAAATATCTTGGTCCTCCTCCTTCTTTTCCAAGATCTAACTACCCTCGCTTCCCCGAAATTTGCACGAAATACCATATCTAAATAGCGTAGCCAATGATTGTCTAATTTGTTTTCCTTTCTTTTCTTATTGTTTGATTTCAATGACACTTGGACCAATTCTTCCTCTTTCAATTAAATTAAATGCACAATAATCACATTTAATTATTTTCAGCCAACCAATACTATTATTTAAAAAATAAAAAAAAAACATTTCCTCAATCAACCTCCTTCTTCGAACATTGGAATCTGTGTCCATCCCTCGACTATTTAAAATAATTACAATTATTTACAAGAGAGAAATGCTTACGCGGGGATGTCACATGTGCTTAATATGACAAGAATAATGTATTCTTAATCACCCATGGAAAAACATGAACAATAGAAAGGCTTTGATCACAAGAGTGGAAACAACGAGGCAACATAATCCAAATGAAGAAATTTCTCCCTCAGTTAAGATGAAAAATAAAATTAGAAGAAAATTAAACTCAAGAGTTTATTCCTAAGAAGAAATAAAGGGTTATTAAATATTTGGGAAATGTTGAAACATCTCAAGATACCCATAACAATAAAAACAACTTAGTAGGCCATGATCCAAGCGATGCCAATAGTCAATGTTCTTCTCCTTGGAGTAGGTTTATAGTGCATCTCAATTCTAACATGGTTTACATTACTTTTTTTTTACAGAAATGGTTTTGATTTGGTATTAGAATTCTTGGAATGAATGCCCAATTACATGATTATAATATCATTGTGACATCTCCGGATTTTTCCCCATGACCAAAATCAATCCGTCTCTAAATATGACATATTGAAACTTCTTAGATTCAACAATCCACATTAGCGATGATATTTTTCCTAACTTAAAGACACATACAAATTGTTTTAGTAATAGACAATAAAACATGAACATAACTACTACGGAATTGGATCCCAATTCTCCTCCCCATCGCATAACAGAGTGCCCGCAGGAAGAAGAGAAGCTCTATTAGCTTCCACATCAGCCTCTTTGTTGTTGTTCCGCAAAACATGGAAGAAGCTTAAATTTTAAAAAGAGCTAGCAAGATTTTTTATTCTTGACATCAATCTAGCTAACCGAAGATCCTTCGGATTTGAATTTTCCACTAGCATTTTTATGAGAGTTTGATAATCTCCAAAGACTTTTGCTTCCTTGAGACCTTGCAGCAATGCCATCACCTCCTCTTGGGTATTGGTGTCTTGGCCTAGACCCCAAGCGTACCTATGCTCAGTTTGGCCCTCCATAATCTTAATGACTCAACCAACACCGGCATTCCCCAGATTACCTTTTGTCGCCCCATCAAAGAACAAGGAACAGCAAGCCATTTCCTGATTCCATTTGCAAAATTTCTCTTCAGTCGATCTAATCTGCCAGTATTTTTTTTTCTTCTTGAATATCCGCATTGGAGAGTTGTAATCCTAGCAAACCACCCCACTCCACCTCATGAGAGGAAAGGTTTTTATCGGTGAGGTTCCCCACTTGCTCACTCAGAAAATCTTTAAGAGTACTTTTTATCTTAGCCATGATCAATTTTTCATTATGCGCTTTACCTTGGAAAATTCTGATGTTCCACTCCAACCAAATTTTCCATCATACTAGCTTTGGAAAAATCAGCCAACCAGCTTTAAATCAAATGTTGTTTGGGAGCTTTCCAGGGTAGTGGTCAATCCATGATGCGAACAGGTCAAATATGGAGGAGGGGAATGAAATTTTGGCAGCCCAGTGGCTCAACGCTTCTTCCCAGACTTCTTTGGCGAAGCTGCAATCCAGCATTATGTGTTGAGCACTTTCTTCATTTTCCAGACACAACGAGCATATGGATGGGCCATGGAAGCCTTTCCTCTTGAGGTTGTCTTCCGTAAGAGCTCGATTATGGCATAAAAGCCAGCTGAACATATCGATTTTTGGGATGCATTTTTGTTTCCATATCCCTTTCCACAATGTTGGGGGAGGAGGAACATGAGGAATTGCTCTTAATGTATCATAACCCTGCACCACTGTGTAAACTCTAGATTTTGAACCCCAGCCTCTCTGATCATGCTTCTTTTCATGAATTGGAGCCTTCCCTTTGAGTCTGGTCTGAAGCTCCAGTCACGCGTTTTCTAGGCCTCGCGGCATTTTCAAATTTTTCCAATCCGTCCAGACCTTGTCTTTCCAAGTCAAAATGTCCCACAGTGTGACAATTCCTACGCTCTTCAACCAACAGCATAGCTCCTGAAGATCTTGTGCATCCACAAAGGGGGCGTCATTCATTATTCAATCTTCCCACAGGTCAATTGATTTCCCATTCCCTGAGACCCAATACATATGGTCTTGGATGAGCGACTGGGTCTGCACAGAGAGCTTATGGATTTGAGTTCCATTAATGGATTGAACGGGCCTGTCTAGGCATCATTTCCTTTGCCCTTCAAAATACTTCTTCCAAAGAGCACGTTGAGCCCAACCAGCCTGAGGGGAAACTTGCCTCCAGAGAATTTTGGCCCCCAACGTTATGTTTTGCAACCTCAGATCTTTGAAGTTCAAACCACCCTCTAATATTGGTTTGGTGATTTTTTCCCAATTGACAAGCATCAATCTTCTGTTGTTTTTCTTTCCACCTTTCTAGAAAAATCTCCTTATTAAACCTTCCATTTTCTTGAGGATGCCAAGCGGAGCTAGCATTAGCGAAGTTTGATAGGCTGGGAGACTGTTTAGGACCGACTTAATGAGCATTGTCTTCCCTACTAGATTCAGACATGAAAACCTCAAGCCTGTAACTTACTTTTAAATTTTTCAAGGAGTGGAATCCAATCCTTACCTGAAGGATTTTTTTGAAAGATGGGCAACCACAAATACTTGAAGGATATCCATCGATTGGATCTGGCAAAGCCACAGCATCTGGTTATAGCGTTCAGTTCACTTTGAGAGACATTCCAGCCATAAAAGTGACACTCCCCAGTATTCAATATACTGCCCAAGGCAGTGCAAAAATCATCCAAAACCAATTTAAACTGTTTGGCAGAGTGAACATAAGCTGCCCTAAGGAGCAGGGAATCATCTACAACCAAGCCATGATTTATTTATTTTACTCCTATCACAATTTGGAGGCCCATAATATCTTGTTCTAATATTCTTTTCTCCAAAATAAAGCTTAAGACAGAGGCTTGGAGTACAAAGAGCAGAGGGGAGAGTAGGCATCCCTGTCGAAGCCCTCTAGAAGCTTTAAAAAAAATCTGCTGCTTGACCATTCACCAACAGAGCAATCCATGGCTCGAATATGTAGTCTCTGATCCAATGAATGAAACCAAACCCAAAGCCAAACTTATGCATAACTTTGAACAGAAATGTATGCCTTACCCTATCAAATGCATTTGCAAGATCAAGCTTAACAATCATGCCTTTTTCTTTTCTTTCCAGGCTTGAGTGTATCGCCTCTTGTACTAAGATTATATTATCCACAAATTTCCTTCCTTGAACAAAGCCCCCTTGGTTCTCCAGAATAAGGCCTGAAAGAATCCCTTTCAATCTGATGGCAATCACCTTTGTAATGATCTTGTATCCTATATTGCACAGGGAAATAGGCCGAAACCTGTTGAAGGAGTTAGCTCCCTTCTCTTTCGGAATGAGGGCTAGAAAGGAAGAGTTTGTGCTACCCCCAATTTTTTAACAGGCTTGGGATTTTAGAAGCATTTTATGGAGATCTTTTTTCACAATATGCTAGAAAATTGGATGAATTTTGTCGTGAATCCATCCAGACCGGGAGCTTTGTCAGGGCTCATGGAAAACAAGGTAGCCTTTATTTCTTTCCTAGTAACCAGAGCCTCCAAATTTTGGTTCATGCTAGTCGTGATCTTAGTGGGAACCTCATCCAATATCTTAGCAATGCATCCCTGCACCTCTTCTTCACTGAATAGACTTTTGAAATGATTGAAGGCAGCCCTTTTAATGCTTGAAAAGTCATCGTAAGTTTGGGATTCATCCTTTATTTCTGAAATGGAATTGAAACCTCTCCTTGCTTGGGTTTGCTTTTGGAAGAATTAGGTGTTCCTATCTCCTGTGTGCAACCAAAGACTTCAGGATTTTTGCCTCCAGTACTCCTCCTCTTGTCTACAAGAATTCTGAGAATTTTGATGTAACTCTTCCTCCCTTTTTAGAATTTCACTCGAAATTTCTGCCTCTTCCATTAGGGCTTAGTGGTTCTTAAGAAAATATTGGACTTTATTTCTTTCATCCGTAGGGCTAGGGATGTTTTTAGCCTAGCTTTTCAAAGCTATTTTCACTCTTCTCAAATTCTCCTCCCATACAAAGAATGGGGAACCCATGACAGGCTTCTTCCAAATTTCTTCTACCCTCTCCAAGAAGTCCTTTTGATTTATCCAGAGTGGAAAAAATCTGACGGGGATAGGGCCTAAATTCCTTTGGGTGGAGAGATCCAACTTTATGGGTTTATGATCTGATGTACTACTAGAAAGAATACTCATGTTAGCATCTAGGCCAAGAAGAAGGAAGGAACTTTGGATGAGAAATCTATCTAATCTTGTAGCAATATGCCCAGGGCCTAATCGTTTATTTGACCAGGTGTACTTACCTCTGCAAGGCTTGATGTCGAGAAGATCCCAATCATGAATGATATCCTCCACCCACTCTCTAGTCGGATCTCTCACAATACATCCCCCTTGCTTTTTTTCCTGGCTTAGGGTAATGTTAATATCCCCTGCAATTAGAATGTTTTCCTGCTTCTAACCATCTTCCATGTGTCTTAGAGAGTCCCAACAATTCTTCTTTTCCCCTGTGTTAACCGGAACATAGACATTGAACAGACTAAAAACTTCCTTCAATTCTTGATGTTGAAACTTCGTAAACAACCAATGAACATTATGCTTTTTGGCTACCAGATTGATTTTGGAAGGATTCCAAATCGTGCCCAAACCTCTTGAAGCCCCTCTAGCCGAGACAGCCTTAGTCCCACCTTTGTTCCAAAAAAATTTGATGCTTTGGAGGAAATCCTTATCCTCCAATTTTGTCTCCTGAACTAGCATTATGTCTGGGTTTCTGCCATGATTAGACTCCTCATAGCTTCTTCTTCCATCTTACTCCCCAAACCCCTGCAATTCCAGGATATCACCTTCATTACTTATTTTTGTGAGTGTGAGGGCCTCCTTTGGAGCCCTGTCCCTGATTTCTTGTCGTCTTTTGGGTTTTAGCCAAAATATTTTCCAAGGTTGGCTGGCTTCCTTGCAACTTGTCTTGTTATGATTCCTTCTCTCCCTTCTCCCTGGCTGACATCCTTCCCCTTGTCGATTGTTTGACCGTGGTTTAAGAGTCTCCTATCTCTCCTTCCTCTTCAGATTCTTTTGAGCCTTGGTTTTCCTCATCACTCACTATGTTCTTATCTTTGGAGCTTTCGGCTTCTCTTTCCCCCCTACCTTGATTCATTTGTCATTACGATCTCAATAGTTTCCTTCTACAGCAGTTCCACTTCAGGGATTTCTTGTGAAGCTAAGCCAAGGGGCTCGAACATGTTTTTCGAAGCTTTTTTTGGAGGGTTTTGCTGGGTCGAGCTGCTTCCTTTGGGTTTTTTCCTTTGCCCCTTTCTTGACCTGCCGGATTAGAAGCCTTTGGGTTAGCTTTTGACCTCTTGCCCAGCTTCCATCCCTCCTCTTACTCCTTGTCCTCCTCACTCTTTTTTGGGAAGTTCCTGGAAAAGTGGCCATATTCGTGACAACCCCTACACTTAAATGGTAGTTGCTCATAATGAAGCTTCTGAATATGAGTGCAGCTTCCGACGTTGATTTTGATAGCCTCCGGTAGCCCTACTTCTAGATCCACCTCCACACAGATCTGTGCAAAATCGTATTGATCTTTATTCTTTACCATGTCAATGAATTTGCCCAGCGCATTCCCGATGTGTTTCAGGGAGTCCCAGTTCCAGCAATGTATTGGGAGATTAGGCAACTTGACCCACACTAGAACCATTAATGGAATGTCCTCTGCTGGGTCGAAGTCTGGAGTCCACTTATTCAGATACAGCCCTTGTGGCCCCATAAAGTATGGGTCATTCCTGAATATCAGCTCCTTATCCTCTTTGGAGGTGAATTCGAATAAAAAGTATCCTCTTCCCAGGAAGTAAGAGGTGACATTCTAGTTAATCAGAGCTTTCCAGTTATTTATAACCCAGGCTTATGTGGCTTTTGGAGACGGCCACAGGCCTATAAATTGCCCCACAAGTGCTCGCTCATACATAGTCAAGGTAACTTGTATAGGACCATCCCGTGGGAGAGACACCGCCGACATTTCTTCCAACCTTTTGACAAACTTCGAAGATTTTTCCTTCTTCCTCTTTGACAAGGAGGCTATCAACGAGCTAAAGGCAGTTGCGTTTGGAAATGGCGGAGGAAGGGAGCAGGAGAGGAGGCCCAAGGCGAGCCCTGCTCCTCCATGGCGGCAACAACCCTAGTAGCCGCTGAAGCTTCGCAGCGCGTGGGTTGCAGGCAGAATGAAAACATGGTTTACATTACTATTAGAATAAGTATTATAAATTATTTAGAAATATAATAGGAAAATGATATGTTTACTTTCCACTGGCATTAGAATAGCTCTTGTTGATGTTTCAAACTATGTATTTGTGCATTCTTTTGTCGTTGTTTTGATTTAGATTTCAATATTCAATATTAGAGAATGTCCATGATTCATTTGTAATTATTGTGGCCATAATATTTTTCTTCCATATATTTTGAGTGATTTTCTTTTGAATGTTTGCAAGAATTAACGTAAAAATATATTGTTAGTTACTAATGTTGACTATGATTTGCAATTCTTATATCTGGAATTTGAATTATAGATGAATAGTGATAAATAATCTACTACAAATTCTGGAAAATTCCAAGTTGATTTCACTTTGTGATTAAGTGTTCTACCTGCTTTTTGGTTAATGATAGCTCCATAGATTCACAAAATAAGTCAATATTATATAAAAGAAGATATATACTATATAAATGCTTATAGATAACAAAATGTAAACAATGTAGTAGTTGGATGCAAGTTTTCTTGAACCTCCATGCATAAGAATAGTTAAAACATAATGTTCAATGCATATCCTTGTGGAGGATGATAATCAAAAAGTAAGAAAGTTCCCACACAATCCAACCAGGGATCTCGAAGCGTGGGACACAACCAAGGATCTAATGCAAGAGATCCTTAGTAAGGATTCACTTACTCTACTCGAATTGACCCGATGATTAGCTAACATCAAAAAACATCTTTCTTTGAAGGAATTAATTGGCCCCTCATATGGTCTATTTTTTCCCTGAGATATTTCAGGCAAGAGGAGAACAAGAACTGGCTATGAGAAGATCAAAAAGCAAGTGCGATCACTCCCTATCTCCTTTGATTATTAAAAGTCTAAAATGTATAGTTTAAATAACTCTTGCAATACTTTCATAGGAAGCATATTGTATTGCTTTCAATATTCAAACTACCATTCAAAATGCCTAATTTGGACTAACCTCTCAATACTTATCCCTTCCAATAAAAATCCACACTAGTATTTTACTTGTGAATAGAAAGTATGATTGATTGAAAGGATCAAATGTAAAATGTAAAAGTTTAAATAACTCTTGCAATACTTTCCAGAAGCCCATTGCATTGCTTCCAACCTTCAAATTATTAAGCTACATTCCAAACTTCAAATACCCCTTGAATCTGAATGAAAAATATTCCCATCACATTTGTTTCTTTAAAACAAAAAATATTACTCTTTGGGGAAGTCTCGCTCACTCAATTGTTGTTCATATTCATCGCAGTTAAATTTGTATCTTTCCTTCAATTCACATTCCGTGTCTCTAACGAGCTACTCCCACTTAGGCCACCCCAACAAAACCTAAAAACCTATCCCATTCCTAGAGCAAATTCCTTTCACTACCACCTCCTTGATATTAATGATGAGATTGATAGAAGAATGGTTTCCATGTGAATGGATAGTAAATCAATCATTGTTTGAATTTCTATAGCTACAAAAATGTTTGATGAAAAATCACTAGAAGCTAGATTAGATAGATTGGATGCATTGATGGTGCAATGAGAAAAACATTAACATAAAATTACACTCAATAGTCATTTTATTGCGCTTAATTAACACTTTAATCTCTTTCAAGTGTGAATATACATAATGGTTCCTTGTTTTAGGTAACAATAATCACCATAAATATATGTGAAGCAAGCGATTTAAAGATTATGTGGAAAATACAAAAGAAAATGACGATGTTTGGCTGAAGGCCATTGAATAATGATAATACTTTGCCTTACATGTTTTTTGGTTTAATTTATTATGAATTCATTGGAATATAAGTGTGATAACTCTCCACAATTTCAATATCCATTTTTTTTAAAAGAAGGTTGAATTATATATAAAATTTAAAACAATTTTTAAATAACAAAAATAAGAATTATGAAAAACCTTCAAAACTTATGATAAATAAACAATGCCTAAAACTTTTTTTAATCCACGATACATTTGATTACTAATAATTAGGTCATGGAAAAGATTTTTCTTTGCGAGCTTGGGTGAGCAGACATTGTTCACTCCATCCAATCAAAACTCCATCTAATTAAAACCTTTTATTTTCACCCATCCAATCAAAACTTTTTATTTTCATCCTCCTTCAAATAAGAAATTGACATGTGGCCAGTCGAGTCATGAAAATAAGCCGAACATCCACCACTGCATACGGCAATCATTAGCAACATCCGCCACTTCATACATTGAACATCCACCACTTCATATGCTAGCAACATCCGCCACTGCATACGCCGATCATTCGCAACATCCGCCACTTCATACGTCGAAAATCCACCACTTCATAAGGCAACAACATCCGCCACTGCATTGTACATCATTTTTTGGGTGATAGTATTCACATCTACCATATTGTTCACATTTTTTTGGGCGATATTGTTCACATTTACCATAATGTTACAATATTTTTCACATTTGTCAATGAATCATACGCTGAAGATTGATCGAGCATTTTCTTTATGGCTTGGCATCGTCATTGTGGAGACATTCTTTGCAATTCGTTGCAGCATCTCTCCAATGGTTGCTATCTCAGAAGCTCTAAGTAGTTCTGACGATCAGAAAATCTCTATGAGTCACAGGAATGCTGCAAGGCCATCTCATTCCACTCATGGAACTGGCCAATCTGCTCGCCTCACAGGGCCTCACTCTTTCCTATATAACGACTCTAGGAATCACCAAGCGACTATAGCCTCATCTCTAGAACTCGAATATGAACATCCAGTAGGTGTATCTCCCCATGTTTTCCATGGAGGGGGTGTCCAAAGGAATCAACAGCCAGGATAACGTTTCCTTTCATCGCGCCATCATACTCTTGGCTTCCTCGCACAAGCTAGCCGAGCTATTCAAACAATGGCTGGAGCAACAGTTGTACAATACGAATAACAAAAATAATATTATCGAAGCTCCCCATTCCTCTCCTCCATTTTGCACGATCTGCGACATCTTTATGGAATGGGTAGACAACTACGGGGCCAAGTTCAGGATCACCACCATGGTCTTCCACACGTACGGGGCATTCGGAAAGTCTGTCATACACTCCAACCTCCTTGAGAGAGGATGCAGTGCAGGTATATATTGCTGTTCCCTCATCCGCTGCTGAATTTCAGGATTACTCCCTTCATTTGTGGAAACAACTGGAGTAAATATCTGGAAGATAACTGAAGTGATTTCCTTAATTTTTGCAACTAACTACAGTAATTTCCTTAAATTATGGAAATCAACTGCAGTTCATTAATTTCTTGTTGGGAGCTTCTGAAGTGGTCCATTACTCCCACTGTAGTTCTCTCCCATGATCAATGGAACATTTGACACACAGCCAACAGAAGCTTGATGGAAGCTAGGCTATAAAATTTATGTTTGGTCCCCAAGCTCACTAATTCAATCCTTCAGTTTTACACCATCAACCAGAATTAGCAGAGCCTGGAAGCCCTTTCAGATTCAAATTAAAAATCCTTCTATCTCTGGACTGCACATCATAAATTTGTTTTCAGATTTTCTGCTTGTGAAGTTTGCTTTTATTGTAGAGGGAATAATGTTGTTGGTAAACCCAGAAAGCACAACAGTGACTGACAAGGAATTTTCGTAGATTTTGCAATCGCTGTAGTAAGGCATTAAAAACAACGAATTGGAGCATCTTCTTGTTTTAATTGCCAGCATTATTTAAAGCGTTTGCTACAGGCCCCAAGTATTTAAGCATATTGTTGTGAAGAGAGAAATCAATCCACATAGTCGAAGGCATTTTTACAAAGATTCAATTTCATTTCGTTGGAGAGTCACGGTGAAATTGCCAGGATTCTGTATGTAGAAAGCCTTTATTGTTTTGCGGTTTGAATATAAAATCTCTTTCATTGCAAGAGCTGTTTCGTTTCTCTGAAGCTGAGAATTATTTCAAAACCGATGGCTGGAGGTATGTAATTTTACTAGACATTATAGTTTTATTTATTTTTACTGGGCATTTAAGGATTGATTTTAGTTGCATTAAAAACATTATTAAGATTTTATTAAAGCTTACATCTCAGTAAAATTGCATAAATTTTATATGTTTTTACTGTGCATAAAAGAGTTAACATTTTTAACTGTGCAATTAAAGAATTATGAGTTAAAGAATTTTATTGAGCTATTAAAATTCTTACTTACATTTGGTATCAGAGCCAATTTTACATCTCCGCCTTGGTAATTTATGAATATAATTGGATAAATGTCCTATTTTTAGATTTTCTAAATTAAAGTATATATTTAGAAATATGTCTATTTTTATTTAATTTTTATGCTTATAATATTAGTTTAATTATATGCAATTTTGGAAAATATGCTCATATTTAGTTATGCATGAATTAATTATTTGAGATTGAATTAAAACATGTTATTATCAATGAGCATATGAAATCTATGGTTAAATATTATGCATGAATATTGTAGTTTCATTCATGCAAATTTATCAGTTAATTTTTATTTAAAAAATAAATAAATAAATGTCTAGTGATTCATATAATTTTAATTGATTAGAGAATAGCCACAGCATCTCAAATCAAATAAAATTATATATTATGATTGATTAGGATCACATAAAGAATAGACATTAATTGTAATTAATTATATTAAATATAATAAATTTTATCCCACAGGAATTTTTATTATATTTAAGTAATTAATTAGGATAAAATATTCATAACTTACCCATAGGAGTTATGAATTAATAAGTTTTATCATAAAGTTCAAAAGGTTAATTGAATCTGCTTGAATTAAAAATTTAGTCCACAGACAATTTTATGTCATTAGATTCAATTTTAAAGCATGATTTACATTGGTAAAGCATGAAATTTTATTTATGTCTCAATTTTAACATAAGCATGTGTTTTTAATATTATGCAGTTGTACAACCTGCAAATTTCTCTGAAATTCGTACTGATATCCCTGAACTTAAGGGAGATAACTATAACGTCTGGAAGGAGAGAGTTCTCCTTCATTTGGGGTGGATGGACATAGATTATGCTATTAGGAAAGATGAACCACCAGCACTCACTAATACCAGCACTACAACAGACATCGCGCTTTATGAACGATGGGAACGATCTAATCGTTTAAGCGTGATGTTCATTAAGACTAAAATTTCAGCTGGTATCCGTGGTTCTGTTGAACATCATGACAAAGTTCGAGACTTGCTGAAAGCCATTGATGATCAATTCGTCACTTCAGACAAGGCACTTGCAAGCACCCTAATCATGAAGTTCTCATCCCTAAGGCTCACCAGTGTAAAAGGTGTGCGCGAGCACATCATGCAAATGAGGGACACTGCGGCTCAATTGAAGAAACTCGAGGTTGAAATATCAAAGTCTTTCCTGGTGCACTACATCCTGAACACCCTTCCACACCAATACGGACCCTTCAAAATCTCATACAACACACATAAGGATAAATGGTCAATTAATGAACTTATGACCATGTGTGTTCAAGAGGAAGAGAGACTGGTGATGGAAATGGGAGAAAGTGCAATGCTGGAAACACGAGGAAAGGGAAAATATCAAGCCAATCGGAAAGGGAAAGGTAAAATACCTCCCCAAGCCGATATCAAGAAGGATTCCAAGTGTTTCTTCTGTAAAAAGAAGGGACACATGAAGAAGGAATGCGCCAAATTTCAGAAATGGCTTGCAGACAAAGGTATTTCAATCTCGTTTGTTTGTTATGAATCTAATATGGTTAATGTCAATATTAACACATGGTGGATTGATTCTGGATCAACAATTCACATTTCGAATTCCTTGCAGGGTTTGCAAAACCGAAGGAAGCCGGTGGGAAGTGAGCAAAGCATCTTATCAGGAAACAAGATGGGCTCGCATGTGGAGGCTATAGGAACATGTTATTTAACTTTAAGTAGTGGCTTTGTTTTAGAATTAGAAAAGACTTTTTATGTACCAAGTTTCTCTAGAAACTTGATTTTAGTTTCAAGGCTTGTACCTTTTGGATATTCCTTTAACTTTTCAGAAACATCATTCAGTTTATTTTATAAATCTGATTATGTTGGGAATGGTATTTTGTCTAATGGTCTTTATTGCATTAATTTACAAAACAATGTCACTTATGATTCAATGCATATTCACACTGGTATTAAAAGATGTGTTATTGATGAAAATTCCTCTAAATTATGGCACCGGAGACTAGGTCATATCTCCATAAATAGAATTAAAAGATTGGTAAATGAAGGGGTACTTAATACTCTAGATTTTACTGATTTTGAGACTTGTGTGGACTGCATAAAGGGAAAGCAGACCAACAAGTCAAAGAAAGGTGCTAATAGGAGTTCAAACATATTAGAGATCATACATACTGATATATGTAGTCCAGACATGGACTCACATAGTCAGAGATACTTCATCTCCTTTATAGATGATTACTCACGATATATGTATCTCTACATGCTTCATAAAAAGAGCGAAGCATTAGATGCCTTTAAGATATTTAAGGCTGAAGTAGAGAATCAATGCGGAAAGCAGATTAAGATCGTGAGATCAGATAGAGGTGGAGAATATTATGGTAGATACATAGAAGATGGACAAGCACCTGGGCCATTCGCTAAATTTCTTCAAGAGCATGGGATTGTTGCCCAATACACCATGCCTGGTTCACCTGACCAGAATGGTGTAGCAGAAAGAAGAAATCGAACATTATTGGACATGGTGTGGAGTATGCTTAGCAGCTCCAATCTTCCTAAATCTTTGTGGACTGAAGCACTTAAGACGGCAGTGTATATATTAAACCGAGTTCCAACCAAGGCTGTTCCTAAAACGCCATTTGAATTATGGAAAGGTTGGAAACCGAGTTTGCGACATATGCGCGTTTGGGGATGCCCGTCCGAAGTGAGAATATATAATCCACAAGAGAAGAAACTGGACCCAAGGACCATTAGTGGGTATTTCATTGGATATGCTGAAAGGTCTAAAGGTTACAGATTTTACTGTCCATCTCACAACACTAGGATTGTGGAATCAAGAAATGCAAAGTTTCTTGAAAATGACTTGATCAGTGGGAGCGATCAAACCAGGAACATAGTTTCTGAGAAGGATCATTCAGAATCTCAACCTTCCACCTCAAGTGAAAGATTGGTTATTGTTCACAGCACCCCTCAAGTACAAACTGGTGTTGAACAACCAATTGTTGAAGTTCCACAAGCTGCTGACGATATTCCAGTAGATCAGATAGTTCAAGAATTGCCAAGAACTTTTGAACAACGAGTTGAACCACATACTTCTCAAGAAGATGGTGGGACAACATTAAGAAGATCTACTAGACCAAAGAGATCAGCAATTCCTGATGATTATGTTGTGTATTTGCAAGAATCTGACTACGACATTGGAGCCAAAAATGATCCTCAGTCTTTTTCACAAGCCATGAGTTGCAAAGAATCAGAATTATGGTACGATGCTATGAAGGAAGAGATGAATTCTATGAAGAGTAATGAATTCTAGGATCTTGTTGAGTTGCCTAATGGTGCAAAAGCCATTGGATGTAAATGGGTCTTTAAGACAAAGAAAGACTCATTGGGCAACATTGAGAGATACAAGGCTAGACTCGTTGCAAAGGGATTCACTCAGAAAGAAGGAATTGATTACAAGGAGACTTTCTCTCCTATATCTAAGAAAGATTCCTTGCGCATTATTATGGCATTAGTAGCCCATTTTGATTTGGAATTGCATCAAATGGATGTGAAAACGACATTTCTCAATGGAGATCTAGAGGAGGAGGTTTACATGAAACAACCTGAAGGATTCTCCTCTAGTGATGGTGAGCATTTGGTTTGCAAGCTCAAGAAGTCATTATACGGATTAAAACAAGCATCCCGCCAATGGTATTTGAAATTTCATGATGTAATTTCTTCTTTCGGTTTTGTAGAAAACATTATGGATGAATGTATATACCTTAAAGTCAGTGGGAGTAACATCTGTTTTCTTGTTTTATATGTGGATGACATTTTGCTAGCAACCAATGATAAGGGTTTGCTGCATGAAGTGAAACAATTCCTCTCTAAAAAATTTGATATGAAGGATATGGGTGAGGCATCTTATGTCATTGGCATTAAGATCCATAGAGACAGATTTCGAGGCATCTTGGGTCTGTCTCAGGAAACCTATATTAATAAAATTTTAGAGAGATTTCGGATGAAGGATTGTTCACCAAGTGTTGCTCCCATTGTGAAGGGTGATAGGTTCAGTTTGAACCAATGCTCGAAGAACGACTTTGAAAGGGAACAAATGAATAACATTCCATATGCTTCTGTTGTCGGAAGCCTAATGTATGCTCAGGTTTGCACAAGACCTGACATTGCATTTGCTGTGGGAATGTTGGGACGATATCAGTGTAATCCAGGTTTAGACCACTGGAGAGCTGCAAAGAAAGTAATGAGGTACCTTCAAGGAACCAAAAACTACATGCTTATGTATAGATGGACGGACAACTTGGATGTGATTGGCTACTCAGATTCTGACTTTGCTGGATGTGTTGATTCACGCAAATCAACATCAGGATACATTTTTATGATGGCCGGTGGAGCTGTATCATGGAAGAGTGCCAAGCAGACCTTGATTGCCACTTCTACTATGGAAGCCGAGTTCGTCTCCTGTTTTGAGGCTACTTTAGATGGTGTATGGCTTAAGAATTTCATTTCCAGGCTTAGAATTATGGATTCTATCTCTAAGCCATTGAGAATATATTGCGACAATTCAGCTGCTGTTTTTATGGCTAAGAACAACAAAAGTGGGAGTCGAAATAAACACATCGACATTAAGTATTTAGCTATAAGGGAACGTGTTAAAGAAAAGAAAGTGGTCATTGAACACATTAGCACTGAGTTGATGATCGCTGATCCTTTGACTAAGGGCATGCCACCGTTTAAATTCAAGGATCATGTAATGAATATGGGACTTGGTTCCATTATGTAAATTCTCATTGTATGAACAATGTCATTTTTAATGAAATTCTTAATTATTGTGATATTTTTTTTCTCATATTTATGTGCACTTTAATTTGATTTGAGAGAATTCATTTATGTAGGACCAAGAATAAACATGGGGTTTATTCATTAAGAAATTGTTGCCACATAAATTTTAATAAGAATAAATACATAGTAATACATGGAAGATAATACTCATCATTAGAGGACTTATTGCCATGATTCATGTATCTATTACTTAATACAGATTATCAATGGGTTTTTAGATGAGACATTAAGAGTGGAAGTATGGACCAAGTGGGAGAATGTTACGCTCCCTCATCCGCTGCTGAATTTCAGGATTACTCCCTTTATTTGTGGAAACAGCTGGAGTAAATATCTGGAAGATAACTGAAGTGATTTCCTTAATTTTTGGAACTAACTGCAGTAATTTCCTTAAATTATGGAAATCAACTGCAGTTCATTAATTTCTTGTTGGGAGCTTCTGAAGTGGTCCATTACTCCCACTGTAGTTCTCTCCCATGATCAGTGGAGCATTTGACACACAGCCAACAGAAGCTTGATGGAAGCTAGGCTATAAAATTTCTGTTTGGTCCCCAAGCTCACTAATTCAATCCTTCAGTTTTACACCATCAACCAGAATTAGTAGAGCCTCGAAGCCCTTTCAGATTCAAATTAAAAATCCTTCTATCTTTGGACTGCACATCATAAATTTGTTTTCAGATTTTCTGCTTGTGAAGTTTGCTTTTATCGTAGAGGGAATAATGTTGTTGGTAAACCCAGAAAGCACAATAGTGGCCGGCAAGGAATTTTCGTAGATTTTGCAATCGCTGTAGCAAGGCATTAAGAACAACGAATTGGAGCATCTTCTTGTTTTAATTGCCAGCATTATTTAAAGCGTTTGCTACAGGTCCCAAGTATTTAAGCATATTGTTGTGAAGAGAGAAATCAATCCACATAGCCTAAGGCATTTTTACAAAGATTCAATTTCGTTTCGTTGGAGAGTCACGGTCAAATTGCCAGGATTCTGTATGTAGAAAGCCTTTATTGTTTTGCGGTTTGAATATAAAATCTCTTTCATTGCAAGAGCTGTTTCGTTTCTCTGAAGCTGAGAATTATTTCAAAACCGATGGCTGGAGATATGTAATTTTATAAGACATTATAGTTTTATTTATTTTTACTGGGCATTTAAGGATTGATTTTAGTTGCATTAAAAACATTATTAAGATTTTATTAAAGCTTACATCTCAGTAAAATTTAAATTTATATGTTTTTACTATTCATAAAAGAGTTAACATTTTTTACTACACCAATTAAAAAATTATGCGTTAAAAATTTTATTGAAGCTATTAAAATTCTTACTTACAATTGTTGCACCTCTTCATATATATTGTCATTCATGGCCATCAACAATGGGAATACCTGAAGGAGGCAGAGCAGGAGAAAAGACACCCATTGCGTTTTTCTTTTCCCCTGCTTGTTTAGGTTTGTGTGATGAACGAAATGCAAGTGCGGAGATGGGAAGTATCGGTAAGTGGTTATTAATGTGTTATGGAAGAAAAGGAATGTGTCTCATGAACACAAAATGAAGACAAAGAAAATATAAACAGTTGCATTCCTTGCAGTGCCTCACTCTCCACGTCCCAACCGAAAGAAGGAATGTCTTGCTGCCATGGTTTCCAAAACTAATTAATGTGTAGGGAAGAAAATGAATTTTTCTCAGGAACACAGCACGAAGACAAAACAAAGTAACATAGATGTTCCATGCAATGTCTCACTCTCCATCATAGTTACCAAGTTCGGTCGTATTTGTAAAAAAAAAAAATCTATAATGATTAATACGATTCAATCCGCGTTATAATACGATAAGAAAGTTTTGGTTTTATGAAATTTTAATAAAATGTTATCCAGGGTTCATTATTTATCTTGCCCGAACCATCCTTTGCGATTCTGAGCAATAAGGCTGGTAGAAGGCACAATGCTCCGAAACATCTTTTGATCAAGAAGAAGTGTAGAGTATAAATATGGAACATCTTTCCTACTTTAATACATTCATCAGTTTCAAAATAGCTTTATAATTTTGGTTACGGAAAATTTTGTATTAGAAAATAGGAAAACACTATTGTTATAGAAATTTTATATTTAAAAATTAAAAATATAAAATACAAAGTTTTTTATTTAAAAATACTTGGTATTAAAAAATATAGAGAAATGTAAGTTTTAAGTTAAAAAATTGCAAATAACTTTAAAATCTATTTCTTCTCATTTTTAGAGGTGTATTTTTATGAAGTTAGGTGAGTTAACAATGTTCAGCCCACCCAATCACAAAACTTACGTAATCCTTGCGTAACTTTATCAAGATAATGTAAAAATTAAAATAGGTTCTAGTTCCTAAAATAGAAAATGACAACAATGTTACATCATGCAAAGTGTCCAATTATCTATATGTTAGTGTAGCATGTTCTGTTTAACTTCGTCTTACATTTTTTAGAAGATATATAAAAACTGAAATTTTGATTGTATTTCATTGTCCAGATACTTGGCCCTTGATTATTGTCTTCCACATTCCTCTATTCTTTTTACCGGCGTACCTTTGCACCTTTCAGTACAATTGCTAGTCATGCTTTTATTGAATGATAGCTACTCCAGATTAGAGGATAGTGATTATCCAAATTATAATTCTAGAATTCTGAAAAATTATTTCAATTTTATAAAATTTTGAAAAATAAAATAATATATTAATTTTTATAAGACCTATATTCTCCAATTTTTAATGTATTGAATTTTATATGGTCAATCTTTTTTCGTATTGAATTAAATTCGAAACCGAATTCCAATTCGAATTTGATAGTTATGCTCTCCACGTCCCAACCGAAAGAAGGAACACCTAGTTGCCATGGTTTCCAATGGTCGGTGTCTTTGAAAGAAAGAGAATATTGTTAGTGTGCGGGCCGCCACATTCAAGACACGACTTAAGTAAAAGACATATGCCCTTAACATTTCCTTTATGGGTGTCCATGTATTCCACAAAATTACACTTTCCATAGTGTTTAAAAAAAAGTTGCGTGACTCTTTAACACAAACAAAACGAATAAAACAACATGATATCGTGTATATAAATTTAATTATAAGTTAAATATTGTGATAGTGTTCTACATCCAATGAGCCTTCCCTTTAGTATGCCCATTTCAATGTTGACTCACATCGTTGGAAACGTTCTCCCTTCCTAACAATCCCTATCGAATGGAAGTACCTGCTTTATTCAAATTCTTGCAGTCGAGAACAAAACTATAAGTCCTCGTCACCCCCACCAATTCTAATTGCATATCAAGTTTTGTATATAATCCCAAATCCTTGTAGCAAAGGGAGACGCAGATTCAGTTCCATTTGATTGAGTTGCATTATTATCTTACGTGGATTCACCAACAACAGTAGTTCCTGTTGTTGATACACCTGCGTGTCAACTTGCCCCTTAGAATAGGTAAATAATAAGGTTTTGAAAGCAGGGAAGCTGTGCACCTCACCCTTTGGATATTCTTCTTGAAAACCAAACCACACGACAAGCTTACCCTCTCTTTGCACAACCCCAACTTGATAATTTTGTGGTTCGAGAATCCAACTACTTCAACACATGCCCGCCCAGATTGCATGGGCGGAGGGATGGGTATTTATAGCAGACGAGATCATACAAAAACCATACTATTTTCGTTCCTCAGGGAAGGAAATAAGTAGGGTGGATAAAAAAAAACCTTATTGATTATATGCGGAGTAAACAAGATTAGGTATTTATTCCCTTTGATGGGCAAGATAACCTTGGAGAGGCATAGAAGTGATTATGTGTGACACCCCACATCAGGTTGGGCTACTTAACCTAGTTTTTGGCGTGATGAATCACTTTAGAGGTACAACACTTACACCTTAACCTTCTATTACTACTACCCGAAAGCCTAGATTTACTTACTTATACTTAATACAAAATATCTAGTTTCGTATATAGTCCCAATTCCCTGTAGAAAAGGGAGAAGCAATTCAGTTCCATTTGATTGAGTTGCATTATTATCTTAAGTGGCTTAGCTAGTAACAATAGTTTCAACTATTGATCCACATGCCTGCTAGCCTGCCCTTAGAATAGGTAAATAATAAGGTTTTGGAAGTAGGGCAGCTGTGCACCTCACCCTTTGTGGATCTTTTGAAAACCCCACTACAACCTTACCCTTTCTCTTCGCACAACCCCAACACGATAATTTTGTGCTTCCAGAATCCAACTACTTAAACACATGCTTGCCTGGATGTTGGAGAATCTAATTCCAACCGTCGGCTAGGTGTCAAAACCATCTGTCCAAATGTCCCAGTTAAGTTTCAGTTAGTCTAGTTTAGTCAGGTTTTACTTCAGTCATTTATTGTCGATGTTTCCAATGTAATCTTATTTAAGTAATTCGTAATACTTAGAAGAGAAATCGTCTGCTCCACTTCTTTTTAGTTTTCAATTCTTGTCATGGTATCAAAGCTGGTTTGCATAAAATTCCAAAGAGAGCAGCAACGAGAGCAAAGTTGGAGCAGCAGAGAGAAGAGGTGAGCTTGCACACTACAACATAAAGGGGGGTTTTAAGACAATATTTAAGAAAAATTTTGGGTAAATTGTCTTAACTTGAGAGAAAAGAAAACTTGTGTATTGTCTTATATATTTTCTTTAAGTGGTTGTCTCAAATTAAATCGTCTTAAAATTAAATTGTCTTAAAATATTGTCTTTATAAATACAATATATAACACAAACATTTTTGTCTCTCCAGAGACAATTTCATTTTTGTCTCTCCAAAGATAGTTTCATTTTTGTCTCTCTAGGGATAGTTTCATTTATTGTCTTTTATGAGACAATTTCATTTGTCTCTCCAAAGACAATAGTTGGAATTAAAACAAATCAATCTAAAAATATTTAACTAAAAAAATCTACAATATCATTGAATAACTCATGTTAGGGTACAATGGAATCAAACCACCAACCTCCTGCATGGCAGGTGCTCTTCCATTGAGCTAGCACCCTTTAAAGAATTATGTGAGGAGTTATGGCAGTCCATTTGTCCCTTTGAAACCGGGAACTCTAAAAGCTTTATGAAGTTCATATGAACAAGAATAATGGAATGGTTATTCAAGGATCTCATCAAAAAAATTAAGAAAGAAAATTTTTATAAATTTAGGTATAACTTAGTCAATTATATCTCTAGGTATTTCCCAGCTAAGCCCTTCTACTGATCCTCGAATCACCAAACCAAGCCCTCTCAGCCCTAGGTACACCACTAATGACATTATCAGGGACTGCATCGTCACATTATCAGGCACTGCTTATGGAATTTGTTCCAGACAACAGATAACTTTTAAGCCTTCTGTGAGATTTCTTAGTCCTTATTTTTGTTCCCAAAGTGCAATAGCTTGAATGGTTGTATCTTTTAGTGCTAGCCTCTTGTACAATAGCTTGCAAAGGTGTAGTGGAATGGACCTAAAATTCCTACATATTGTAACATCAAGGCCCAACACCATTTCAAAAGTTAATATAAAGCATACTCACCCTTCAACCATTGCATAAGGATCTAATCAGTGTCTCAGGTGCAACTTGAAATTAAGAAATCTGGTATATTACATCATAAAAATTCAAATATTTTATGCCTACCACTCTTTGCAATGAATACAAAGACAGCAAGAGGATTCAAGCATTAAATGCATAAGCATTATAGTCATAAAATCATCATGTTTATTCATCTTGGCTGCAACAAGTTATAGGAGTAACAATTTTATACTCACCTGAAATCCTTTTTGAAAAAGAGAGTTTCCAAAAGAACGGTACTAAGAATAATTTCCAACTTGGTCATTTTAAGAAACACAAATGCATTCTCATTACTTTCAATCTCATGAAAAAAGCTAAAATCTAGCAAAACTTAGGGAAATGGTTTTGCAAGATTGAAACAAGACAATAATCTACATTGCTTCAATATACCTGATAGAATACAACAGAGTTAAAACCCAGACAAAGGTTTAGAATTCCAATAGAGATACCATTCAAAATACCAAATCCCATTACAGCCCATGCATCAAATGGCTTATGTTCAAATAGTTTCAACCATAATGTTATATGCAAAGAACATAAAGTAACCAGAAGATGTCAGCTGGTCAATGTTGTGGCTGCCAATCAAAGTAGCAACATATACTCAATCAAATTTACCAACCAAAAATCACAAATATGAGGCAAAATCCTTTCCAAATGATTAAAAATTAAAACAAAAAATTTACTCCCCCTTTGGACAGCTCTAAAGATAATATGTTGACTCTCTAATAATAGAATGAGGATTGATGAACAAACGAAATCTTAGGGCTGAAATCTACCCAATGTAAAATAAAATTTGTTTGCATTACGTATTGTGCCTAAAAAGGAATGGAAATTTGCATAGTTTTTTACATCCAAATCTTCTAAATATCTAGAAGTGGAGATTTAACAACCTTTGATCGCCATTGGACCCCATCATGACTGTAAGCATGGTTGAAAACTCAAATGGGAAGTAGCTTTACCAACAAGAAGCACACCTCATGAAAGTAAGATGAAAATTTCACCTAAATTCAACAACAGGGCATTTTCTTCTTAATGGCCATTGGATAGAAATTAGCTAATCCATTAAACTCATGATTTCTAGTTACAACAGTCTGATGACAGTAGGAGAATGATATACATGTAAATTGTACACTATAAACATATATTGAAGATACAGGCTATGATGTATGTTGTTAATTCTATAAACTCGTTGTGAACATCAATTTCTTTGCCATTGGAATATGTGTTAGACACCATCTCTTTCCAATTCTCGAGCATGGATGAAGTGCAAGCAGTCATTTTGTTTGCCACTGGCAGTAATTGGAAAAATGAGAACATAACCAACGTCAATAGCATACTCTACAAGACACCTACACTCAAGGACTCCCTAAGAAATCATCTTGTTGATGTACATTTTTGTTTAGCAGATAGAATTTGACATGCTAGAGGAAAACACTTCTGAAAACAAGATATTACATTGCTATTAATAAAATTTTACTTCAATTAATAACTAATTCCAATATATATATTTTTTTAATTATTTAACTATGCTTATTTAATATCATTATTATTATGAGGCACCCAATTCTCACTATAATTGGACTTTGAAGTTCTGCACCAACATGTCAATAGTAACTTGGTGCATATAGGCACTCGCCTTTACATTGTAGTTTGACTTGAGAGTTATAAGCATATTTAATGGTCCTCGACACATTATAAAGTGACAATAGTTTCTGAAGTGCCAAAACTTTCAAATCCTTAGCCTTCATCTATTATCAAGTCTTAGAGTAATTGCAAAACATTCGAAGAATCCAAACCTTAAGTTTATCAATGTTGAAGACAGAGCCCACGATCCTCCTGTGCTTCACCCATCCCAATCGATCTACCAAAATCAGTCCCCGCCCTAGCAAACTCAACACCAAGGGCCTGTGTGTCTCCTTTCCATAGTAACTAAATTTATTTGATAAAACTTCGTTGATTAGCTCCGGTTCTAAAATATACAGTCATTGATGGATTCCATGCCAATAGAAAAATGTCTCTCTTGAGCAGCAACAATTAACAAATACTAATCAGACATTGATTTCAACCTTTACACCACTGGAAAAATTCAAGCAACTAGCAGAAAGCATGTGTTATAAACTCATTGGCCTAGCAGTTTGAGGCCTACAAGAGCAACATATGAAAGTAAAATAAGTCTCAAAGGAAAATAGAATGAATGATAGAGAGAACCATATATCTGACTCCACTTATGGTAGTGTGACGTGACTCTAGGAACAATGTCGTGAGAAATATTATGCATGGGTTGTGCAAGAGCCTCCTTAATAAGCTATGTGTACTCAATCCCAATGATTATCCGATAAGGTAGGACTCTTATCCCTTCTGCTGTATACGCCGTCTGGAATGCATAAGGTCTCCATATCAAGTTTCTGAAAAGTTTCACAATTATGCTCTCAAACAATACAACTAAAATGGCAATGAATAATTCAACACTGCTTCTATTAACAAAATCCATCTTCAAAACCTCACACAATACCATACCATTACAGGGCTACCTCACTCTGTTTGCCCAATAGTTCTGTCACTTGAGTACTAATATCATAAGGTGCCTCTAGTTTCTATAAATTGGGTTTATCTAGGGTCCCTGGTAGGAATGATTTTTCTCCTCCCCACCCAGATTCAGTTCCCACTAGTGACATGTTGAACTCGTAATGAGTATATTGTTGTAATGGCTTTGATCATTTTTGTTGACTAGCCTTGTGCCATGAGGAATCAAGAATCTAGAGTTTACCCTGGGTATTATCCTCAAAATGACGGAAGTACTCGGGGGTTTTCTCCAAGCATAGCCAAAACTCACTTCTCTATAAGTGATCTAGTTTATAAAAAAACTTTTACATGTGAATCATATGATTCAAGTGACTTTGGCTTGAGTACAGATGTCATAACGGACCTCTAGTTTTATAAATTGGATTATTTTGGGTGCCTATCTGGAATGATTGTTATCCTCCCCACCCAGATTTAGTTCCCACTAGTGACATGTTAAGCTCATAACGAGTATATTGTTTTAATGTATTTGAGCCTTTTTATTGACTGGACTTATGCACTGAAGAATCAAGAATCTAGAGTTTACCCTGGGTACTATCCTCTAAATGACAGTAAGTACTGACCGGTTTTCACTGAGCATGTAACCTGGGGAAAAAAAAGGGACGTCTATTTTCTGTCATAAAGTAACTAATCAAAAGTTTGTTATTGAAGAGTAAAGAGTAAACGTTAGGGAATTTACCAAAAAAATGCAATCACTCAAAGTCACAATAAGTATGGATGCAACTCTGGAAACATGTGCACTTCAGAACTATCCCTTTGGCCAAATTTTGCATATTGGAATTCGAAATTATACATATCTCTAAAATTACATTACCAAAAAGTTAAAACATAACTATAATGCATTGGATTTCCAGTATAAGGGGACAGAGGAGCAAAAGGTCAGGTCAGATAATTTTGTCTCTTCAAGTCGGTCAGGAAATAACATGGGACAATTCTAATATGAGTGGCATATTGAGATGCATGATATCCTAACAAATTCAATCTAGATTTTTGTTTATTTAAAGTGGAACAAAAGAACCGAAGTTTGCATGTTGGTATAATATTTTCTATGGAAGGTCGCACTAAGGAGAATTTAGTTGGTCAAGTGGAGGTCACAGAAAAAATAATATCTTTGTCATGCAAATGGTCCTTCTCGTTATTACTGCCCAGATTTGATGAAGAAGCCTAAACTTGATGACCCTAGTTTCATGTAAAAATAATCATTGGACATTTCCATCATATGATAACTCGGATTATATACGAATATCAAGGACCATAGAACTAGGAAGGGGCATTATATCAGTACAAGAGAGTCAGTTTTTGGTTAGGGATACATCCTCCATCACATGAACAAGAATAACAATCTAACTCATCCTAATCATTATATTACTTGAGGAACATTTTCAAACGGTCAAAGAAGATTCGAGTAAGTCCACCTTTAAAATCTTCAAGACAAAACTTGATGCATATATGCTAAAAATGGCAACAAAAAACTATGAGACGACAAAACCATCTCACAAAGAGAGAATTTAGTATTTCTTATTCAATGAAAAAAATATCGATGTCAAGTACTATATCTTTAATTATATAAGTTACATATCTTACATTATAAACACATGAGTTAATATATAGAAGATTAAATGAATTTCTATTGGCAGGGAAACCACGACATTTTATTCCAATATTTGTTGATGAAGTTTTCCTTTACGAAAATGGTACAACGGAGGTGGCAGAGGAGATTAAAGCATCCCTTTTCCTTAATGGTGTTGCATCTGGAATGGAAATCAATTGTCTTGAGTCTTCTATTGTTCTTCGCAAGCTATCTTCTTATTTAGAAAGGGATCTTTGGACCTGCTCCCATTTCAAGTAATAAACTAGAGTTCAGGTATTAAGTACCTTGGATTTATTCTCAAACCAAATGTTTATGGATTTCAATATTGGACTTGGTTGCATCAAAAAATTGAAAGAAGATCTCAATATGATGTTCTCGGAGGATTTCCTTAGTTGGCTCATTAACCTTATTAAATCTGTACTTGAGGCAGCCCTGGTATATTGGTATTCTTTGTCATATATTCCTATAGGAATTTTGGAAAAAAAATAGAGAGAAATGTTTCAATATTTTATGGAAAGGGAATAAGGTAAATAAATCAAAACTTGTAGCACAATGGGATACACCGACTAAGCCAAAGTTGTTTGGAGGATGGATACTGCAGAATATACATCAATTTGGCAGGGCCCTCGCAACAAAGAAAAATTGGAGAATTATTAAAATGATGGTCTATGGTAGCAAGGTATGCTCTCCAACTACATTGTCCCCCTGTTCATAGAATATTCTATAAGGCTGCCAATCAAACCTACTACTAATGCATCTATTTCTTGGAAATTTCTTGTATTGGCCTTCCTTGTTGAAAATTGGCTTTGCCAAAAATTTGGCAATGGAAGAAGTATCATATTAGGGTTGAATCAACAGGTAGGTTGTAACTTCTGAGGGTCTGCACAGATTATCCACAGATTTTTCAGCTTCTCTAAGGCGACACGACATCCTCAACCTGGTAGATGTAGCAGCTCCTAGACACACTTTCTTATGGAAATAGGGTTGGAAGGATATGATATTTCTCAGTTTAGCTGGTCCAATAGTAGAAGAGTGGTACCTTTTCATCAAAAACTTTCAAAGCAACTTCATCACATTGAACATGTATGAAAAAACTTTGTCAAAACATCTTGTAGGTGGAGAATAAGCCGCCAAGTTAGGAATTAGGATACTCAATTAGTTTTTTGGATGACCCACAAATGGCAATCTGATGGTGGAAGCCTAATTGGATGCTCAAAAGTTGATCCACAAGTGGCTACCTGGCGGTGGAAGCCTGTTTGGAAGCTAAAAGCTTTCAAAGTAGCTCTTGTGTGAGGTCCAAAGCCCTAGACTCATATGGAGGCAGGCCGAAAGGCCCCATATGACAAGAAATAGAAGGGCCGCAACTATTTGAAGCTAGGCCACAAGCAGGAAAAAGGGCCTGGAGGCCTCTAGAAACTGTAGAAGAGGGCCAAGGGCCAGCTTAGGGTTGTAAGGTCTATTGTTCTGAAGGATTTGAGTTGTTAAGTATGGTATTTGAAGTCTGTTCAAGAAAGGACCATTGAACAGCAAGGGTACAGGGCTAATATGTAGTTGGTTTGATGGACGAAATTTGTTGTGAGTTGCTGAAGTATTATGAGGCTGGTAATGCAAGTGATCTGAAGGAATATCATTATGGATAGCTGGTGTGTAGAGATATTAGAGTAATATCTTTGCGAGTGAAGGAGGAAAAGGGCCTGCCAGATGTTAAGAGTCAAGGCAAATGAGGACTGAAAGGGATGTATCAACAAGTCATGTATATGAAAGGGTTGTATCAGCAAGTAAGTCATGTGTATTTGTTCTTGTCTTCTTATTGGGTAGATTGCAGATCTTAAGGAGCATATCACAAGCGCTAATTTGTATACTATGTATATTAGTTGTACTAGTGATCAAGGGCCATAATCCCTAGTACGGGAGCCCCATGATTCTTTTATTGATGGATTAATAAATAACTAATTGAGCTTTGGGCTCAAATATGTGTACTTACATTATTTCACTGCTGAAGATTTCCACTATGCAAAGTGCCTATAAGTTGATGGTTTCTAGTGTGTTTGTGTGTGTGATTAGCCACAGACCAGATATACAACCTAAGGAAAATTAAACAAATTGGTTCCAAGCCCAAAGCCTGTGAGACAGATAAGAAATACACATAAAGACACATGAGGTTTCTTTGATGGTGAATGTAAAGGAACCCTTAGTTGTGTCGTACATGGGGTGCTTTATTTCTTTCTGACTCTCTTTACTTCTCATTCAAATTGGGTCTTGGGAGGGGTTCAAATAATTGGACAGAACTGAAAGCCTTGGCAGCCATGTTAAGAACTGCTATAGAGAAAGTGGTGAACTGTTTACAAGTTTTTAACGATTCAAAATTGTCAATTAATTGGATAAATGGGAAAACAAAAATGCATAATATCTACCTCCACGCAGTGATGGAACAGGTCAATCTTCTCAAAGGCAATTCCAATTAGATATCATTCACTCACATATATAGGGAGCATAATGATCTGCCATTGGTCATGCAAGCTTTCAAATCTGATTTCATGATATTGTGAAACCAAACGAGCCCAAAATCTCCCACAAACGAGCCAATAGCAAGGCGCCAATAGCAAATGAAAAGTACCTAGTAACAACAAAAATAAACTTGCTACTTGCACTTGAGAGAACAAATATCGTCAACACCCTTCAATAGAGAGGTGCTTCTTCCCATCGATCATTAATCAGGACTTTCCAACATAAAGGAGCAAGCCTACAAGCAACCTTATTAATCAGTTCCACCTACCTTGTTTCTCTCAACTTGAACTGGACAGGCAAGCAAAACCTAAGCATGAAGAGGCGAAATGAGAGAGGCTACCCGAAATAGCCTATCCATCTACCCATAATGAAAAAGGAAAGGTTCAAACTTCAACTATGCAAATTACATCAACCCTACCAATGGGAAAAACTTCAGTTTCCTCATTCTTTCTCCAATGTAAACCACTTAATAACAAACCCCAAGTGTAATCCAATCAAACCCATTTTTTTCCGGGCCCCCTTTTATGCTTGTTGGTCATAGGTATCCAAAAATCCAACAACCTCCCAATATTTCCCAAGAGGCAGTTACAGTTTCCCAATGTTGTCTCCTAGAATCTTAAATTCTACAAATTTCAAGGAAAATTTGTTGTCCCTATCATGCCACATGGCATCTTGTGATTGGTCAATAGGTCCACACATTGACACAATATGGGGACAAATTGTCTACCAGGTTCTGCATTCCTTTATCATTCTATACGTTAAAACCCTCACTCTAGCTATGTGGAGGTCGACAAATCTTTGAGTTTTTTAGGGCTCTATGTGCTCAAAGCTCCGAATTTTGGTGGCTCATACCCCTTCCTCTGTTATGCATAACTTTAGATTTTGTGGAGTACGAAACACAAAGCAAAAATCAACACTATAACTCCCTCCATTCCTCCACACAATCAAAACTACAAATGCCTCTTTAACTTAGCCAATTTCTTTGTGCTACGATAGAGGTGACCCCTTCCTCCAACTTTCCTACCTCTCAACATAATCAAATTCCCATACATCTCTGTCTTAGTCTATTTCTTATAAATATTTGTTGCATAGCCCTTATGTAGTGTAAAAATCACAAATCATCAAGCTCCTTTCATTTTGTTCATGCCTCCATGTAGCCTAAAGCTTCCCATAGATTTGGTCTGAGCAACTTTTTGAATACTTCTGCGACTTTTCCCAAGGCATCAAGACTTCATTAAACATATTTTAAGCACATAAATCATAAGGTGCTTAAGCACAAAATAAACGAGAGATAACCTCTTAGCCATTTCAATTCTTCAAAGATTCACTCAGATGACAGCTCCCCAGTGGGAGGCTTTTGGTACCTTACAGACTTAGGGAAAATGAGGACACCTATTTGCAACTCAGCTTCCCTCATACTACTTAATATTTCCTCAAACCTTGTGCCAATATGCCAAATTTCATGTTGTCCTCTTCAAGTAAGTCAAACCTTCTTCTACAGTATTACGTCTTTCTCCAATTATCCAATTCCATGACTTTCCATAGTAGGTAAGACATGTTCCTAAACTTCCCAATCTATAAAATATGGCTCAAACAATCTCAACTTCTATGTGTCAATGAAATATTCACATAAATGAACTAAGCTGTTTCCTGTTTATAGCCGCAATTGGGACCTAGAAATGCAATGAAACTGCAAAATGAAGGAGTATTTAGTCAAACATCCCAGTTTTTCCAATCAAATATGAAAACTATAATTTACATTGCACTTCCAATGCATACAATGAGAAGGAAGCACCACCCACATGCATAATGAAGCCAAGGTGCTTAATAAAGAGGAAAATAAGGATTTGTTTTGATGCCAAGTGATGGAGGAAGGTCTTAAATACTTCAGGATAGAAGTTTTACACCCTAGATTAGGGCTACTCCAGTGATGTCGCACATGGTGTGTCTACAGAATGTAATTTTTTTTCATGAATGAAAATTATGGTTTTCTTCTTTGGATATGAAAAAACATTAAATAAATAATTAAATAATTAAAAAAAAACAGAGCCGCATAATTATAATCATTGCAGAGGTGGCACATGAAATAAAATTTGTTTGTAGATCATCTAAACAACTTCACAGTGACTATTTTAGACTCAGATTAATTCATAGTTCTCACAATGCCCTTTGCAAAATTATGAATGGGCCAGGGCCCCTAAACGAGTGTTATCTTTTCAACAATTCATTTTTAAAGGTATCTGAAAAGCATCAGATACAAGAAAATGCCTCATCCAATAATAGAGTTCTTAGGAAATTGAAATATATTAGTTAGTGGGACCAAAATACTCTTCATTTTCTGGTCCTCTTATAAAGAGAAAAAAATTGTCACAACTATTTCCAAGTTCTCCCGAAAGTTATTAACCCCAAACCAAATAAAGCCATCACAAAAGGAGAGGAGAAATAAATAACATACAAGTTCTTGTGCGAAGCTTTAGGTATATTTCATCCAAATGACCTCTTCCTGACCCTTTACTTAGCCTATCTTGGAGGGATGACGAAGTGCGCCTGAAACAAAAAATAGTTGAAGGTCAATGGCGGTTGCACTTTTCTATCAATGAGAAATCCTAGTAGCAAGGGCATGAAGTTTTATACTTTACGAAAAACACGAATAAGATCATATAAGACAAACATTCATTAACAAAGAATTCAAAAAAGAAAAAGTGTTTAACATAATGTTTCAAGCAAGAAAATCCAATTATTTTGTGTTTTTTGAGGAAAATGTGAAACACAAGCTATACAGAGGACATAGAAGTCCTTCTAGGGAGAGGTACAAGCCTCGCACTACTGTAAATAAATTAAAATAAGTGATAGGTGATGCAGGTAGTACAAAACAAATAGGTATATACCATATGCTCCTACAAAGCAAAAGTATAATCTTAAATCATATTAATGAAGGTAATGTACTCACTAGCAGAAATTGTCTGAGACTTGTTTTCAATTTGGAGAATTATTGCCCTACTGCTAACCAAATTTTCTTGTTGCAAATAAATTAGAAATGGTGCACGAGTTGACCCATTATAATTGGTGCACGAGTTGCTCCATTTTCTCCTGTAGGCTGCACATCAGAGACAAATGAGTAGGGCAGATGAGGCAAGGAGGAGGGGAGGGGAGGAGAGAGTAAATTACAATTCTTTTACATCGGCACCATAATTATTCTAAACTTGAGCTAAATGAAAGAAACACATTTATATGTATACCAGAACAGGATGGCCAATCAGACTGTACAATAAAACTGACTTTCCAGCACCCTGCATACAACCGTAGATCAAATAAATTAGAAATATTATATATCATGTCTACGAAATAGATATGGTAGACAAAAAAATAATTAAATGGTCTAATATCCTCAAATAACCAGAAGACGTCAACATGACTAGCATTCATCCTAGAATCAACAGTGTAAATGTGACTCTGATTTATGTTCAAAAAAGATAATATAGTGATGCAATAATGTTGATAATATTAAGCAAGAAGTAACTCATGGCACCAGACATTGATCTCACAATAATATTTGTTGGCCTTTTTGTTGAGATTGGGGATTTAGGATGGTATAAACCAAGAACCAAAATATGAAAACTTCAGAAGAGAATTGGCACAAGCATCACATAAATGTCTACTCTTAGCAAGGAAGTCGACATGATGCTATGCACAACAATCTAACTTAAAGCGAACCATTTCAAGTCAATATGCCTATATCATAGGTGCCCATAATCCCTGAAATAGGCGCATGTCCATGCATTGTGTTGAATTTCAGCAGGGCATCCAATTTGAGGTAACTTTGCAGAATGACTAAACAAAAACATAATTTTTTTTTATTTAACAAGTAATTTCATATGATTGGGACTAAATGCATAAGATTATAGCTCACATTAAAAATTTCAAGGTCTTCAGAACCATTAACAAAATTTCAATCGTTCCATAATTTATGATTGAGGAAGACAAGTATATGCTACTCACATGCATTCCAGGTTCAGACTTAAAATTGAGTTCAAATTTTGATAAAAAATATTGCAGAATTGAAAAGAAGATAGATTTAAATCTTCACTTGCAGCATAGTGTTAGATCACACAATTAAAGAAAATAAATCTATGGTAGATGGAGTCATCTTGGAAATTACAACAAGCCCCACTGGAAATTGTTTGTAGCCTATGATATTGAACCCTGTATGGTATTTTGAGACGTAGATAACATATGGAAAGATCCATAGAAAACCAATTTCCTCTGGTGATTGAGGCCCATAAAAGGAACATCCACTACCTTGCATATAGGATGGGTTCTGTGGGAGAGATGTGCCTTGAATATAAATCATGGTAAAACTCCTTCGCTGACTTTTAAGAGGTCGATAGCATATGGAAAGATCCATAGAAAGCCAATTTCCTCTGGTGATTGAGGACCATAAAACAAACATCCACTACCCAGCATATAGGATGGGTTCTATGGGAGAGATATGCCTTGAAGATAAACCATGGTAAAACTCCTTCACTAACTGAGGCCCACATAAGGAACATACAATCCCCAAAATATATGATGGGTTCTATGGGAGAGATGTGCCTTGGAAAGAAATCATGGTAAAACAAGCTCACCGGGTGATTTAAGACATAGTTGTTTTTACTTCCAAATTTGTCATAATGCTCTACGTGATAGCACATGTTAATATTATTCTTGTAGATTTCAACATTTGAAATGAACAGACCAAAACAAGCAGATAACGCTGAATCAAACAACAATACATATAATCCCAAAATTTCCATGTGGAACTACCGTCGATTAGAATTGCCAGAAACTAAACACAGATCAATTACCGACCATAAAAGATCTTCCAATAGAAATAACAAAAGGCCACAGGATATTCAAATTATAGACTCGATGTCCAACATTCGAAAAGATCAGATAACATCACACATAAATAAAGCAAATAAAGCAGAGGCCCGTAGAACAACATATAAATGAACTTGTGGACAGCCTGATTGAGCCTTTCAATATGTAATTGGAGAAGCGCTCAAGCAAACTGACTCTCCACCTGCACATAACTAACAAGTGCAACTAATAGCGATGATTGATTTCACAGAATCATCCATGGAGAAGTAAATTAAGAAATTTTTGCAGAATGCAAGGAAAAAGAGACCGAATGACCTATAAATTGGGAATGTTGGTTTCACATGATCACTTATGAACAAGTAAGATTGAGAATGTGATGCAAAGTGCAGTGTACCTTTGCTGCTTTTGGTTGTATCCCTCTCGGCACGACTTTGAAAGATCCAACAGAACCCAATACTACCTTCATGCATTGCAAATTCTACCCTAACAGGATCAACAATTAAAATCTCACCATCAATCACCTTAAAAATTTCAAGTGAAGTGATTGCTCCCCATAACTCAATGCACACGGAACCTTTAAGATCTCCAAAATCAACGACCTGAAAGCCACATCTAGGGCTATATCCTTGCGTGATACATCCACAACAACCAATATCGAAGACTAACCCAGAGTTGTGAATCCATTGTCCACTTGATGTTCTGAGAATCTATTGAGGCCTCGGAATTCCGCTACCAAAACATGGGGGAAAACCACCCGGTCCGGACCTTAAAGCAACTCCTTTTCTGTTTGGTGTAGTGGCTCTGACTGGGGATAATGGGACCAGTTTCCCAATAAGGATGATTTTGAGGGTGTTATGAATATAGCATGAAAATGGATACTGATTTTAATCTATAAACATCTATCTAAACTATTAATCTAATATATACCCGGGGTGTTTTTCCTTATGCAATCTAAAATGATATCTTTCAAATATCAGTAATATAGATCATTTAACTGCTGAAAGAGATGAAAATTATGTAAAATGATTTTTCTAACAAAGTAGTTCACATAGAAGAATTGTGAAAGAAATATCGCATTTATCTTTGTGATTACATATTCAATAAGAAACCATAACTAAATATTAGAACAGAAGTGCATGTAATATTTATATATGATAACGTTTCAAATATGTAATGCAATAAAAACATGATTGTCAATCTATGAAGTAAGACTTAATACAATTGAATAGAAGTACCATATGTACAAAGTTCTACTCATGTAAACTGACAACAATGAATCTGCTCCTTCTCACTTTCAAGCAATTTAAAGAGTACAATAGTGCAACATCAGTTAAACAACTTTAATTGTCAAAAGATAAGAGATGTGGTCCATTAATTCATCAAAGCACTCACAAACTTACAATAGTGCATTCTTTGCAAATGTTTTTGACAAATTTCTGGACCCTTCTCTAAATGCATGAGAAGGGTTTAAATACTAAACTAACTATAAACTAAAATAGATTATTACAAAAATATAGAGGAGGTTTCAAACAACCTTCCTCATAAAGCTAACTTAAACTAAAATCTAGGAAACTAAACTAACAATTCTGATTTTATGAGTTATGCCCTTCATTCTGAACGTGGTCACGAAGTTAAAAGATATCTAACATTGCTTTGAGTTGAGCTGGGTGAGATATCCTTGATCGGATCTGTCCCTTGAAAATAACATTTGAGAGTGTTGATTGGGATCTCTTTGTTGAATCTGTAAGTGACTGTAGAGTTTGATGTTGATGATAAGGTTTGATCAAAAAATTCCAGTAATTTTCTTGATCAAACTTATTGACCCTTTTAATAATTTCCTCTTGTGTATCTTCTCTCTGCTTCCACATGTGTTTCCACATGTCTTGTTTCTGAAAACACATCAAACGTGTTTTCCTTGATAAGTTCTTCTCTAGATAGTTGCTCACACATAGATTCAATAATCTCACTTGATATCTTGGATGTCTTTGCTGCTGCTTTCTCTTCCTGTTTGATTTGCGCTTCCCATTCTCTGAATAGAATTTCTTTGTGAAGCTTCTCTACTTGAGGTAGATTAGCTTCCTCCCCTAAATCTGAAACTTGCCATTGAATGTGTTCTTCAATTTTCTTCTCAAGTATTTCACATTCAAGTTTCTGGATCACTATTTGCTGGATCATTATTTTATTTGAATCACAATAAGAATCAATTATATAATCTTGATGACAAAACATTTCTTGTTCTTTCTTTAACTTAGTGTTTAAATCCAGTGCTTCTTTGATAAATTGCTCTAATTGGGGTTGGCTTTGTAACTTAGTCATTACTATTTCCAGTTGTGCTTGTTTTTCATTAATCTCTGTCTGATGTTGCACTTTGAGGCTTTCAACATCTTTATGAAATTGGGCTGTGTTTACTTTGACTTGCTCACTGGAATTATATTTCTCTTCATTCAACAACTTCTCTAGTTCTTATACTTTGGCTTCCTTTTGTTTTAGCAACATTCTAACCTCAGTAGCTTTATCAATAGTAGCAGTAGCATATGCCCTTGCATACTGTGATAATTTGGTTAGATGTTCAGTAGGATCATTTGAGGAATCTTTCCATAATACATCAATTGATTCATCTGTAGGCTTTGAAGTTGTTTCATCAATTCTCCTCCTTTTGTTTCTTTTAACTACAGCCTTATACTATGACTGTAGAAAATATATAATGAATGAATATCTTCAATTTGTGGAACTATCTTATCTGTAGAGTAGGCCGGTATGGTTTCTTTATCATGCATTGTTGGAACTCTTTGTAGTGGATTAACAGTTTCCACTATCTTCTGGGAGTGTTCAGGTGTCTGGAAACTCGTTGCCTGATCAGTATTTGGATTCTCTTTAGGAGTTTTTATTACTTCAGAAAACTCTTCCCATTCATTTATAAGATATTTTTCTTGTGGTAAACTGGACAAATCTAGCATGTTGTGACTGTGCTGAACTGCTTGAGAATCTGATTTTGTTCCATTATTTCTTGTTTCTTCTAGCATCTCTATCTCATGAATTACTTGGTTAATTATCTTTTCTGAGTTTTCCTTTTCTGATTCGGATTCATTTTTAGAGTGATCTAAATTATGAGATTGCTGTTGTGACTGACCTGATTCATCTTCAGACATATCTTTTACTTCATCATCCAGGCTGACACTTGGAGTGTGCTTGTTGTCATCTTCAATAGTTAACAAATTGAGAGGGACTTTCTCTAGTATTTTGTTTTTGTATGCTTGGAAAGCTTCAAAATCATCTTGACTTAATTGGCTAGATGCATACTTGATAATGTCTAAAAACGTTTCCATGCCCTGGAAGAGATCATCGAATCCATCTTCCTCCTTTACAAATGCTTTAACTTAAGCTCTATGATGTAATTTTTAATTACATAATTTGGATCATATAACCTTTTTGGCATTACTTCCAATTTCAATAAATGAATTTTGGAAACTTCCTTGCAAGTATGGCCGATGTTAGACAGTGCAAAAGTGCCACATTTTACAGGGAAATTTGGCCAAATAACCTTTTTATCATCTTTCAATTGTTTCGTAACACCATTTACAAGTTGATAGGCTATTTCTTTTGCAAGTAACTTATTGGGAACGTAATAGGGTAAAACATGGGGAGAATCATAACTACTGAATACTCTAATATATGTAAAATTCTCTTCTTTAAACCATCTAGTTACAGGAAGAATGTCTGCATTGGCTTCTTCAGAAACCCTAGGAGCCCTTCTGTTGAAAATCATCTGGTGTATAGGAAATATGACTCCGTAACAAATTTTATAGAAGTGTAGGTGGAAGTCTGAATCCTAGAGTTCCTTGTGATGAATGTGAATTGGGTAGGGTCCTGGGTAGTCCATTTCCATCCCATGGTAGGAAAACTAGAAGTAAAACAGATAACATCCATGACATAAGCAGACATATAAAAGGGAGGTATTTCTCTGAATGAAATACTCCTTTTATTCCTATATTTGGTAATTTGCTTGGCTAGGTTATTAGATAAGATGTTTGTCCAATTCAAAACTGTTGAATTGACGATTGTGTCAATCAGGGGAACCCATTGTTTTGAGAATCTGGTGCTATCTGGTTTGGAAAATAATCTACATAACATATCGATAGCACAACATTAAGGATTAGGAATTAGGGAAATTGGGTACGTACTAAACTTATCTTGCTTCAATTTCCCCTAATTATCCTTCCATTCTTGGATGACTTTAATAAGATTTGGATGTTCTCCTTTAAAATTCTACAAATGGTCTTTATCATATTTCTGCTGTGGGGGTGGTAGATGGTACATTGTTGTTAAATATTATGCCCTAAAAGAACCCATAGTTTCTCCCTTCGAATTCTTGAACATTCTATCTTCAATGTTTAAGTGATCAATTTCCCACTTAACCATGTCTGTGTAAGGGGGAATCTTTGGTCTTGCAGCTATCCTATGAATGTATGAGCATGAAATGTCAAAAAGAGTTGTGTCAGAGGTAGATGCAGTGCATTTCGAAGAAACTTTGGTTATCACCCTTGGTCCTTCACTTTCAAAAAGCTTATAAATTGCCTCCCATGTCGAATTTCTGCAATCTTTGTTGTAGAAGGTATCTGAAAATAATGGAGACATCTTTGTATCTTCAGTGGATGACGTCTGAGAAATTTCTTTACCATTTTTTCTCATTTTGATCTTCCTCAATCTGTTAACTTGTTTCCTGAAAACAGAGTGAATTTTACAAGTATAGAGTATCAGAGAGACAAATCTATCATTTATTTCAAACACACGCAAGCAGATATCAATCTATTAAGATATAAGATCAATCATCATTCATAATCTTTGAATTAAAATTTCATATACCTCCACACGTAAAATCTATCAATTGCTTTAAAGCCGTTAAGACCTTGAATTTCGTTTTGACATGACACAAGTTGTTTTACATGCTTGATCCATTAAATGGCATTGGCACGCATATCACAAGTTATAACTTATAACCATTCGTAATAATTACCCTTAAAGGCTGTGAAATGCGATCTACGCAAATCACAGATCGCAACTTTTATAGGATAACAATTTGGAGTATGTTATAAGTTGTGCGAAATGTGAATTGCACTTTTTTTGCAAAACTTAAGTGACTGCGACGGTTTTATATTTATTTCTTTATTTTCTCATCGGGTCTTCGGAGTCTCAATTTATATCAATTTGCTTTTAATGTTTTTGATTGATTAAGTGAAGTGCGGTGTGATAAAGTAAATATAACGATGATTGAAGTTTTATCAAAGTTTTAATCATATCTTCGGAGAAGTTTGAGAACATATCACAGCTCACACATTTTAAGGTTTATGAGTCTTTGAAATTCATAAGATATGTGATATGCGATGTGTTCAAGAAAAATAAAGCGGAAAAAAAAATAAAGAAATAAAAATAAAAATTTATTTATTTTCTAAGTTTTTTGTTTTAGAAAATTTAAAAGAATTTCCTATTTATTTCTAAAGGGTCCCTATTTATAAAAGTAAATGGGGGTTTTTGTATAGCACAACAGAACGTTACCTACCACAAATAAAAAATTAAGAATCGATGCATTTCCTAGCGCCGTCTCATCGACAATCATCCAATCAAAGGGGCTAAGCTTTGAAATGTTCCTAGCACTGCCTCCGTAGAAGTTTACGCTCCACAATTTGTTAGACACAATGGTAAATTCTAGAGGCATGAGGAAGAGCCTAAAAACCCCTGCAAATGGAGGCAAGGCTAGCCTTACCAAAACCCCTACAAAAGGATGTGAGGTTGGCCTTGTCCCTAGATTCGAGAGGGAAAACAATGTAACAATGCTTCGTCAGAAGAGTCTACCAATCAACCTCGCGCTCCTCTTTCGACCTACTTGTAAAAATTACCTGTCTCCAACCTTCATCGTGTCTACTTCCCCTCTTCTTTTTCGTCATTTTGCCGCTCCTTGAACGAATTGTCTTAATTTTTAACTTACCATAATTAAAATAGTTTTAATTTTTAAACTAAAATAATAATTTAGGATTTTAAAACAAAATATTAGTCGGCCTTAAAAAAAATGTTTTAGAGTGATATAATTGTTATGTGGAGTAGTGATATAATTGCTATGGTTTTTTAATCATTTATTGTTTTTATAAATAGAGAATTACTATTTTTTTTTATTCATGAGGATTATTTTAAGATGTTTGTGCATAATTTAGGTGTAAGTTTAAAATAATCCAACATAAAATGTTGTTTTTGAGTGCTTTAAAGAGGACATAGATTAAAGTACAAACTATATTATAGAGGGATGTGATGAGTTTTTTAATTAAAATACGTGTAGTGATTAGATGGAAAAGAAGCAAAGAATATACACCTTATATCAGAGTAAAATTTAGGTAAGTGCATTTTAATGACAACACAAGCCTTGTAGCATGATAACATATACAAAACAACCACATGAACTCAAAGAGCTATAAAATAAGCATATTAGAATCTAGTTGATATGTGAATGAAGTGTTAGAAAGTAAATCATAAAGATATTGTACCATGGGCTACCCTATCAAGCTCTTACATGTAGTAGTGGAAGTGCTCTCAAGTCTAAAATGGATGAGGGTAGGTGATGAGAAGCTCTTGACACCTTTGTAAGTAAATCCGCCCTCTAGAATGAAGACTTGCACCTCTCCTTTATAGAACAGGATAGGAGGAGAGATAATGCAGTTGAGGAAAGAGAAGAGGATCAAATTGTGGTTTAAAGGCTTGTGTGCTAGATCATTTTGGATGTCACAATTCCTCTCTAGTGAATTTGCTCTCTTTCAAAACTAGGTTTGTTGAAAGTACACACCTGCTCAAAACACTTTGTAGCTAATTTTTTTCCTTTAATTGACAAATATTTTGAAAGTATCTTTAGTGAGGTGCATGTCTTCTAAAATGTGTGTTGTTTTAGCACGTAATACTCATGATAATGGATTAAATGTATGAGCAACAAGTCAACACAACACCGTGGAACTGCTTCTCCACAATATCTATCTTTTTTCTTATTATGAAGTTCCAACCTACTAGAAATAGTTCAATATGGTGCCCCCTTTGTAATAACTTTTTTTCCTTTAGTAACCATATATATCTATTGATTTTCGTTTGTATAGATGAAATACAAACATTGCCTAGAATTATCCTCCTTGAGCACGCCCTCTCCAAGATTGTTCACTGTTTGAATGATTGAAACATGAAATCTGCCAATAATAATCCCTTTTGACTACATCACCTCTCAATATTTGCCTTTCTCATTTTAATAATTAACATGTGTGGATGAAAGTAGTTCTAATTCGACTTCATGAAGAAAAGCAACCTTGCATATATGGCTAGGTTGAATTGCATCATTACCTAGTTAACCCAGTCATTATCATCCTCCTTAACCTCAGTCCTTGCATCCTCCTTGATTGCACATACAACTCAACCCCTTTCCACTCCTTCAACCAGGATGAAAAGGATTCAATTCAATAGGAAGAATCGACAGGATGAAGAAACTCGAGTAAGTTGCAATCCCTTCATCCTCCTTGACTATTCCTGTGACTCAACTCGCTTAGCTCCCCCTCATCTCCTTCAACTGGGATAAAAAGGCTTCAATTTCAATAGGAAGAATAGGCAGGATTGGGAAACTCAAGCAAGTTGTAGTCCATGCATTCTCCTTGGCTTCGTCTGCAACTCAACACCCTTAGCTCCTTAAACCTGGATTAAAATACTTAAATAGGAAGAAATGGTGGGATCAAGAACCTCCTGCAAACTGCAATAGGAAGAAATGGACGGATCAAACTGCGCCATTCAAAACAATAATATAACAAGATTTTCTCCCATGGGGTATAAAAAATAAATTGTTGAAGCATTTGTTCCATATTTGAAATTTTAATAGACAAGAAGCTCAATGATATATAGACAAGTTAAATGTGCTTTGTAATAAATTAGAGTTTTGTAATGAACATTGCAAATATGACGTTTGAGATTAACTATATTGGAGGAGAAAAGGACATACATGTTGTGCATCTACAACACAAAACCACCTACATATTGAATGGTAAGTCCTCCATTCAAATAAGAGGAAACTACCACCAATTTTGCTTGGATCATAACCTAAGAGGAAATCAATTTTAAAGGAAAACCAATCCAAACCTAGCTAAGCTAATAAAAGAATGGCCTAAATTTTTGGGAGTAGATTTAAGGCTTATGCACCATGTTCATTAAATATGTATAGATGAAAGATTTTATGATACTTGTCAAATTGAATACAATCTTCATAAAGACACGTCTAAGAATCTTGGATATGTACAACATCACCTAAATACACTAAATATAACCAAAATGTTAATGTCATGCACCCAAGGAAATACTTTGTTCCAAAACTAGTAGAAGTTCTAGAAAAAAAGGTTTTCATGACAGATCCAGTCAGATAAAATTGGTTGAAAACATAAAGGAGAAATTATGAGGGAAAAAACGAAATCTAAAAAATATACACCAGCACAATATCGTTTTATCCCTAAACTACTCAACCTTGGCAATCTCTCGGTGCATATCAAATTTTTACATTGGCTTGTATTTATTACTTCAATCAATTGTAAAGGTAGGAAATTTATTCACCGATAAAAACCGGGCCCTTGAAATCTAAACCAAATGGGAAGGCACAATATTTTATCCTATGTACAACCAACCCTGCACTCTGTAGCAAGAGGAAACCCAAAATAAATATGGAAATGAGAAATCAATGTAAGAACAAAGGTTGACATCCAATTAATTGCAATATATAAGCCCAACAATCACTTCCCACCATACCTTTGAGTCTTTCTGCCCCATGGGTGATGGTAAATGATGGCGAATGACCATGATATCATTAGTTGTTTCCTTATCTGTTTGTAAGGAAAGTTCGCAACTAATGAATGAGTCTTGTGCCATTGGTATTGTGGCAAGCAAGTTATCTACCAAATATATTATGGATGTGTGAGCCAAAATGTCCATTCTCCTCTAATAAGATCCATGTCATCGTTATTTAAAGCTTGGTATTCACAAACAAATATGTCTAGAGCATTATAGGGACCCATCAATATTTTTCTCAAAAAACCTCTAAATGATAAAACCTCTGACTTTCTAAAGGGTGCACCCTAATGCTACTCATGGTAGGTTTTGGTCTTTCCAGATGACGTCCCCATTCATATTCGGGAGAACTATAATTGAGTAATGATCTCATCCAAATCCGAGAGGTTTTTATTATCTTTACTTTGAACAAGGTCCTACAATTCGAGATTGAGTAATATATGTTTACTCCCAACTCTTACTAGCTCAAATAATAAGGGCAGATAGGAGAGTTGTCTCGTGTCGAACTCTTTGAGTGAAAGATCTATTCATTTCTCTTGCCAATAATACCACATGAGTGAACTCGAAAAACTGAAAAAGAGAATATTGCAAGAGTCTTCAAAAGGGGAATTTATAAGCCAACACCTCTCATTATGTTTCCTAGCAAGTGATTGAATTCACAAATGAGGAATTTTTAAAATGAGGGTTTTTTATATGATCAATGAGCTCAACACTCCTCAGTTTGGGCTCGATATTCATCCCGTATGCCATGTTCGTACAGTGGCATGATGGAACTCGAGGAAACTTTGTAATGGGAAATTCCCCAACCGCACACCCATTGATGGAATGCAAATATGTCATAGATAAAAGTATTATAACCCTAAACCTCTACTGAACTGAAATAAAAGGAAAACCTAGTTAACCCAGTCATTATCATGTCCCCTTAACCTAAGTCCCCACATCCTCCTTGACTGCACATACAACTCAACCCATATGCACTCCTTCAACCAGGATGAAAACGATTCAATTTCAATAGGAAGAATCAACGAGATGAAGAAACTCGAGTAAGATGTAGTCCCTGCATCCTCCTTGACTATTTCTGTGACTCAACCCACTCAGATCCCCCTCATCTCCTTCAACTGGGATAAAATTCTTCAATTTTAATAGGAATAACAGGCAGGATCGAGAACCTCGAGCAAGTTGTAGTCCATGCATCCTCCTTGGCTTCGTTTGCAACTCAACCCCCTTAGCTCCTTCAACCTGGATTAAAAGACTTAAATAGGAATAAATGGTGGGATCAAGAACCTCCAACAAACTAAAATAGGAAGAAATGGTCAGATCAAACTGTGCCATTCCATCACTAAGAAGCCTCGGTTTGCAAGGCATTGATTCACATATGGAGAGAGATATCATCACAAAGAAATAAGAGGAAGAAACACTTACTAATGTGTTATAATTGTTTGAGCTAGAGGAAGGTAAAGTAGTAGACATGATATAGCCTAAGAAAAGTGGATCCAATCCAAACCAACCACCCTATGAATTTTAAAATCCTAGAGGTAATCCCAACTTTTTATTATACCTTTGACTTGAAAGCACCTTTTCTTAGTCTCAATAAATAAAGTAAATAGTCTGAACCCCTTGGAGAAGGAAATTTGAGAAAAAACAATTAGCATGAAAAAACAAAGAATCAAATGAGCTGAGATGAGAGGGGTCTCGCTTTATGAACAAGCATCCATAGGCTTGTTAGAGTTAGTATGAATCTTTACTAGAAGGTGAGTAGTATTCACATCACCAACCACATCCAATAGAAAGGTACCAACCCCCACAATAAAAATTATGTCTTCAAATAAGGTGTAATCAATACCAATAATATCATCTTATGAATCTATTACAATATGATTTGAAAATTACATTTCCATACATGGTTGAAAGAAACAATCCATCTGGTTAGCAAAAGGAAGTATTTTTGAAGGGCTCAAGAAACCCCCTTGAAGGAGACAAGAAGGTTTTGAAACCATAGAATACAAGTTTATCTATGAACCCTAGTTCTGCAACCCTTAGGATAAATGTTAATAGTCAATAGTCTAATCTCAGATGATATCCTAATCTCAGATCAATCTTCGATAACATTATTGTTCCCTTCAATTGATCGAACAAATCATCAATACTTGACAACGTATAATTATTCTTAATGGCCACCTTGTTCAATTGCATGTAATGAATGCACAATCTGAGAGTACTATCCTTCTTCTTCACAAATAATAATGGTGTGCCCCATGGTGATACACTTTCCCTAATGTATCCCTTGTCCAACATTTCCTTCAACTGCAACTTTAGCTCTACCAGTTGTGGAGTACTCATCTTGTATGGTTTTTTTGATGTTGGTGCTACCCTTGGTACCAAATCAATAGAAAAATACACTTCCCTGTGAGGATAAAACTCTAAAATATCTACAGGAAATGCATCTTGAAACTGTTGTAAAACTAGGTACTTGCTCAAGATATCTGCATGCTTAACATCCTTATCTTTGTCACTAGAAATATGTATGCAAATAACACACACTTGTTCCTACAACTACACTTCGTCTCCATAGTTGTCATCATTCTAATTAATGTTTCCTTCTTCTTACCTTGCAAGAATATATGTTCTCCATTTTCATCCAAGCACTCAATAGCTTTGTCATAGCAGTCCACTTTGGTCCTATGGAGATACAACTATTCTATACCTAAAATCATGTTACACGAACCCAATGACAATACATTCAAATGTCCTGATGTATACATACCATTCAAATCAAATGCATAAGCTCTTACCCAATGATGAACTCGCTTCTTTGTACCTATATCCAACTGCACTAACCAAGACTCTGCATGCGCTTCTTCATTCCAATCAAGCATGCTTCTGCATCCTATGTTTTCTTCATTTCCCCATCGAATGTAAGTGGCTTTTCTTTCTTGAACTCATCCGAAAAAATCCCCTATCACTCCTCCTATTAGGATGATAACAATGATGACCATGATACCTATCAGAACCAGAACTAGAATAGTACATGTGTCCATCACCCCTCCTTTCTGGAGTATCCACGAACCTAACATCCCTGCTCGTGTCATCTCTATCTGAATTATGCCCACTATGGGGTCTACTTGCACAGGCCCCAATAGTAATATCCTCCTATGCCTGCATTATTTTGTCATTATTTTCTTTGAAAATCTTTATTTCCTCCTTCAAACTCCTTAATGTGTCTGCTAAGTTAGAAGAGTTCCCAACACCACGCTACTCATCTTATTCATAAGGAGAATCTTTGTAGTCTACCATCTTGATAGTCATCTTTGATCTCTTCTTCCTGCAAGGTATATTATGTCAGATAAACCAAATCATAAACAAACCAACATACCTTAGTATAGCTCAGAGAGGATATCTCATCTGCAAGACCGACCAGATTAGCACAATATATATATATATATATATATATATATATATATATATATATATATATATATATATATATATATATATATATATATATATATATATAATCAGATAAACATATAAACATTTTTTCAGCCATTATCAATTATCAATGCATGACTATGTTGACCACATACCATGACTTCATGCACAACAACCATCATCTAGTCAAAGTATGCATAACAACATACAAACACTGATACACATAAACGATGCATGATTGACATAAAGTCACAACAAATACATTCAACAACGACACCATCAAATTTCACATGGCGACACCACTACAATCATGACCAATGCCATGCATACAAAACAAGCACATAGATCACAAGAACAAGGACCTATATGCAATTGACATGTACATATGAAAACACATTCATCCAAGGGGAATATAAACCATACATCACCCAAGGAGAACAGAACCATGCTATGATACCACTCTATAACACCCTCCTCCTACATCTACCCAAGTAAGTGGCCAACTAGGGCAAACATGTGACAAAGAGTTACTATGATATTATTCAAATCCCTATATATCAGTTAAGGAAGTGGAACTGACGGAACACAACCAACCTGACCTTCTCCACTTGCAACATAAGCCCCATGAGCCATGCAACCCATCCAGGTGACCAACCCTTGAGACAAACTAACATTTTTCTTCATCAAAGCCTTAATCACTCCCTTGACATGGGCATGCTTGCAACTTATAACCTCCAATCGCTTCCACAACAAGGCATGCCTGTGACTAGTGACTTTTCTAGGTAGTTTTGTGCCAACGACTCTGGATTCTAAGCCACTTTTTTAGATCCAGGACTCATGCCACTGCCCAAAACTCCATGAAACTTCTAGAAATTAAAATTAACATGAAAAGAATGATTAAATTTATATACTTGAATAAGGACTTGAGTGGACCCCTCTTAGCTATGACATCCATTTCGTCAAACATGTCACAAATATGCATTCTACAGGTTAAAACAATAGACATGAGCAAAAGGGTCTCACAATTATATGAGAATCACTAAGAAGCATTGATGCATCATCATAATAAATGCATTACCATATATTAAGCCATATATTCATTGTAAATTCAGTGATTAACCAAAACATGATGAGATCCATACATTATCATTTTCATAAAACTCAATCATAACCAACATATAACCAATAGAAATATCAAGGATATAACAACCATATAAGCCACATATAAACAAGTATATTTACCCATAAAATACCTAGAATAAAGAGCTCTCATTGATGATTGCATAGGCTCACTAGGTATGGGACTTCCATGAACCACCCGACCATAAGCTAGGATGAACCAAATCTTTTGTTCAGCCAGTCACCCTCATGCCATATTCCAAGCATGAATGTGTGATCTCATAGAACAAATCAATCAAAACCAAATGAGGAATTCCAAAGGCCAAACCACCTCAACCCTCAAACAATGATTCCACTTCACGGTCCAACATCACTAACCATCACCATATTGGTCTCTACCCAAGCTGACCAGGGCTCCAACACGTTTGTTCCAACCAAGGCTTCCAGGACTAGTAACTCAACACACAGTTGTTGTCGGTCTTCCAGAGCATTTTCCAACCAGGGCTTCTAGGACTAGTAACTCAACCCACCAAGGGCTTCCTAAGCATTTGTCCAACCAAGGCTTCTAGGAACTAATAACTCAACCCACAACCAAAGGCACAAGAAAACCAACTAGAAAACAAAAGTAAAACCCACAACAACATGGCTATCCAGGAGATAGCAAGGCTAGGAAAAATCATTGTCAATCCATGCAATCCCCATGCCATTGACAAATCATAAACAAATAGCCACATGCATATGCCATGCATGCCAAAACTAGTAAGAGAACCATACATCAAACTCAGCACCTACAAGAAAAATCCGCTATAACTATCACTCTCGTTGTCCTCTTGCACTTTCTTTCTTTTCCTTTACCTTCTTGCTCCAAATCCAAAGTATGCCATAGCCCTCCAAGAGTGCTCTAAGAAAACTCAAAGAGTCCAAGAGTATGAGAGAGAGAATAGAATGAGAGCTCCAAAATTGAACTGAATTTTTTTTTTGCAAAAGCTACCAACTGATCCTCATAAGCCTTTTTATCAATGAGGCCTCTAATTTCTTCATTTTTCCATTATTCTCCTTCATTTTCCTCCTCACATGTGTTGGGGTCCTGTGATTTGGCAGATTGGCATACCAAATGACAAGGCAACATCAGAACCACTTTGGAATCCTAGGATCTAGCCCTCCTGGATTCAGAGAGGGATCTCTCTATATGTGTTTTAGAATGATATGCTTATAGGCTCATGATATGATATTAGGCTAGTTATGAAGCTCAAGGGATTTGTTTGTTTTTTGGTTGGGTAGGATATCATCAAAATAAAGGAAGTCTTTGAAGGGTAAAGGTGTAAATAAGTTGAAAGAATGGTTCAGCTGATAGGATAGGTAAGAGACAGTATCAATCTATTGGGATGTGGAGTCACAAAAGGATTTAATTTCACAACAAGTTTCAAGAGTGGTCCATGGGGCAAGTCATCCATATCAAAGGATCTCTTTAGATTGATTTTGTGGTATGGAACATTAAAAAGTGTGGTTAAAGAAGCAAACATATAATAAAACAAAGGGCAGCCTAAGATCAAGTAAGGACTTTGAACCTATCCTGCTTTTGGCATGCTCTCAAGGGAAAACATTTAAGATAAACATAAAAAGTAGCCTAAGATCAGGTAAGGACTTTGAACCTATCCTTGTTTTGGCATACTCTTCAAGGGATATTTTCAAAGCAACTGTTGGAGATAAACTAGAGGACAAGGCTAACCATAGACTTCTCTAGTTCAACTTTACTTAGCAGACTTTTCAAGAAATTTCAAAGACAATATCTCAAGTTGTACTCAGGAAACATGGGCTCACCAACACTTTACTGGTTATACTCTATTGAATCACCATTGAAACACAGTCAGAAGAAGACATAAAGATAAAGCTTATCAGTGATAATTAGGGTACCTTTTACATTAAATCCTAATCTAAATTTGTTGTTCTTTATCAGAGAAAGTGGACAGTATGAAAACATAAAAAAAACAACAATTACAATAAGAAAAACATCACCATTGACATAGAACAGGATCCCATAAATCAACTTGTATATTTGATGTTCAAACCAGTTACAATATTCAAGTCTAGTAGGTCTTTACAACTTCAAACTTCTCTTCTCAGCCTATCTTTCTTCAATTACTAACAGAGCTTCAGCAGCCTCATAAACTATTTACATTCAATAAGTATTCAACCAACAACAATACTGGGCTCCTCATATGATATATATAGGTAAATTGAGGAGGTGGAGTCAAAGTAAGGTTTAACTATTCAATTAATACAGAGTAAATGCTTCTCGAACTTTGGTAGGCCTAATGGAGAAGATATCTAATGTCTTAACTCTGTTAATTGATTTTTACATTAAATTTCATCTACTCCAGTCACTTTTGTTGACTTTTGAGGCTTTTGATGGCTGGAAATTACTTTCTGATCTGTCTTTGTAAAATATCTCTGATTGTGCATTCAATTTGTAGGCTTTTGAGGTAAAATAAACTGGTAGGTGGAATTTTGATCTTCAGAGAAGTAAAAGCTTTGGTGATTTGGCATTTGAAGCCATCCTTCTACTGATCTGTCATGATTTTTTGCTTTAAACACTTATTTGCCTTTGATATAGCTTTAGGCCTCCTTAATCATCTTTAGTCTTTTATCACTGCGCTTTATCCTTTAACTGTGGATTAAGCTTTAAAGCTTCATACTTTGCGCTTAACCTTTAAACTTTAATCTTCATATTTAATCTCTAATTGGTCTTCACTGTTCTTCCATTTTGCTGGTGTACAGGTGGCTTTCCGCGTTGGAGGGGTTTGAATGAATGGTCGATGCTCATGACACATCGCCTTAAACGTGGAATAAACCCTTTCTTATCCCTTTTCTGCATTGTTTTGAGCCTTCGAGGATCATCATCCTCGGCTCTTTGTCACTTTTCTTGACTGTGGGAGAACCTGCACATTAATTCGCCATTAAAACCTGCAAATAAACATTAAAAATGTTATGAAAACCTGTGTTGTGGTTTAAAACTGCTTCAGAGGCTCGGGGTGAAGGCAAAAGAGCTGTGCAGAGGGGGATGAATGCATTGATGGAGGATTCCATGGGCGGAGCAGGCGGGACAGGGTTTGAATTTTGAATCGGGCGTGAAAAAGGAGAAAAGCGGTTTTGCGAAACCGGAGGTGGTTTTTGTGCGAGGCATAAGTGGTTAATGGTTTTAACCCGAATGAACGCGATACGACTCCCTGGGCGATGCGTTTCCAATAAAAACCACCGTTTTCGCGTTGAAAACGCGTGTTAACTCATTACGGAGAAACAAGCGCGATATTGAATGAGGGCCATCAAATCTTGGCGACCCAGATCGATGGTGGTGGATGAGCGTGATGGGAGGAGATGCGTGGTAAAGGAGATAGTGGAGGACAGGTGGCAGGCGGAGAATGGGTCGGCGAACAGTTAGTGGAAGGTGGGCTAGCCGCGTGATGTCAGTTTTTTTGTCAGGAGGCGGAATGTTATTGGTGAGGTTGAAAAAGGTGAGGAGGCGTGACAACCGTTAGATCGGCAAGATCTACGGTGGAAATTGACCAAGGGGAGAACGTGGCGCGGAAAAAATGAAAAATAAAAAAGGAAGGGACTAAAGGAAAGGGAGAGATGTGGTCCCGTGGGGGAGTGTGATAGGACTGAGGGTTTTAAGAGACATGAGCATAGGCTTAGTGGAGGGTCTCAGGCTTTTGGCCATATGAGTAAAGGGGTGGAGAAGCTTAAGCCCTCAGGGGCTTAAAGCCTATATATAAAAGGTCGGAAAATAAGCTTAAAAGAAGGTTTTTAGGCCTTTTTAAGGTTCCGATGGGGATAAAAAAAAGGGGTTTAAAACCATATAAGGAGCTTTATAAGGTTAAACGAGGTTTTTTTAAGGAGAAATGGGGAAAAATAAAGGGAAAAGGGGCCTTTTTAGAAGATAAGGAAGTGTTGAGGATAGGTGAGATAATGAGTGAAATGGAGGGATTTGGAGGAAATTTGTGAAGATGGAATGATGGAGAAGTGGCCTAGAAACAGTCTCTTTTATAACAGTAGGGTTTTGAGGGAAGACATCAATGAGATGGGTCTTATGAAGGATATTGAACATAGGAGACTTCAAGAACTCACAGATTTGCTTCAAATTTATTTCTTGAAGGCTAGAGACCTGTTTTAGCCATCTTTGAATATGTCAAAATTATGGATGGCTAACAACATGCAAATTGTGACCTTTCACCTCCCTTTTCTCATGTTTTCCATTATTTTCATCAATAAAATGCCAATAAATGCCTCGTGCATTTCCAAAGCCTTTTCCATTTCCTTTGCCAATTTCCATAACCATTAATAAACCGAAATGAACACCCACTAGGATGTTTTTGCACAACATTCAACTTGGAATATGTTTCCCATGACCAAGGTCTTATTTTACCTTTATTAACTTTTACATGGATTTTTGACCAGGATTGTTACAACTTGTTTCTAGAGTGGTAGCTTCAACCTTCAATTCTTCATCAAACACGACACTTTCCATATTTCCACAACCAATCCTTGTTTCGAAAAAGAGACCACAAATTTCGTCGACATAATTTTCATCCGCTTTGTGGTTATATATCTGAGCATGCATGTGCCCATTAACAATTTCAACTTCACCAAATTCATCATTTGTTGTTGGATTCATGAGAGATGCACATTCAACTCCACAAACCATTACTTCATATGAAAAATTGTCTTTTTTATTCTTAAACTTAAATGCTTCAAACTCTGATGCAAAGAGGCCATCATAAACTACAATCATACCAACTATATCACACATGCTATTCACTTCTTTATTGGAAGCTTCACCATCATTAGCAAGGACTATTGTTGGATTCACCAATTCACTACTCACTTTTCAGTCACCATCCACATGTGTCTCATCAAAGTAGGATTCGTCATCATCTTCACATAGGGGCTTCAACTTCTCACTCTACAATATTTTATGTGTCTTCTTCATCCATATGCATGTCTGCATGATGGGTTTCACTTTTATAGTCTTTATGACCATCATACACATTTGAGTGGGATTCTCTAAGCTCCGTTTTCCTCCTAGAGTCTTTCTCATTTAATCTCGGAACTGTAGTTAACTTTATATTGATTCTTCAATAGACTGTAACATAATTTGTTGCTTTATGTCACTTCCTTTATACCAAATTCTACTTCCAGGGTCTTCCATGCTTCCTAGGAAGATGTATCTTTTGCTACCTTACACAAGGACTTCTCATCCAATGCATGTTTTATAAGATCCAATACTAATATATCACATACTTCATCACATGGTTTATTAAACTGATACTCAATCAACTCTTTACACCGAAGAAAAGTTTTCATTTTGATAGTTCCTAAAAATAAATTTTTTACTAGTAAATTTTGGAAGTGTTACCGGATTTATCCTGATCCATTCATCCTCAAATTTTTCTACTTCGTCTATTTGTCTTTTATATGCCTCGACTGTGGAGAGAACCTCTATGAGATCTTCAAAATACTTTGGCTCTTCCTCTTGATTTCTTTTCTCGGTTTGCTTCATTCTTACTTTGTGACCCATGGCTGTAGTTTTTCTTTTGTCTTCTACCTTCTTTCCTTATTGTGTCAGCCTTCTAGAAATTAACATCACATACACTTGATTATCTTTAAAAATAAACATTTTAACCTTCACTTTAACGGTGGCTCCCAACAACTACTAGCAAGTTTGCTAAGATCTTCTATGCATGTTCTTCTGGAGGCTCGTGGCTACAACTTACAGTGGAGACTCCTTCTTTGGTCAGTGGTGGTGGATTTATAGGCTACTCACCCTAATATTTTAGTATTTGGGTTTACAAACTCTCAACGAGCTCTAGTTTCTACTTATGGACCAATGGATGCAAACTTTGATTTGCAAGCTACTCACAATAACCAAGGATCTTAGTGGAAGTAGCTCATGACCTTCTTAACTTGTTTGGTGCTTTGAAACCTTGCTAAAACTTGCTCTAATACCACTTGTTATTTAGATGCAAAGATAAACATGCAAACACAAGACAAATAAGTACACAAGCTTCATGAATAAATAATTTATATTAATTAATTATTCTCTCATTTACATCCACCGAATTGTCATTATTCTCTCTTCTTACTTCACATTACAATGACCCAACCATGTGTAGGTTTTAACCCTATACAGAAATTATCTACGAACGAATCTTTAAAACAGAAAATAAACAATAGCGAGAGCATAAAACATAAAATAGATAACACAGAGATTTTCCCCTGGATCCCAAATCGGGACGACCAACTTGATTTTTCATTATATTCCTTTTAGTGTTACAACACATATATATACATGCCGAAGCATACATAAACCCCAATCCATTAACACTGGATTAGAACATAATTGTAGTTCCCTTGATCAGATCTACAAAATACAAGGGGATGAAAACCATCATGCCCCAAAACCATGTGCAAACCCATGCACAAAACCATGGGCAGGTCCGCCCACCGACAGGGGTGGCTATCACGCCATCACGTGTGACTAGTCGTGGAAAGAATATAACACAAACCCAACATTCTCCCACTTGTTGTTTTCTTTCCGTAAGGGGCCACAGGAAAGCTGAGACATTAGCCCAACTTTGTAACACTCGTTGTTTCTCTACACCAAGAGAGCTTTTGAGTTCTCATAAACTTTGTCAATGCATCTGCAACATTCTTCAAAGAGTCCACCTTTACCAGCAACACCCTTTTAGCCTCAACCATATATCTCACAAATTGATATTGAACATCAATGTGCTTTGTCTTTGAATGATAAGCAGGGTTCTTAGCCAAGAAAACTGCACTTTGGCTATCACAGTCTATCCTTATAGCTTGCTGCACCAACCCCATACTTGAACACAATCTCTGCAACCAAACTACTTCCTTGCTTGCATGAATGGCTGCCATGTATTCTGCCTCTATAGTTGAAAGAGCCACTACAAACTGTCTTTTACTCATCCAACTAACTGCACCTCCAAATAGGCTAAACACATACCCACTTGTAGATCTTCTTTGGTCCAGATCTCCAGCCCAATCTCCATCAACAAAACCACTAATGTCCAACACTCTTTCCAATCTTGATCTTCCTTGGTAGCACAAGCCATAATCACTAGTGCCACGCAAATATTTGAAAACCCACTTCACTGTTGTCCAATGCTCCTTCCCTGTGTTTGACATAAACCTGCTCAATACTCCCATTGCATGTGCAATGTCTGGTCTAGTACAGACCATTTCATACATCATGCTACCCACTGCACTTGCATATGGAAAATGGGACATATCCTCCTCTTATTCTTGTGTCTTGGGACATTGTTCAACAGACAACTTTGTACCTACAGGAATCAGAACATTTACCGGTTTACTATCCTGCATATTAAACCTCTACAATATAGTCTCGACATACTTCCTCTGGTTTAACCAGAACTTCCTCTTTGCCCGATCTCTCTTAATTTCCATGCCCAAAATATAGTTTGCAGCACCAAGATCCTTCATGTCGAATTTGGAGAACAGTTGGATCTTTAAATCTTGGATAATTTCTTTGTCATTTCCAATCAACAACATATCATCCACATACAAGACCAAATAAATAACACGGTCGCCAATTAATTTAAAATAAACACAATGATCCTCCTTGCTTCTAGTGAAGCCAAGTCCCCATATATAGGTATCAAATTTATGATACCACATCCTTGGTGACTGTTATAATCCATACAGAGACTTCTTTAACCTGCATACTAGCTCTTTCTTCCCCTTCACCATAAAGCCTTCAAGTTGTTTCATGTAGATCTCCTCTTCTAGATCCCCGTGAAGAAATGTTGTCTTCACATCCATCTGTTCTACCTCAAAATCAATTACAGCAGCAACAAATAAAAGTAATCTAATAGAAGTAACTTTGGCATCAGGAGAAAAAATATCACCAAAATAAATTCTCGGCACTTGGGAATAACCTTTTGCTACTAACCAAACTTTGTATTTCTCCACCTTTCCTTATACGTTCATCTTCTTCTTAAACACCCATTTTCTCCTGATGGGCTTCCTTCCAACCTGCAACTCCACTAGATCCCATGCCTCATTTTTATGCAAGGATGCCATTTCATCAACCATGGCCTCCTTCCAGAGTTTTCCATCCTCTAAATCTACTGCCTCCCTGACAGTTCTAAGATCATCATCAATTATAGTTAAAGCAAAATTTGAACAGAAATCGGATGGACTATACCTTTTTGGTTGTCTTCTTTCCCGAACTGATCTTCTCACAGCTGGAGTTTGTGGCTCTTCCTCTTATGATTCTTCTTCTGTTGTAGAGTTTGATTCATCCTCCTTTAGCTAAAACTCTATATTCTCAGGTTCCTTTGGTAGGACTTCATGTTTAACGATATCTTTCACATCTCTAAACACCACATCTCGAATGTACACAACCTTCCTTGTTTCCAGGTTCCAAAGCTTGTAACCCTTTAAACCATCCTTATACCCAATAAAGATGCACCTTTCAGATTTATTATCCAACTTGCTCCTTTTCTCCTTTGGAACATGGGCTATTGTGCATCACATCCAAATACCCCCGGATGGTGAAAGAGAGGGTTTCTTACTAGTCCATACCTCATGTGGAGTCTTATCCTCCAACACTGATGAAGGTGATCTGTTAACCAAGTAACATGCAGTCTCCACTGCCTCTACCCATAATTCTTGTCCTAACCTGGTACCACTGAGCATGCTTCTTGCCTTTTCCACCAGCGTTCTGTTCATTCTTTTTGCAACTCCGTTTTGCTGAGGTGTGTATGGAGTAGTCTTGTGCTGTGCTATACCACACTTCTTACAGAACTCTTCAAATTCCTTATTGCAGAACTCCCCACCGTTATCTGTCCTTAGCACCTTTATCTTCTTCTCCGTCTGGTTTTCCACTAGAGTCTTAAATTCTTTAAATCTGTCAAAGACTTCAGATTTCTTCCTCAAGAAATATATCCATGTATTCCTTGAGAAGTCATCTATGAATGAAACATAGTACACAGACTTACCCAGTGATGGAATCGTCACAGGTCCAAACACATCACTATGCACAAGCTCTAATATCTTGTTCGCCCTCTTAGCACCAGAAGGAAAACTCACTCGATTCTGCTTCCCATATACACAATGTTCATAGAAATCAAAATCCAGAGAGATATTAGACATACCTTCTACCATACCATTTCCATGCAGTATCCGAAGGCCCTTCTCTCCAATATGTCCAAGCCTTTGATGCCATAACATGGTCTTTTCTCCAGAGACCGCTAGGCTTTCCGCTCCACTATCGGGAACTATAGAACTATTGCACCCAGCAATAATAGTGTTGCCCTTAAGCTTGTACAAAGTTCCAATTCGAACTCCCCGCATTAATAGCAGTGCTCCCTGAACCATATTACAAGAATCTTTCTCAAACACTATTTTTACACTTGCATCATCCATCTTGCTTACATAATTTAGATTTCTGGCCAATGTAGGAATGTGCAGAACACCAGGAAGTGTTCTAATCCTTCCACCTTGTAGCTTCAACATGAATTTTCCACGTCCGACGATTCTGGCCTTCCTATCATCACCTAAGAAGACATCACTGCCATCATATTTCTCATACTCGCAGAACCACTCCCTATGGGGAGTGAAGTGAAAGGATGCACCCGATTCAATCAACCATTACTCATGATCTACATATGTATTTGAAGAAGGAAGCCAAATACACATCCCCACCTTCATCCGAGGTGGTTTTTGCCTCTGAAAAAGGAGCATCATCAGATCCTTTTCCTTTCTCAGGAGCTTTAGATCCACAATCCTTTTTGTAGTGCCCTTCCTTTCCGCATTTCCAGCACACCTTTACAAACTTTCTAGGAGATTTAGATCTCCCACTCGAAACCTTATTCGTGTTTCTGTTATGGGACCTTCCTCATACAGATAAGGCATCTCCATTCTCACCCTCCATATTTCTCCGTCTCATTTCCTCAGACAACAAGGCTGAGACAATGTCATCAAAATTCAAGGTAGTTGTATTGCTACCTATTGCAATAACCAGACTGCCCACAAATCTGGTAGAGAACACAACAAACTCATGCACTTATCTTCATCTGAGATTTTAATATCAAGAGATGACAGCTGAATTACCATAGTATTGAAGGCGTTCAAATGCTTTGTCACCGTGTCTCCATCCTTCATCCTCAGGTTATACAGCTTTTTCCGCCGGAACAATTTATTCACCAGAGACTTAGATTGGTACAAAGTCCCTAGCTTGTCCCACAAGGTCTTTGTCGTAGCTTCCCCAAATACATTCAACAATATTGAATCTGAAACACACAACTGTATTGTGCTCTTTGCCTTCCGATCCAATTTCTTCCAGTCTTCATCTGACATTGCCATTGGTTTAGTACCTAGATTTACCACGATCCACTGGTCCTTATCCACCAGCAGATCCTCCATCTTGAGCTTCCACAACTCAAAACTCTGACCATTAAATTTCTCAATCTCTATCTTCCCGCCGCTTGCCATTTTCTTTCACCGCAATAATCGATCCCGCAGATCTCCCACTGAACAGGGTCTACCTCAGGCCTGAGCAAAAAACCCCTCAGCAGCAAAGGCGTCCCCTTGAAGCCAAAACTACTCTGATACCAAATGTAGGTTTTAACCTTGTATATAAATTATTTACAAATGAATCTTTAAAATATAAAATAAACAATAGTGAGAGCATAAAACATAAAACAGATAACACAGAGATTTTCCCCTGGATCCCAAATCGGGACGACTAACTTGATTTTTCATTATATTCCTTTTAGCGTTACAACACATATATATACATGCCTACATGCTATAAACCTACCTCCATTAACCTCGGATTAGAACATAATCGTAGTCTCTCGATCGTATCTACATATAAATAAATAAACACCATGCCCCATACAATGTGAAAACCCATGCACAAAAATGGGTGGGTCGTCTCACCGAAAATAAGGACCAAATTTTATTTTATTTTATTTATTTATTATTTTTATTTTTATTTATTTTATAGTTATTTATTTATTTATTTATTTATTTTTAATTTTTTTAATTTTTAATTTTTAATTTTTTAATTTTTTAATTTTTTTCCCCGTGGCTCCTGCCCCGACCCCGATGAGGGGGCCCGCCCGCCCCCCCCTGTTACCCCCCCGTGCGTGACTAGTCGTGGAAAGAATATAACACAAACCCAACACCATGAGTATATTAGCACTGAACTTTCTAAACATGGAATCATGCAAACTCTAACTTTCTTTTCTTCATGAAAAATATGACTTGACGCTTTAACTAAACTTTTTGAACTTCACTTTAACATAAATTGACATTTTTCTTTTCCTTCACTTAGATTTTCTTGATAAGGCATTACCTTTGTAAATTTGACTCACTTGACTTCTAATATTAGACTTAACTTGCTTTCCTTCACTTAATTTAACTCTTCATACATTGCATGAATACAGGAGTACTTACTATTTCTATCAAGTGAACAAATTTTTATCTATGACAAAGTTGCGATCAATGATTGTAAATGAAATAGGAAATTTGGCGATAGGTTTGTATGAATTGTGTGCTCTTATAATTTAAATTGTTATACAAGACTAGAGTTCACTTAATTGTAACACATTTGAAAATTTGACAAGTGTTAGACCAGTTAGGTTGTTGATTCTATAAGATTACTTTCATCCATATCATTTTCATATTGGTTATGTTAAGGCATAATTGGATGGAATTATTATCTACACACTTCAATAAGTGTTAAACTTATGAATTTTAATGATTGTGAAATATAAAAAGTGAGGTGTAGTATATAATCACAGAGTTTTAGATTAAGAAAATCGATGAGATGAAATGAGTCAGATGCACCACAAACCTATAGTGATGGGCCATCTGGGTGCGCTAAGTCAATCCGATATGGGTGACTATAGGGGCTTGACAATGGCTTTTTAGATTAAATTAAAGTTTATGCTAGAGTACTATTTCAACCTCCTTCACAATTTCTTTACATATATCTCTATTAAGTGAGGAAGATAAACCATATAATCATTATTCCCTAGTTTGAAATGATATCAATTACTAATATTACTTGGTTTCTTAATAATGCATTCATGGTTTTCAAATTACGAGATGAAAATCTTTACCAACAGCTTAATACCTAATAATAAATTAATATAAAAAAATATTAAACTGCATATATATATATATATATATATATATATATATTAGTAGAAAGTTTTTTTACAATAAGAAAAAATTTAAATACTAAAATTTTATATTAGAAATAATTAAATTATTGTTACTTATCTCTTTGATATATTTGTTCAACAGTGAAAAGAAAATTGAGATGTGACTATAAGACATATACAAGAATCAAATTTTTTATTTTTGATTTAGAAAGAAAAGAATGAAGGTTTAAAATGCATATATGGATGAATTTGTATTTTTTTATTTTATTTCTTTATGTATAGTTTTGAGATATATATATATATATATATATATATATATATATATATATATATATATAACACAATTGAGAATTTTTTTTTTTTTAATTGTTATATTATATTTAATTTCTTGCAGATTTATATCATAGTTTAGTTGAAGTAATTTAAATTTTTTCACATATTTAAAAAAATAAACAATTTTAGTTCATGGAATATAAGTCATTTCACAATCACCTTTTTATAAAGTATTGCTAATGGTTTTTTCTTGATTGCTAATTTTTTTAATTGGTTTTGTCTTAATTGTCATTGCCTTAAGTTGCCATTGCCTCAAATATAATGTTTTATATTAAAATATTTTTGTCTCAAACTTATTTTGTCTTAAATATAAATTTTTGTCTTAAAATATTTGTCTTAAATATAAAGTTTTGTCTTAAAATATTTTTGTCGTTTGTCTTAAAATATTTTTGTCTCAAATTGTTTTTGTCTTAAATATCAAGTTTTGTCTCAAACTATTTTTGTCTCACGCTACTTTTGTCTTAAATTTATATTTAAGACAATTCAATTGATATTAAATTTTAATGTAAAATAACTAAAATAAAAAGTGACTTTTTAAGACAAAATATTTCTTTTGTCTTAAACATATGTCTTAAAAATGGCCTTAGTGTAGTAGTGGCATAAGACTCTTTGACAGAGAAACAAAACTTTGAGGAAACGCACTGTGTTATTGGAAGCTCTGCGTTTCTAACGCACCACTCCAAAGCAAGAGGCTTGTTAGTCTGGATTACACACCCACGCGGGTCCGGCCTGAATCACGTGCATTAAGGTGTTTTTTTTTAGTTAATGTGGTTTATGCAAGGAAAGGTTGATGAATTAAGGTATCATTTATTAATTACTTTGAAAAAGCATTCAAAGAATTCAACTTGCCACAAAAATGATTCATGGAGGTTTTATTAAATTCAACAATCCATAATTTTTTGTTTTTAATGGAATATAAAAAGGTTTTTTAAAAAGGTTGATTTATAAATGGAAGGAAGCCCATTTTAAAAAGGGGATTTGCTTTGAAATTCTTGAGAGAGTGAATACAAGGTTTTTTTTCAAAGTTTTTTTATAAAACAAAAAATCTTTCACATGAGTTGTGGGCATTGAAATAATTTTTTAGTAAAAACAATGGGAGGTAAATTTGTGAAAAGCTTTGAAAAATCATTGCGGTTGTAGAGAAATTGCAAGTTTTTTTTTGTAGAAAAGCAGCGGAGAATCCATCACAAAAGATGTATGCAAATCAGTTTTTTTGTTGAGCCGCAGTCAACGAATACTCAACAAATGGGAAAAGCCAAAAGGCTTAAGTGACAACAACAGAAGTTTGAGATCTTTTTAGATCTGGAAGTGAAGAGGCAAAAGGATGCCTTTACATTAAAATGCATAAAAAAATCTGTGGATGAAAGCATTCTTCCCTTGATTTCAGATGCCAAGACAACCAAGGAGGCTTGGGATACCCTTGAGAGGTGTTTGAGTGAAAGGGGGAGCATTGAAGTTGAAGATGAAGGTAAATATAGAGCAACAAATCTACAACGACGAGATGAAAATTTTATTGAATCCCACTGTGATCAGCCACAAATGGATGATGTATGTAAAGAAATTGCAGTAGAGAAGGAGCACGAAGATGCTTGTGAACGCTACTATGCACAACCACAAGTGGATGAAAATTTGGTGAATCCAGCAACACAGCTTGCTGATGATAATTTGACGAATCTAGAAACACAGCTTGTTGATGACATTTTGATGAATCCAGCAACAGAGCTTGCTCATGAAGACTCGATGATTCCAGAAACAAATCTTGTTGATGATGATTTAATGAATCCAACAACAAAGCTTACTGATGATGATTTGGCGATACTAGGAACAGAGCTTGCTGATGAGAGTAAAAATAATATGGTAAATCGAGTGACTAATATAGTTAATGTAAATTTTGATAGCGAATTTTTGGCTAATGATGATTGGTTGCAGATGATGCAACAAAAACATCATATTAGTATGAAGCTATTTGGTGAGATAACCCCACTTGAGTCAATGGAAGACAATCTGATTGCAGCAACACAGGTTAGTGAAGAAGAGGAAAAGACAGAGATAGAAACAGAGATAAAGACATATGCAAAGAAACAAGTATGCAAAGGGAAAGTAGAAACAGAGATAAAGGCAGAAGCATATAAGGAAGCGCAACAAGCGAAAGCTCTCATTGCAGAGCAGAAGAAGCAAAACCAATGTGGTTTTGGAGATGTTTTTACACTTACCATTGATTTTCATTGTGCAGGTAAACAGACAGGTTATGAAGAAGAGTTAAAGTTTATTGAAACATGGCTTGCAACACAATGTCTAGATGAGGTCTACACAAAAGTTGTAGATATGAATGTTGAACACAACGTGCATGATGAATACTTCAATGAAATTTTCAGGTATTGGAGTTTTGAAGAGATAAAACATTATTCTCATCTTATGTTGCAACAAATTAATGATGAAAAACACACTACAAAAGACAATATGTGGCAACAACCCACATACAAGTCATTTCTTGAAGAAGTCCAAGACATGCTTAAACAATCTGGAACAATAGAATACCTGCACCATCAAATGAAAATACTGAGGTTTGAAGGATACAACAAAGCGAAAAATATGAAACAATTTAGAGGCTATAGAATCTAGAAGAAGAGAATAAGAAAACTAAATCTAGTTGAACTCAATTTTTTTGTAAGCGTTGTTGAGACATAGACCAACATGTATCCTAATTAATTTTTTTATGTGGTTGTAATTAAGGGGGAGTGTTGGAGAATCTAATTCCAACCACCTGCTAGGTGTCAAAAATGTTTGTCCAAGTGTCCCAATTAAGTTTCATTTAGTCTAGTTTAGTCAAGTTTCACTTCAGTCATTTATTGCCGATGTTTCCCATGTAATATTATTTAATTGATTCGTAATATTGAGAAGAGCAATCCTCTACTCCACTTCTTTTCAGTTTTCAATTCTTGTCACTAGATTGCATGGGTGGAGGGATGGATATTTATAGGAGACAAGATCATACAAAAAAAATACTATTTCCATTCATTCGGACACGGAATAAGCAGGGCGGATAAAAACGAAACCCTATTGATTAGATGAGGAGTAAAAAAGATTAGGTATTTATTCCCTTTGATAGGAAAGCTAACGTAAGTGAGGCATAGAAGTGATTACTTGTGACACCCCTAAGCAACTTGGGTTGGCTTAACCTAGTTTTTGGCTTGGGACCGACTATATGAATCACTTTGGAGTTACAACCATTACACCTTACCCTTTTATTACTAGTATTGGGAACCCTAGATTTACTCCCTTATACTTACTACAATGAATACAAGGTTGAATTGTGATTATAACATAAATATTAATTATTTTAATTGAAGTTATATTCTTATTTAAAAATATTTTTTTAATAAATAATATTTAAGTTATTAATTATTAAATTACAATATAATCATATATGAATTTTTTTTTAAACATTTAAATACATTTAAATTATTAATAATATTTTATTAATATTTAAAATTTTAAAATTAAAAATATATTTAAATGTGTATATGTTATGTAAATTATGTAACGAATTTTAAACTCTATGTAAATTTCCATACATCAAATGTCAAAATAGAAAAATCTTTCTACGGTGCCCTTTGACACACTTGTGCTTTCATTAGCCACTAAAACCCTTGTGCCAACATTTCATGGATCACTCTACTATGACTTGTTATGGATTTCGATAGGGATGGGTGGTATTTGTAATGGATTTGATTACTAGCATATCTTACTAAATTTTATTGGAATTTAGAATACTTATTTGTCAAAAATGGGAAAGTGAAGGGGCTTGCACATTTTTTGATAAGACATAGTATGCAAAATAAATGATAATGGGAACAAAGAAAAATTTCAAGAAGTAACTCTTTGGGGTAAATTAATTGTTCTTTTAAAAAGAGATTAATATCTTACAAAAGCATTTAATTCTAAAACTACGAGTTGATTTTTTTTATTATTATACATAATATATGTACGTTGTAGGTTTTCTTATGAAATTGTTTATTCAAATTGTGATCCTTAAGAAGAAATCAATGAGAATTGAAATATATAGTAATGCACTCTATTCAACAATGGAATCAATAAGGTATCAAATACATAGAGTCATGTAGCTCATTTTATTATAAAAAATATTGAGATTAATATAATTTAGTCAACTAGAAAATCAAGACTATGAGACATTTATAATATGTTTATATAAATAAACAAATATGTAGTTGTCCTCGTTCTTTGAATCATGACTCATGCCAACTTAAGATGATGAAGAGCGAAACCCCCTACAAGCAGGTTCATGACTCATGCCAATTTAAGATGATGAAGAGCGAAACCCCGTACAAGCAGGTTTCCCTTTCATTTTCCAAAATGAGCCTGAAAACTCAAAGTGTATCAAACTGCAGGTTCATAACACCGATACTTCGATCCTGCAACTTGTGGGTTATGGTCCCACTCTGCTTCCGCTCCGCCACTTCAATGCCTGCATACAGATATAGCCATATATCGGATGCATTCAACAACGAAACCCATGGTTCGTAGTCTTCAATCTCTTAATCACTTTGAGACCCAATATTTTGATCTTCGACAATGTATATTGGCTGCATTAGACCAAAGTTTAAATCCCCTCGTTCCAATCCGGAACTCAAATGCCACAACCGCACTTTATAATGAATCGGGTCCATTCGTTTCTTTAAACTTCGATCACCTCTCGTTCACGAGAACCCTTGGATCCTTCGACCTTTCAATCGGACGCAAATTGCATTTCTTTGCGAGCAGGACTTTAACTCAAATAAAAAGTGCCAAATAGGCGGTTTCATAGGCATGACGCATGGGAAACTAATTGGATCGCATTTTTTTTTGTGAAACCGCTTCTTGCTCAAAAGCAGTGCGAAACGAGTGGGTTTCTCACAAAACCGCTTACTTCAAAACGCTGATTTAAAATGTGTTCAACGCAGGGTTACTCCATATCTTTATGCGCTCCTCCAAACGTGCATTCTCCACTATACCAGGGTGAATCGACCTCAACCTGTATCGATTCAAATAAACTGAATTCGATTGAAAATTCAGAGCTTTGCATTGAAGTTATAATTACATTTCTCCGGCGTCGGGTCAAGCAATCGGCATTTGACCTCAACTGATATCGTTCTCAGCAAACGATGCTTGTTACACTGGGTTTCATGCCTTCATAATGCGGTTCAATGGTATTCAATCATCAGATACAAGCACTGCTCATTTAAAAAGCTGAAACGCATTTGATTTATACACAGGACTCAATTATAATAAATCCGCCATTCTCTGCATCCATTATCACGCTAAAACAATACAATATCACACCTGATTGCAAATTAGACTCTAACTGTATTAAATCGGGCTCTACAAAATAACTAGAGATTTCATACCAGTGCACCCTTCATAAATGAAACTGCGGCTAACCCATATTTACTCGCATGCCTCAAATTAACTACACAATCTAATTACAAATAACTCAACGCGCATATACAGACACACAGAAATCCACAATTCAATCCTTCTATTATATACAAAATATCTCTAAAACATCTAAGGCATTTCAGCCTTAGTCCAAAATCACATATGACTACATTGCATTCAATCGCTTCCTCCTTCAGACATTACAGGCTTGCTGGTTATATAGAAATTTCAAAGAATCGGTTGAGATCCATAAAATCTCTCCGAATCGCTTAAAGAAACTCTTGGGCTTCAGCACATGGCAGATAAGATTCAGCATTGGTTTTAACAAAAATCTGCCCCAATTTTGTGTGACCGTTCGCATACCCGTCTCTTCAGCGTTAGATTCGAACTAAATCCAAATCTGTTTGGATGCCCCTGCATCATAAGACAATCCATAGCAAAGAGCCAAGGAGATCTATTCCCTTAGGTTATATGCATTGCATTGTCAACTCTGATGCCTTGTCATCTTTAGCATTACTTCTATAGCATTCTAGAATAGAAAGATATGTAGCAAATGAATATATCCAAATATAGAAGCAAATACACACTTCTTCTAATGTTATTCAAAAAAATGAGTTGAATACTAGGAAATATGGATGAAAAATACCTTGGGGGTATTGATTATTTGGGTTATAGCTTTAGAGATATGTAATATCCTCAAGGATAGATTCACAGACGTGGAACTATACTAGATGTTGGTTCAACTCGCCCTTCATTGCTTCTGTAATAAGGACAACATGAATGAAAAAAATTGATCAGGGAAAAAAACATTATTTGTGAATGCATCGAATCCATGAAGAAGAAGGACAAAGAGCTTGGTAGACAAGGGCAACAAAGATTCAAGCTAGAAAATTGCAACTCTAGCTTAGAAGAATGGAGCAGAAGTTAACCTCCAGTGAATGGCTCCAAAGCCAATTCGTTGTTACCTTCCATGTATGGAGAAAAGATGGCCACTACTTTTTCATGTGGGGTTGTAGTTGTTTCCCTATTGGTCCTAACCCAAAAAGCTTGTACCCATCTTGCATTTGACCACTAGTTACCCTTCTTGGGCTTATTCAATGCTCAAATGGTAGAGCAAAGTGCTCGAAAAAATTGATAAGAAGAAGCCCAAGGCTTCCTCCTATACTTTTCTCCATGGATTGGATTGTGTTCATTCTAAGATTAAAAAGTTGTACATTTTGCTAGAAAAGATGTTGGCTAATAAGACTAGATTTGCCTTAAATTGAAAAACGAATGAGGTACCACAATTAGTTAGGAAGCAATAGAGATATGTTGAGGTCTTGTATAAAGGTTTGATTCCTTTATAAAATTATATGAAGAGCTTTATTGGATGCTTGTATTGAGTTGGGTTGTGTCTCCTTGCTGTTTTAAACAACCCTAAGAATTATACAATATATATGTTTTGTTTTGTGAATTAACAAAAAAGAATTTTTTTTTTGAGACAAACATTAAGAGTTTTATAATTTTGCTAGTCAATGTGGGGATCATTAAGAGGGATTTCATTCTTGAGTAGATGTACAAAATTAGGCCTCATTCTTAGTCATGTCTGATTTTGAGATCCTCCATGGGGAATTTATAGTGGTCCTAGATATTCATATGTATATATTTCTCTTGAATAATGTAAATTTACTGCACATGTATCTCTTAAATAATTTAAACCTTATGTACATGTCTAATTCTCTTGAATAATGAGAATTTGCACCATATGAATTTCTCTTAAATAATGAAACTATATGGTTAGTGGAATAAAAAATGAAAATTTAGCATTTTTGGCATGATTGAAAGTTGTTTTGTTAGTGATATCCAAAATTCTATACAACTATATATTATTTTATATTTAATTTTATGCAAAATAACCTTTGTTGTGAGAAAAGCTAAAAACCCTATGTCGAAAAGCTAAAAACCCTATGTCCTTTTTTTTAACAGTTTCCCTTAACCATGAATGGAGGTAGTTTTTAATTTCTTTGATATGTTTCTCATATGTCTTTTATTTTTTTTATACATCTTTTGTGTTTAATAAGTATGCATTGAAATGTGACTATGAGGAAAAATAGATTTTGCAATATAACATAAATATTCATGGAAATACATCCAAATGAATCTCCTCCTTCCCACATACTAGATGTTTCCAGAACAATAGAAATTCTCAAGCCTAATAAATGTGAAGTATCCTCCCTTATTTTGTCCATGTCTTCAATGTGGCACCATTGAGGAAAAAAAACATTATGTTGTACATTTATTATTGGATGAAGCATTGAGATTTTATTATTATGAGCCCAAACAAATTATCACCTAAAAAACAACAATACTTTCAAGAGACAATCTCCATGCTTTCAATTCAAGTTAGCAATACAAAAAATATGGAAAAATATAAATGAAAAGTGTCTTGTATTGCATTGCAAGCAAGGTGAAGCAAATAAATTTTTAGATGTAATATTGTGATATCATAAAGCATAAGCTCTTAATAAACCATGGAGATTTAAACAATAGACATAACTTTAAATTTGAGTTGACCTACTAATTTGTTTCAACTATCTACAACACCTTACAAATTTTATTTTACAGTGATTTTTTCTAAATGACTAGAAAAAACTATATATATATATATATATATATATATATATATATAATTTTATTTTTTGCAGAGAATTTACTATATATTGTTCATCTTTAATTTTGGTTGCGTAAGCTCAATAGACCCATTCTCTACACAAGATTTAGAATGACTATCTTAAATATTCATTTCCTTTCATGAGTTCTTCTTTGAAGAAAGAATTAGGAACACCCTAAAAACTTAGGAACACCTTACACATGTTGATGCAATATATTTTCCAATTGGATTTTATTGTGAGTAAAGGAACACACACTACCAAAAAAAAAACTATCACATGAGTGTTTCCAATATTTATCTTTATTAGTGACTTTCCATGAAGATGTAATTTTGATTTTGGATTCCCATAATCTAGCATTATAATCCTTTTGGTAAAGAAAGAACAATCTTCCTTCTCTAATTTGCACCAAGGGTTACTAGGTCAACAAGGTTTTAAATACTTAAAGTTGTTGAGTGTTGTCATATTTGATTGTTAATAATTGCTATATTCATAATGTATAATGATTATGAAATGCCAATTACTTATTTCTAATTGTATTTAAAGAAATAAAAATACATAGATGAGCTGTGTTACCTATTTTGTAATCAAAATTGAAAAAAATTGAAGTCTTTAATATAAAAAGGAATAAAAATATACAAAACCTTAATTAAGGTGTATATCTTAGTTATTTTAAAATTGATGTTTAAATATCTAATAATTTGTAATTTAATCTATTTTTAATTCTACTAAATATTTAAAATAATAATTTTGCATTTAAAAGTAAATAAAAAAATAATAATATTAATTTATGAAATTAAATCTTATCTCAAAATATGTTTACATAAATAAATAATAATCACAAATAATCAATTCATATTAAAAAATAAAAACAACAAAAAAAATACTATCAAACTAATTCAAAAACTTATACTTCAAAGTGAAAAGTAATTGTAACATATCTTCTAGTATTTATTCAACACATACTTACATTAAGTAAAATATTTTCCTTTGATTTCATTGAAAATAGTTGTCTCCATCATTGAGTTGTTCACAAGTACTTTCACAACATTAGTTGATACAACAATTTTATTTGTCATTTGATTTTTTATCATCTTCACACAAGTTATTGATAAAAACCATTTCTCCTAAGTGTTAATGATATATTTCCCTGGTGGATACTTCATAATTCCTATTCTTAGAATTTATTTCATGCCATTTTAAGAAAATCCAAAAGAAATTGAATATTGTCCATACAAAGATTGCCATTGTTGTGGGACATTTATGTTAGTGTAACTTTCTTTTTAGATTTAACCTCATACTATATTTATTAGAAGATATATAGAATCTCAAATATCAATTGCATTTTATTGTACATATATTTTATTTGATTATTGTCTTCAACAATCTCTAATTCTCTTATAAACCTTCTTTTACATCTATGGTACAACTGCTAATTTATAAAATCCAACCTCCAAACCAAATGTGAAAGATGGAGTGATTTTAGCCCAAATAACGACCTAAAATAAAAAGAAAATGTCTACAAATGCAACAAAATAATGTGTCATGGAAAAAATCAATGGTCTTACTCTTCATGTATGACCTCACTGTGTATATCAGACTCACTGTGAAAACAGACATGCATGTGTTTATGAAGCAAGATATGCTTAAGTGCATTTCAATCTCGGGGTCTGAGTTCGTTCTGTCTTAATTCTGACATGATCTCTGGTATCGCCGCGCTATGTTTTAATGAGATTACATTCTAAATTTTGATATTATGTGGATTTGTGTCTCTTTCCAATTTAGTTATTTGATTTTTATATTATTAATTTAAAAATATAATTTACAATAGTTTTTTAATATTTATATTATATTTTTTTTAAAAACGTTTTTTAAATTATTTATAATGTCAAATAATATTGATATGTTAAAAAATACTTTCACACTTTCTGAAACACTTTAATTATACTAAATTACAATTTAAATTTAAAATTTGCTATTTAAATCAAATTTTAGGAAAAAAATCGTGTGATAGTTAAAGTACGCTAATCAACATCTTTTAATTTGATTACAAGTTGAATCCGATCCCAGTTAAGCAACTTTTTGAAATTTAAAGGACACCCTAAAATCGAACATGTCAGACCATAAAATATTTATATCAGAGCATAAAATCTAACCATTGGCGTGTGGGTAATTTTTTTAAAGATTTTGAGTTGTTTTCAATCATGTCAGACCATAAAATATTTATGTCAGAGCATAAATTCTAACCATTGGCGTGTGAGCCCATGATTTAAATATTTAAAAAAGAGTGTGGGTAAATTATTAAAGATTTTGAGTAGTTTTCAATCATGTCAGATCATAAAATATTTATGTCAGAGCATAAAATCTAACCATTTATGTCAGACCATATTAAGCCCTAATATGATTTGAATATTTAAAAAAGAGTAAGATTAATATTTTTAAGATTTTGAATAGTTTTCAATCATGTCAGACCATAAAATATTTATGTCCAAGCATAAAAACTAACCATTTATGTGACCATATTGAGCCCCCATAACATGTAAAGTGATTTGAATATTTAAAAAAGGGTAAGATTAAAATTTTTAAGTAATTTTCCACATAGTCACCAAGTTTGAATTTGAAGTCGGGCTTGAATTAGATATTATACATTCTAAAAATTGTTGTCTTTTACTTACTATTTTTAAAATTACTTTAGATTAAAAACAACACTTATTACTTCTTTTCAAAATTTATATTCTTTTCTAAATTTTAATTTAAGATATTCTTCTAATTTAAAAATGATGTATCTTAAATTCTTCATAATAAATATAACCATATTTAAAATATATATATATAATTTAAAAAATAGTCATTTTTTTTTAAATTAGCAATTTATTACATATTTATATTAACAAATTCTTTCCTTTTCCATTTTAAAAGTTTTATAAGTCTTTCAAAGCAAAAATGAAATTAGAAAAGGGTAAACTTTCTTATTCCATTATGATTTTCCATTTTCTTACTTTCTCTTTCCCATTTTCGAAGCTTTTTACCTCTTTGAAAGCAAAAATAATATGAGAAAAAAATAAATTTTCTTATTCCACTATTATTTTCCATTTTCTTTTATGTTTTTTACCTTTTATGTAAATATTGCCATTAATACCATCTTTTATTGAATAAATAATCCACATTTATAATAAACTAAACTGTTAAAATTTTAAATAATATTTTATTAATTAAACATTATCAATCACAAACCGAATTTTAACGAGTGATATGGCCGTTCGAATCAACCGGTGAATTTTCCTATTTTTTAGCCCGATTCCGGCGAACTTGATAGCTATGGTTTTCAATCAATAATAATAATAAGCAATACTACACTTTTTGAATTTTATGTTATTTATAAATAGTTTTAAGATAATCCTTGGTGGTCGAGAGCAAAGAGATACCCATCACATCGCTTGTTTGAAGAATTGCGGTGCACCCTAACAGTGAGTATCACCGCCTTTTCATTTCACTCCTATTTTATCATTTCACTGGAATCACCAGCGTTCCATTTTCACCGTTCCATTTTTGAAATCCATGGCGCCATGGCGGTCGGTATCAGGGACTTCTGAGATTCAGGGAAGACATCTCAAGTGTTTCTTGTTTCTTGCAGGATAATTGGGTGTTCTCCCGGCCTTTTCTTTAATAGATATTTATTTTCTTTATACAGTTGGTGGAGCAAAGATACTAGAAGTGGGGGAGTACAAAGCAAAGTATGGAATGGGTAGAATTGAAAAGAAAAAAAACTGGTATGTGTTTATCTACCCTGTTTACATTTTAATGTAGAGATAAAAAAAAGTAGCCTCTGAATGGTGGTTAGAATTGAAAAGAATCTCATGGTGTATAAAGCTCTGCAAGTGCAGTTTTTCATGTTGATATTTAGAGGGATGCAATGAATGGAGAATGATTATTTCTGCAAACTATGGAATGTTAGTACCAGATTGGTTCAGTAACCACATTAGAAAAAAAAACGCTAGTCATGGTGGTCCAGTTATTTTGTTTCATACGAAAATCTAAGCACCCACTTTCATATGAAATTGTATTTCTACCGTTTCAAAACTGTAGAATAATTATATGTCATATACAGGATGTCATGTGGCCATAGTAACACAACCATGTGCTAAATCGCCCTTTAAATGTAAAAGTGCTATATTTGGAAGTACCCAGTTGATGCTACTAGAGCCAACCAGAGCCTGCGCTTTTCAGCGCTTGTTAACATCTTTAGGTTGCTCCAGATGTCGCAAGAGCATAACAAGTCGAATGCATTTGGGTTTAGTTAACGCATACCTAGCTCACAGTATTCATTGTTATGGAGATTGTATAGTTTAATTACGCCGAAAGCATAAAGTATCGGCCAAATCTAAGGAAATTGGCACAATGGATCTCCCAAAAAGCACTTGAACAACAAAAAGGGCAACTGCCTTTTGGAACTCCAAATAGTAGGGTGAACTCTATATGTTGCTTATATGTAATACACAAATCGGAAGCACCTATTTTTCATTTTTAGGAGTAAATCAATAGAATAACCAAATCAGATGGGAATTTTTCTTGTTAACGTCAACGGAGTTGGAACAGAGATCTAAACATGCAAGAATTGATAGCTTCCTAGATTTGTAGAAATAAGCCCTGAAAATTTGTTGTTCGAGTGATAGAGATTGGTAAAGTTGGTTCCAGAATAGAATGTCAATGAACTAGCTGTTAGAGGATTGTTTTGCTCCGATATTCAATCCTTTCAATTAGTTTAGTAAACCAAGCTACCAGCCAGAGTACCCATAAATTGATTTTAGCATTTCGCCTATTAGACCAACTTGAGACAACAACCCTGAAGGAAAACTGCTAGAAAAACGGGTTATAAAGAATGAGATTCATTCCATCCCTTAAAAATTTTAAAGCTCGACCAATTCCGATTACAGAGACGGCTGTCCCCGTTAGTTGGAACGTTCGTCTTTCTTATATTCACTATTTTTCTCTAGTTGTTTTCATCTATTTTGTGCTTGATGTTTTTCTTCGAATTGTGAGTAGCTTTTCTTTAATGTTGGGTTTTGAATGTGCGTAATTCTGTTTCTTCCGAGCAAAATTTGAATCGGAAAGACCCTTCGATCCTTCAGCGAAAGTTTCTTAGCGATTTTAGCCATCTCCTGTCCATGTGAATAATAAGATTGAGAGCACTGGGTGCAATGTTTTCTGATTAGTTGTCTGAAATCCAGTAAGAATTTGTTGGAATTGCATATTTGAGTTGTCTTGTTTGTACAATGCCCAAGAGGTTTTTAGAGTGCTGAATCAATTTATGCATTAAAAAATGCAATTCATGTAACAAAAAATTGTGATCTCACCAGTAAACTCTGCCATGTAATTGGCTTTCACCAGTTCATTTTCTTAATGCTCTGTAAACTTTGACAAGCAACCATTTCACAAAGGATGATTATTTAATACAATCATGGAGGGGGCTTCATATTGGATTATAATAAATATTCTTTTATCTGTAATTTGGGCAAAGGTTAATCAAATCATTTAACTTATTAAGATACCAAACTAATTTAAGAATTCAATTTGTGAATGTTTTCATCGATTCTGATGGAAAATCAGAGCTTAATATTTATATTGAAAAAGAAGAAAAATCAACAGTTGGCATAAATTAGTCAAAACTATAAACCTAAAGTCCATTCGAGTCAGAGCCACTAACTGATTGCAGTCCTTGTTGAATCACGACATTTTTAGAGTTAGAAAGGTGTTAATTGTTCATGGTTATATGCTTATTGTCTTCCATAGGGGCTGATTTCAAGGAAGCAACAACATTCCCCTTCTTTACCTATTTAGAGTATTTTCTTAGTTTGAGTTTATTGAAACTATTGCTGGCTATATAGGGTAGGACAATTTCACAAATATATCTTGCAATAGCAGTACGAGAGACCATAGATGACAGTACACCCTGGAAAAACACCAACCGGTTGTCTCCTGGCAATTTTAGTATCGCAAAGTACATCTTGGAGTAGTAATTGAGGAGGCCATAGAAGATAGTACACCCTGGAAAAATACCTTCCAGTTGCCTCCTAGCAAGCTTGGTAAGAACTAAACGACAAGAACTTCAAGCTACAAGAGAAATAGTAAAGCTTGGTAAGAACTAAATGACAAGAACTTCAAGCTACAAGAGAAATAGTTAAGCTTGGTAAGAAATAAACGACAAGAACTTCAAGCTACAAGAGAAATAGTTAAAAACAATGCCTTTTAAACTTATCTCCAAACAACAGTGTTCTTCAAAAAGATAAAAATCTAGTACTTCTATTCCATGAATCTAGTTACACTATTTATTATTAAGTGAAAATCAGAACAACATTAAACCATGTCATGATATGAAGAAATAACAACCTAAAACAAAAAGCAGGGTGTAGTTCTTCTTTTTTATTTCATGTGTCTTCCTTTTAAGATTAGCAAAAGACTAATTTCACAGTTGTAATTTGTTGACCAGGAATTGGATATTTAATGCTCTCATTTACTGGTCCGAGTGAAGACACCTAATGGCTCTAAACTGATTGATATGTAAATGCAGAGAAGATGAATTGCCTGTGACAAATTTAAAATAACCTTTCTAACATTCAGTTTTCCCAAAGTATTCCGCTTTTGGTTGGATCTGTGGGCTTTAGCATGTGAACATGCAATTGGGAGGAGTCAAGAGGTAAAATCAGTATATTAAATCTTTCTTCGAAAATATGTGCTAAATAAATTTTGAAACAAATAGAAATTTTATTAGAATGCACATTCCCCTTTGAAGAAGAGAACTGCGACTTTTACAGGATCTATAAAGTGTTTGCCCTCTAGCTGTATATTGTAAAAGCCTGGATTGCATTATATTGATGTATATTAAATATTACTTTTAAATCAACGCTAAAATTGAAACAAGCAGGAATTTCATTCGATTATACTTCGCCAAGTAAAGATAGTGTCTTGTTTTCATTTATAGCTTTTCTCCCACTCCAAAAATTCTGAAAGAAAATACTAGTTGCCCGGTGATTTTTGATGACCTCTACAAGACTATGAGCTGATCCATGCCATTGAGGCTGATGAAAAGAAGCTTTTTGATCTGGTTATTTCCCTGCAACAAAATTCTTATGTTTAGCCAGAGAATTTTTTGTGTTGGCATGCATTTGGAGACCATGGTATATTGCAGTACTGTAACTGATGGTGCTAATATGAATCCTTTTGGCCTTTTGGATTACATAGTTTTACTCATTATATCAGAACATCAAAATACTTTACATCTAATGCTTAAACTTTGGGAACATGGAAATAAAGAATTTCAATTGCATATAATACAATGAAAATCTTACTCGACCCTTCACAGAATTGAGTTTTCTCAAAAAATGCGAAATGAATTATATTAATTTTCAGAAATATGACCAAAAAACCTAAATTGGTGATTAAAAACTGCAAAGATGTGCCATCAATGAAATCGAATATTGAATTTCCTAGACCTGTAGCTTCAATTTTTATTTAGAACAAATAGCTTTTTTGCTAACATGTTTATATATAAGTTATTTCTCTGATGTCATTGCATATTTTTGACCAAATCAGTGTAAAATGGGAAAGCGAAGCAAATGGGAACATATCATGGATCTTGAGGTGCAATACCTCAAAGACAAAATCATCTTTTCTAGTAAAGACTTGGTTTGGACAGAAATAAATTGAAAGAACAATAGTATTGATCGAGTTTCTTTAATCTCGTTAAAACGAGTTTTTGACTTTATCAAAGGAGAGGAAGAAAATCCCATTGCTCCATGTAAGTTCAGATGGAAAACAAACAAAGAACCAAAACAAAGAGCTACCGCTGCATTGCGATGTGAAATGTGAGTATTCAAAAAAGCATTGCTTAGATCCTTTGAAACCACATTTATCTTTCTTTGTATGTACTAACAGTTGAATTTTTTGGTGTAGTTATCATTGTTCATTTGGGCCAGAGGACAAAAGAGGGAACCCTCCAAATAAACGAAGGACCTCCTTTGTGGAAAAAAGGGTTTGCCAAAGCCATTTTATTGTCAAGATTATGGATTAAATTCTTGATAGAGCAATATTAGCTTTCAATATGTATGAACATGAAGATGGGTAGGTTTGGCCTTGTCATGGCCAACATGACACTTCAGGTGATACTGGGACCTTGCATAGGCCAAAGCTTTCAAGGAATGTTGTTTCACATGTAGAGAGTTGTTTCTAATTGGGAGTGCCTCTTCATATGGTGTATAGAACCCACATTAAGGGACATGTTGACATGGATGCAAAAACTTGAAATATGGATTTCTTATGCAGGAAATATATTGTAAATATATATGATAGGTTGGCGAAGGGAAATTATCAAAAGAAAAAGAAAATTAGAAGGAAATTAAACTCAAGAGGTTCTTCTTGAGAAGAAAGAAAAGAATCAATAAATAATTAGAAGTAAATTAAACTCAAGAGTTTCTTCTTAAGAAGAAAGAAAGGAATCAATAAATAATTGGGAAATGTTGAAACATCTCAAGATACCTATAACAATGAAAAAAATATAGTAGGCCATGATCCAAGTGGTGCCAATAATCAAATCTATTCTCCTTAGGGGTAGGTTTATAGTGCATCTCAATGTTAACATCAAATACATTACTATTAGAATAAGTATTATAAATGGATTTGGAAATCTAATCAATTTAATGATATGTTTATTTTCGAGTGGCATTAGACTAGCTCTTGTTGATGTCTCAAACTATGTATTTGTGTATTCTTTTCTTGTTGTTTTGATTTTAGAACTCATTATTCCCTATTAGAGAATGCCCATGGTTCATTAGTAAGTTTTGTGGCCAAATTCTTTTTCTTCAATATATTATGAGTGTTTTTCTTTGGATTTGTTTGCACACATTAACTTAAAGTATATTTTTAGTTACTAATGTTCACTAGGATTTGGAATTCTTATATCTAGAATTTGAATTTATAGACGCATAGTGATAAATGACCTATTACAACCTCTAGAAAATTCCAAACCCATTTCCCTTTGTGATTAAGTGTTCTACCTACTTTATGGATAATGATAACTCCTTAGATTGACAAACTAAGTCAATATTATATAAAAAAATGATATATACTATCTAAATGATTATAGATAACAAAATGTAAGTAATGTAGTAGTTGTATGCAAGTTTTCTTGAACCTCCATGCATAAGAATAGTTAAGACGTAATGTTCGATGTCTATCCTTATGGAGGATAATAATGAGAAAGTACGAAAGTTCCCACACAATCCAACCACAAATCTAGAAGCCTTGGACACAACCAAGGATCTAATGCACAAGTCCTTAGTAAGGATCCATGTACTCGGCTCAGATTGACACGATGATTTGCTAACATCAAACCACATCCTTTCTTTAAAGGAATTAATTGCCCCCTCATATGTTCTATTGTTCCCTTGAGATATTTGAGGCAAGTGAAGAACAAGAACTAGCTATGTGAAGATAAAAAGCTCCTACAACCACTCCCTACCTCCTTCGATTATTAAAAGTCTCAAATTAATAGTTTAAATAACTCTTGCAATACTTTCATAGGAAGCTTATTGTATTGCTTTCAATATTCAAACTACCATTCAAAGGGCCTATTTTGGACTAACCACTCTACTTATCCCTTCTAATAAAAAGCAACAGCAGTATTTCACTTACGAATAAAAAGTAGGATTAATTGAAAGGCCAAATGTAAAAGTTTAAATAACTCTTACAATACTTTCAAGAAAACTTTACATTTCTTTCAACCTTCAAACTTCAAATATCGCTTCAATCTGAATGAAAATTCTTACCATCACATTTGCTTCTTTAAAACAACAATTCTTACTCTTTGGGGAAGTAAGTCTCACTCAACTCCTCTTCATATTCATTGCGGTTCAATGTGTATCTTTCCTTCAATGCACATTTTATATCTTTGAGGAGCTACTCCCACATAAGCCACCCCAACAAAACTTAAATACATATCCCATCCCAAGATGAATTTTCTTTCACCACCAACTCCTTGATCTTGATGATGGGATTGATAGAAGTAGGGTTTCCCATGTGAGTGAATAGTAAATCGACCAATGTTTGAATTGATATAGCTACAAGAATTTCTCATGAAGAATCACTTGAAGCTACATTGAATGCATTGATGGCACAATGAGTAAGGCATTCACATCATTAACATAAACTTGCATTCAATGGCCATTATATTACGCTTAATTGCCACTTTAATCTATTTCAAGTGTGAATATGTATATAATGGTTCTATCTGTTTAGGTAACAATCATCATCATAATTATATGTGAAACAAGTGATTTAAGGATGATGTGGAAAATACAAAAGGAAAAGAAGATGTTTGATTTGTATCAACAAAAATAATGGTAGGCTTCAAGCGATCACCCAAAAGGATGATGAACTGAGGTTTGATGAGTATGCTAAGCATGAGAGTGCATTAGAGCTGGAGGACGCTGAGACACTAAGGATAGAGGAAGGAAATAAGGGAAGAGGAAATTTTTGAATGGCAAGAAAGCTTATATTTCAAGTTTATCTTGTCAAGTGGAAATTTGTTGACCATTATTTGTTTTTCATGCCATTCACTTTATGTTTTATCTAAATTAGCAAGCATCGGATTTTTGTGAGTTGTTATATGGGGAGATAGACTTTAATGCAATGATCATTAAAAAAAACAATATATATATATATATATATATATAATGCATTTCAATGATGTCTAAATAGAAAATATCAATACTGTAATGTTTAATATTTCTCTGTACTCTTTTTGTATTTATAAAAATCTCATTTTCAACCCAATGAATTAAAGAATGGTGTATTCTTTTGTATATATAAAAATCTCATTTGTAAGCCAATCAATTAAAGAATGGTGATACGAAATAGGTGTTTCAAGTAATAAGATTGTGAAACTTGACTTCGTCTAATTCACTTGGTGGAATTTATCACAAACAATTTAAATTTTTTCTTTATTAATTATTCATGGATCTTGTCTCTATTAATTACTCCTTTGCTACAGTGGCCTTGGCATTTCCAACCCAGATGTTATGAGGAATTATGGATTATGAATAAAAAATTCTTCCCTAGACATGTGCTTATCTAGAACAATTGATTAAAGACTTTGCGACTACTTTTCCTAATTGTAAATAGACACACAGAACAGATCAAAAAACATACTTGGAGTCCAAGCGCTTCCTATTCTCCTTCTGTCGCTCTTGCTGTAGCTTCAAATCCAAGCTAGATGTCCGAAAATATTTTCTGCAAAGATGAACACTAAACAACAAAAGATCAATGATACATATGTCTATTCAAGTTATTTAATTAAATCAATGAAACATAAACCATATAAATCAGATAAGAATTCATAATATGGAAAACATGAGTTTATACAGATACATATGTGAGAAAGTAAGCAGCAATCATTATTAATGGATAGAAGGGGAGGTTACAACCCAGTGATTGATTTGAAGTGACCATCTTTAGCAACATCCCAGCCTCATCACAATGCAGATCTCTCCAGCAGCATGTTACACAAATCAACTCCTCAATTGAAAATCCACCAGCATTTCTCTACTCAAATTCTTCCTTTCAAACACTAAGATCTGTGCTCAATTCACAGAGGAGCTGAAGGTAGTTTTACAATCAGTGATGTTCCCAATATTGTAGAGGTCAAATGGACACATGGATTCGAAGTTTGACACATGTGAAATCTTCTAGAAGGCATCAGTCAAGTGGAGATTCCGGAACAATGAGAATTTCCCTCCCAATGTGACCAACACACATATGAGTGTCGGGAAGTGCTTTGCAAAGCAGCCTTGAATAGGGCTACCTGCATATGCAATGCACTTAGTCTCTTTAGAGGCAGCGTTGGTGAGCTCTCATATGATAATATTATAAACTTCAAATCTTGGAAACCTTTGCAGATGAAAGTCATTGATGATTTGTCTGGCATGTAGCAACTGAAATGATAGGGGATGATAGACCCTATTCATTGGTCTTGGAGATAATTTCCAGTTAACCAGGTCATTGGGAATGATGCTCAAATTGACCTATAACAAATTGCCCCCTAAAGCATGAAGTCAGAATAATAATAACAATATTTTGATTAAGATGCTTTACACTGTGATGGGTTGGAGATGAAGCGGAGTGGCGACCTGCATCAATCTTACAATACATTACATCATGATATATCCTCTTGATCATAATTACCGAGGGTAGGCATTCCCATGTTCACCACATAAACAATCTAATAACATGTACATGATTCAGAAAGTCGTCTACACTGGAATGTTTCCCAATACAAACATGCCTACAGATATAGGCCCATGTTCGAATGATGATCTGTATGTAAGGTCACCGTATAGATGATGTGTACAACAATTTTGAAATCGCAGCCTGGATGGTTGAAACTATATCCGATGTCTTCTTATCTCATTCACTTGATCATTCGGGTACAAGTCTAGCTATTCGAATATATGATTTGTAGTTGAACATGGAAATACATCGTTTGATTACTAGCCAATGATGTAAGTTGTTAACAAATTCAAGAGAACCACCATTAATGTCAATGGCCCTCAAGGTACTGTAGTATATTTCCTAAGGTGTGAATATATGATTTGATGTTGAACGCCAAACAAAATCTTTCGGTTAAAAGTTCGGAAGCGAGGATCTTTTCAATGCTGTAACAAGCCTCATGGTACTGGAACATAATGTTTCTAAGTGAACTTCCTGGATAATGATTTGTTGTCAATCGGAAGCCACCTTATTGCGAAATGGTAGTTACTAATTTCGGAGACAAAGGAATGACTTGATATAGCAATTTTCAGGGATGACAGCCATGAGAATGAATGTTTATGAGTATTGTATAAGGATGAGTATTCACTGAATGACTTCTCTTAAACATATCAATGACACTAAGATGAGTTGGCAGCATTGACCCAAAACTGAAGTGAAGGTGTGATGAACCATAGGTATGAATTAACTATCAAGAAGATTACCCAACCCAAACAGTCACTCTGATGGAGTGAAGTGTCATGTTCAAAAGCGACTTGCTACCGTAAAAAGCTCTATTCATTTTCTCAAATTTTCCCCGGTCATTTATTGATCAGTACCTCTTTATTTCTTAACAAGCTTGAGGAGGATAACATTTTCTTGATTTATAATTCAACCCTTCGGACGAATAATGTATCACTATTTAATAATTCAACGAGTCTAGCGATGAATGAAACTTGATTCTTGCCATGATCGACAAGCCCGTCGCTATTTTATGTTTTAACGAGCTTAATGACAGTGATAGCCCTATCCTTTTTCATATTTAGAGAGTTTAAAAAAGAGGACGAAAGAAAACTCCATAAGTACTTTTTCGTAAAGTTGTTGCTCAGATCTGAAAAAGTGTAAAATAATATCTGAGAGAAACTCTTTATTCATGTTCGACCAAGGTATTCCTTTTTCGTAAATAATCTATCTCAGTCTGGAAAAGGGTTAAACTTATACTGAGTAGATATCAATTCATTTATTTTTACGAGCTCGAAAAGACAAGTGCTCGACAATTTTTTCACATTATCGGAGTCTGAAAAGAGCTGAAAGAAGACTCCAAGGATTCCTTTTTTGTTGTTATCGAAGCTCGAAAAAGAGATAAAAGTGCGCTTCAAATCCTTTTTCATTTTTAAAAATTCTCGAAAAATAAGGAGAAAAAGTATGCTTTGTGGTTAAATCATTCTTGAAATAAATCTACACCACTAATTTGTTCATCAGTTGTAAAGCCTGTTCAGAACAACATCAAATGGATTAAAATTACCTATTTCATGATAAAAACATGATAAAACAATAGTCATAGCAATAAATGTGATTTGCAAATAATTAAATGACTATTAAAAGCGGTTTTACTAATCATTTTTACCATTCCATAGTTACCATTTGCATTTTGGAGCTCTGAACTTGATTTTGCCCCCGAACTTCAGCTGCTGATTGCGATCGTTTCTGCAGACGAATTTTGTTGTTGTTCGATCCAAGTTAGTGCCATGAACCTCCTCTTTCTTTTAGTAATAATTTCATTTAGGGTTTTGAGGTCCCTAGGGTAAATTCTGCCCCAAAAGAGGGCAATGCACTCTTGGATGTCGAAACCTGCGTTGCATAACAACTAAATTGAAGGTTACTTGCATACACAATGCACTGTCTCTTGTTAGAGCCTGCGTTGGGTGCAATCTACATTTTTTCTTTTTGCATTATGCTCAAAATTTCCCAATTTTTTGCATTGAATGGAATCTAATGGTTTTTATGGTTGTATTTCAGGTTTCCATCGGATTACAATGACGATTACATGGAGGGAAAGAGAACATGAAGAACATGATATGATTGCCTTAAATGATCCGGGTATAGTAAGAGCCCTAAGAGATTGTGGACTGCTAAAGTACTTCAGGTTGTCAGGGATGAGGCAACAAATAGAACTCTTGGAGTTCTTAGTTCGAGCATGGGATCCAGCTATCGAGGCATTTCATATTAAGAACCAAGTGGTTCCCATAATAGTCGAGGATGTATACTTTCTTACAGGTTTTGTCAAGAAGAGGCTTGCCTATTTCACTCTCACGGTCTATTCTTGGAGGAGAGATAGTGAGAGATTATGTTTTGCAACATTGTTATCCAGGGATAGAGCCAAGAAAACATGGAAAGATAAACATCCAAGATGTTAGAGATTTTCCTTTGAGAACTATCCTTTTCACGATCGCAAAACTTGTCGGCACCATTACTCTATATGTGGCGAATAGATCATATATGCAGTGTTGCGCTAGAGTGCATGGAGCCAACAATCTTCAACTTGTCTGAAGCTGTACTTTCTTAGATAAAAGAGCAACTGAACAAAGCAAAGGGAGGAAGGGAAAAAAACTTCAATTATGGTTCAATCATCATATCATCTGCCTTAGAATGGATTCCATTGATGCAACCACAACATGTGACACTGGATGTGTCTAATCCTAGAGATCCATGGATGTAGAGATGGGTAGAACTAATGGGTAGGCATATAGGCCAATCGACATGCAGTATGCGCTAGAGTGCATGGAGCTAACAATCTTCAACTGGTCTGAAGCTGTACATTCTCAGATAAAAGAACAACTAAACAAAGCAAAGGGAGGAAGGAAAGAGAACTTCAGTTATGGTTCAATCCTCATATCATTTTCTTTAGAACGGTTTCCACTGATGTAGGCACAACATGTGACACTAGATGTGTTTAATCCTAGAGATCCACAGATGTAGAGATGGGTAGAAATAATGGGTAGGCATGCGGGCCAATCGACCATTGTGTTTTTTACTACATTCTTCACCTGGTTCTGGCGACAGATTGTCGCCATTGATGAGTATGCATACGCAGGCGTTGATTTCTGAGGATATCCAAATTTAGCTTTACCAGAAGGAGCTTAGTGGGGTGCAATGGGTGAGAATGTTTTGACTATGTTTTTGATTTTCTTAAGGTTTATACAATGCTTTTGTATTTTTTGATGTTTTCCCAAGACTAAGCTAAATGTTTGATGTAATGCAGATGTTGGTCATGTTCAACTAGTAGAGGAACCAAAGCGTGAAGCAGATGCGCCAACAAAGAGGGTTTTCGGGAGAGCAATCCTTCAGGATCTTGATATGGCTGAGACTCTAGCTGAGCTTCAACAACACATAGAGGGTTTGATCTTCGAGATTTCAGATTTCTGGATCAAAGAATTACCCATGCGACTACAACGACACACTATTGGGCTTCCTAACTGCTATGCAGTTACTGCATAGGATAGCTAGATTTATAGCATGTTACCACGAGCACCACTAGTTTAATTTTGAAATTTTGCATACATTTTGAGGTCAGATGATCCAGGTGGATATCGGTGGCCACCAACCTATTTCATTTGGACCCACACCATCAATTCTTGCAGCTTTTCACATTCAGCACCACTTACTATTTTTATCAGGTTTTCGGGTCCTGCACTTCCGGAGCAATTTTAGGGCCTTAATGATCCAAGTGGATATTGGTGGCCACCCACCTATTTCGTTTGAACCCCCACCATCAGTTCATTCAGTTTTTAAGTTGCGACACAACTTACTATTTTTAGCAGTTTTTCGGGCCCTGAACTTCCAGAGCCATTTTGAGACCCTAAATGACGTTTTTGGAGCAACATGGGTCCATGGACTGATGTTTCTCAAATCGAAAGTTGTAATCCTTGGATAGATCTTTCTAATGAGCTATTGAGTGTGTCAAATGGAGATCGGATGCCAAATTTACGTCCCCGAGAAGTTGAATTTTGGCGCTTCATCTCCTAGAGTTAGGTTTTTGGACGTTTCAGTTTTTCCATTGTTTCTCAATAATAAATAGGCCCTCGAGCCTCATTGTAACATAGTTTAGAGGTCTATAGCCATCACATCTCTTCTCAGAGATTCGCTACCAGCACCCTAGCTATTTTATTTCCATTATGCCTGTAAGCATATTTCTGTTATTTGATATTAATGAAATGAAGCATTATTTCCACTGCATCTCTATGTTCATGGTTATTTCTATATTCTGTTGCGTTCCTGCATAAATCCGGATCAGTGGTATCAGAGGGGGTCTGCTCTTTCTTTGTTTTTCTTTACATGTCCCCAACGCGGTCAGGGTATAAGGAGTTAGGGCTCGATCTGGTTGAACCCTTGCAAGATCAGCCTCGCAAACCCCGACGACCTCCCATGGCGGAAGAAAAGAAAGACGAGGGAGCAGGAGATCCTATCAAAATATTGCTCGAAGAGGCTCTTGAGAAATAAAGGAACGCGATGATGGATAACTTTGCTCAGATCCTTCAACGACTGCTCACCTATGGCGCATCTGCATCCAACAACCACTCTGGAGGCACCACTCCCTTCAAGGTACAGGTAAACTTTGATATTCTTATATTTGAAGGCCAAATAGATGTAGATGCCATAGATAGATGGTTGAATTTGCTGGAAGGGTATTTCTCGGTCCATGAATTCTCTGATCGAGAAGAGATTATTTTTGCACTCCTCAAAGCCGTCCCCCATGTCAAAGACTGGTGGGAAACCTACCGTGAGCAAGAGGACAAAGGGGAACCCTCTCTGTTCTCGGCCGCACCCACTTGGAATTCGTTTCGAGATGGCATCAAGGAACAATACTACCCCGTGGGGAGCTATGAGGGAAAATACATCCAATGGACCACGTTGCAGCAACAAAGGGATCAAGATGTGCACGAACTGACGAATCTGTTCCATACCTTGCGCACAAAGTTGGGTATTAAAGATTTAGAGAGACATTTGGTGCTTAAGTACTGCGGATGTCTACAAAAACACATTCAGGAGGAAATGGAGTTCCTCGACATTACATTGCTTGGCACGGCATATCACTATGCTGCCAAGATCGAGCAGAAATTTAAGAAAAAGAAGCAAGACTTTGGATCTGCGAATTTGAAAGGTGCCCCCAAACCGAAGAACAAGGGGCAAGGCCAAAGCTGTGCTACTTAGAACAACAACACAAATCAAAAGGACACAGGGAAGTGTGAATTTCATAACAACCCCACTCACAGCACAAACAAGTGTCGGGCCAAACAGTGATTGGTGGCTGAAATAAAGGCACTCGAATAAGATGCATTTTCGGATCTTGAGTCAGAACCAAACAAAGGCAATGACAAGGGAAGTAGATCATTGATGCGGATCTCAGTGCCATTGTTGCCACCCCAAAGATCCAGAGGGAGGACCCAGAGGATTTATAGGAGGGGGAGCGCCTCTTCCATTCGCAAATGTGGGTGAAGGGTTCTCCGCTGCAATTCCTTGTCGATAGCAGAAGCCAAAAGAACCTCGTTTCAGCAGAGGTCGTGAAGTGGCTCGGAAGCGGCTTGGCCTATTGACCATAGCACACTCGCAGCCATATACCATCGGGTGGCTTCACCCAAGGAGAGATATCCGCATCCGCCAACAGTGTCACCTTATGTACAACATCAAGCCATTCACGGATGAGGTATTATGTGATGTTTCTCCTCTTGATGTAACTGATGTATTATTGGGCCAACCATACTTGTGAAGGCGACATGCTGTGTATGAGTCTAGGCCTCGTGTTGTTATTATTACTTTGGGAAATAACTTGTATAGGATATCGGAGGTAGTACCTCCTCCTGTCCTCTCTTTGACTACTGCAAAACAACGCAGTAAGATTGTTTCCCAAACCAGGAAATTCATTTTCCTTACAACTCGCTCATAGGGAAAGAAGAATATTGTGGTCACAACCTCAAAACAGGGCTCCCCTGCACAGCTGCAGCAAATGGACAAATTCATGGAGGAATATGAGGACATTTTCTCCTCACTCACAGAGGTTCCTCTACACTGTCAGGACAAGTACTCCATTAATCTAACTCCCAACGCACCACCGCTTGATGTTACCATACCTCCTATAAATACACATACAAAATCCACACATGTATTGTCTGAGGCTGATAAAGAAACCAAATTTACTAAATGCATCCAGCATGTCTGCAAACAGGTCCATGACATCTTCAACAAATCTAATACCCAGTTCAACATAATTTGCTTCATCTCAGGGAGGATCTCAATGCAATGGGGACCATTGCTTCCTAAGGAGGGAGGAATGATTCATGTGGATATCGGTGGCCACCCATGTATTCCATTTGGACCTACACCATCAATTCTTGCAGCTTTTCACATTCAACACTGCTTACTATTTTTAGTAGGTTTCGAGTCCTGCACTCCTGGAGTAGTTTTGGGGCCTTAATGATCTAGTTGGATATTGGTGGCCACCCACATATTCCATTTGAACCCCCACCATCAATTCCTTCAGTTTTTAAGTTGCGGCACAACTTACTATTTTTAGCAGTTTTTCAGGTCTTGAACTTCTGGAGCCGTTTTAAGGCCCTAAACGACGTTTTTTGAGAAAACCGAGAGAAACATCGGTCCAACACGGATCTTTCTAATGAGCTATTGAGCGCGTCAAACAGAGATCGGATGCCAAAGTTACGTCCCCGGGAAGTTGAAACACCAACTTACCCAAACGGGGGCCCATAGTTTTGGCGCTTCATCTCCTAGAGTTAGGTTTTTGGAAGTTTTAGTTTTTCCATTGTTTCTCAATAATAAATAGGCCCTCGAGCCTCATTGTAACATAGTTCAGAGGTCGGTAGCTTCCACATCTCTTCTCAGATATTCGCTACCAGCACCCTAGCTACTTCATTTCCATTATGTTTGTAAGCATATTTCTGTTATTTAATATTAATGAAATGAAGCCCTATTTCCGCTGCATCTCTATGTTTATGGTTATTTCTGTATTCTGTTGCGTTCCTGCATAAATCCGGACCAGTGGGATCATCAGATGACCAATGTGTCTTGAGCACAAATTTTGTAAAAACCTATAACTATCTATATATATGATTTCAACATTTTCCTATGTTTATTGTGCAATCCTATCCAATGATGTGAATGTTTTCTTTACATATGTTGCAAATGTCTGTCTAAAACTTGATTAGCTAAGGAATCAATGAATGTGTTCAAATTTCTGGAAATATGTTGATATTAAATAAAATCAAAGTGTCTTTCCAAAAGTCAAACTCTTAGGAACAAACGATGTAGTGTTGGATTTCTAACAGTATAAACACTAGTAAGTTGTAATACCACAAGTTGCGAGTCTAACCTTATGATTATGCGGTTAATACCAAATGAGATGGCATCAGAGAGAAGTTCAAAAAATGCGTTATACTCAGGGATATTGTTCGTCGATCTACCAATAAAAATACCTTTATAACTCTCTAACTCACCGTTTGGAGTGAAAATTGCTCACGCTACAGAGGATAGATTCTGCGTACTACGACTAGCACCATCAGCATATCCAACAAATGGCTCCGAAGATTTAGACATCTGTGATTAAATGTAAAGTGGATTACTAACATCAAGAAAACTCTAAAAACAAACTAAGATAGTGAATGCAAATCAACAACGTATATATACAACAATATAATACAAAAGATTACTATGCTCATGATTAAGCATAGTAACGTTTCAAATACAACTCATTTCTAGGCTACGCTAACAGAATTCCATCGTAATAAACCAACTCATATGCACCCTTAGAAAGAACTCTTTTGACAATATAGGGGCCATGTCATAATGGCTCAAATTTTCCTGTACCTATTACAACAACTTCTTGATCATAAAGTAGGACCAAGTCGCCCTCTGAGAAAATGTGAGGTTGGACATTTTTGTTGTATTGTGCCTTTATACGTCTCTTATGCGCTTCGTTGGCCAATTGGGTTTCCCGACGCATTTCATCAAGGTGGATGAGGTTAAGGAGATGCACTTCTTCTTTTGAGGTGTCAGGCAATAAGTTGATTGCGAGTTTTAACGATGGTATTTCACATTGGGTTGGTAAGATAGCTTCCAGACCATACACCAATTGAAAAGGAGTAAATCCGGTTGCATTTTTCACCGAGGTTCAATATGCCCACAAGGTGGAGTACAAGATCAAATGCCAGTTTCTTTTAGGAACTCCTATCATTTGTTGAAGCATACATTTAAGAATCTTGTTGATAGCCTCAACTTGTCCATTTGATTGTGGATAATAAGGAGTAGAATTATCATATGACAATTCTAACTAGGCAGTCAATTCAACCATCATGTGATTGCGAAAATTCTTTCCATGATCTGTAACTATAGCTTGTGGGACTCCAAACTGTGAAATAACATGATTAAAGAAAAACAATGCAGCCGTTTGTCCTGCATTGTTGAATGTAGGCATCTCTTCGACCCATTTGGTAAAGTAGTCGACTATGACAATAATATGACCATACCCTCCAGAAGAACAAGGGTTACAAGTCATGAAGTCAATACCCCATTTTGAAAATTGTCCCACATGGATAACATGATGCATTAGCAGTGGCGGTTTGCAGATTTTACAATAAAAAATGTAGCACGCATGACAACTTCTAACCGCGAGGATGTAGTCACGAAAAAAGGTAGGCCAAAAGTAATCGGCGCGGAGTATCTTCTGCGTGGTATCATATTTAGATAAATTTCCACCACAAGGTCCAGCATGACAACCATTTAAAACCTTTTCGGCCTCCTCATGAGTGAGGCACCTCCTTAAAATTGTATCGACACCACGATGATAAAGTGTATCGCCGACGATTAGATAATCTTTGGCTTCGTATCGAATACGTCGTTGTTCAGAGTGAGAGGTATCAGATCGAAAAGTTTGAGTTCAGAGATAAATGATGAAATCTCCATACCAAGGATCAGATGATCCGATCAGAAATAGAGACTTGTCGCGAGTTGATGGTTCTGACGTAGTTGCAGTACTATTAGAGGGAAGCTCAGTCAAAACTAAAGACTTTTTTGACCTGGATTTGATGAATTCCAAATCAAATTTCTACAAAATTACAATCCATTTTGAATATTCCCCCCCCAGTAATTAACGTGATAAGATATAAGTCATGGTGTTGTAATCCGAAACGACAGTAGTCTTTAGGAGTAGGATATAGTGGCGAAATCTTTGGACAACTTGAACAACTGCTAAGGCAAGCTTTTCTACGTAAAAATACTTAACTTCCGTATCATTGAAATTACAACTTAAATAATAGATTGGATGTTCAATTCCATATTCTACTTGGACCAAAACCATAGCAATGGTCCTCTCAGCAGCGACGATATATAGGAAATAATAATTTTGATAATTAGGGGGATACATTAATGACACTCGGACAAGAGTATCCTTGACAACATCAAAAGAAGCTTGCACAACTTGGTCCCAATGGAAGGGAACCCATTTTTTAAGAGTCAAGTAAATATTTTAACCATTTCGGCATAGTTTGGAATGAAACTTCTTAGGAAGTTAGCTTTTCCTTGAAGTTTCTGTATCTGAAGCAAAGTTGATGGTGTAGGCAAATAAAAAATGGCTTGAAACTTCAATGGGTCGATTCAAATTCCTTCTTTTGAGACTATGAATCCAAGAAAATGACCATAACCAACACAAAACACACATTTATGCAAATTGAGACGTATTTTGTAGTGTCGGCAGCGTAAGAAGATGGCTCTCAAATGCATCGGGTGATCAGTCTGATTTCGTGAATGCACTGGTAAATCATCTAGATACGGTTGAACAATGTGATTGATGTTATTGAAAGTATAATTCATTTCTTTCTGAAAAGTTGCTCCAGTGTTCTTTAAACCAAACGGTAGTTTCCTATAAACGAATGTGCCCCAGGGACAGATGAATGTTGTCTTATGTTGATCCTCTGGGCGTATATTGATTTGATTGTAGCCCAAAAATCCATCCATGAAAGAAAATATTTCGCATCTAGCACAATCGTCAATAATCTGGTCGATAAAGGGAGTAGGATAGTTGTCTTTTGGACAAGCAACATTGACGTCCCAATAATCGATGCACACTCTAATGGTTCCTTGTCTTTTCACGATGGGAACGATATTGGAAACCCACTCAGTTAGCGGAACAGGGTAAATGAAACCAGCATGCAAAAATTTTTCAACTTCTACTTTGATGGCAACGAATTTCTTTAGATGAACAAGACAAAGCTGTTGACACACTGATTTGACATAAGGATACATATTAATAGTGTGTTCAACAATACTAGTATTTATGCCTTGCATTTCCTCGTAAGACCAAGCAAATACATCACAGAATTCACAAAATAGAGAGCGATATGATTCGAGTTCTGATGGAGAACAAGATACACCGACATGAATATTTTCTACAATGCTAGGTTTGGTCGAAATATCAATAGAAATGGTTTCTTCAATATTTGACATATTTCACTCAGAATCAATTGAATTAATAGGTAAATAATTTGAAAATAAATTTTTGATCGATGGGTGATACAGTTCACTAAGATAGTTTTCTTCATAATCAGGAAGACGGGAATGATGATGATAATTTTCCCATGGTTCTCCTTCTAACATCATGGATTTCAAAATATTCTCATCTGTCAAGAAAATTGAGGAAAATGGATCAGATGGAGTACCAAATTCTAATGAACAATCAACCCAAGCAATCGGCAATGTTGATTTCAGATTCGTCGCCCAAGCTAGATAGATTGATTTCTATGCCAGCTCAATAGGGCTGGGCGACAGAAACTCATCCGACATAACAATTTCAGAATCATTTGTACTCTCCTGTAAGCCAGATGGAGTGGAAGAGATCATGTAGCAGGTTTCTATACTTGCAATTTCTGTCGACGTCGCAGGCGAAGGTAACGTAAAGGTTCCCATGAGAGTGGAGTTCTTTAAGAGTCCTACACCAATGTTCTGAAGTGCTAGTTGGGGTGCGTGAACGAACGAAACACTTCCAGTTACCTGCGAAGTGGAGGAAAAGAAGGATAGCTGGTTTATGACTGTAATTGAACCTTTGTATGGAAATGAAATCATTCTAAAATATGTAGAAACAATTTCATTCATTGCATATACCCATGGCCTTCAAAGTAGAATATTATAGTCAAGGGGTCTTTCAACAACCTCGACATCAACATTCACTGTTTTTCCCCCTAGTTCAACATGCAGGTTATTAATAATACCACAAGGCTTATATGTACATCCATCAAAAGCCTTCAACGTCGTTGATGATTGTGATAAGTGCGACGAGCCAAGTGACTTACAACAATTTAGAGACATAAAACATGTAGATGCTCTCTTATCAATAATAGTATGACAAACAAGGTGATTGAGAACATTTACTTGTATGGAGAATGCCAATTATGCTGGTAGTTGTGGCACATAGCCCGTATGATTAAAGATGACAAGATTAGAATTAGTCAGATCAATTCCAATAATAGCCGATAATAAAGCCTATTTTTTGGAGGGACAATTTTGTCATACCTCAAGAACAGACATAACTGAAGGGGATTGAGCCAAATCTTCAACTATATTATAATTTTGAGCAGCTCTTGCTCGAGGATTATATGTCGATTTGTGAATTACTCCCTTTGGTGGCTTGATCGTCAATTTAGGAATAACAGTAGGCAGTACTGATTTCGTAGACAGATTCGTAGTTGAGGTAGTAGGTTGATCAGTGGCCTGACTACCATAATATTTCTTGCGTGTTGACACCAAAATATCTGTTGAAGGTTTTTTTACAGTTAACATAAATACTTGGTGTGGAGCGATAAAAAGGGTCTTTTTAACTCCTAATTACCTTCACATTAATTATCAACCCATGGACGACTTTTTATTTCAAGAGTGTACTCAGTCTGAGGCGGCTATTTATTCAAGAGTAATGTTTTGCAGTATAGTGCTTAAAATGCAAAAGTAAATGAAAGCTGGAAACAAAATCTAATTGGAACAACAAGAAACTGAAATGTTCTAAACTAAATCATTCACTCAAACAACCAGAAAATTCTATTTCCCACCCCGGTTTTCAGTTTTCGCCTTATTACTCCAAAATAGTTAAATGCCCTTTCCATAACCATACATTCAACAACTGGAAAAATAAATTTTGCTGAAAACACAAATTCTGGAAATTTTTCAGAATGCTGTAAATGCAGAAATAAAATAACAGCAGTAACAAACAGTCATCCAACACATCATAACTCAATATTTTTGGTCAAGGTGACCCTGGAAAAACCCCCTACAACTCTTGGGGAAAACCAGTTCGAAAGCTCCTTCTTATTTCTGGAAAAAAATGCTTTTTACAGTGAGCGCAGTTCAAATTCAGATTACAGCAAACACAAAAATCACTTATCTTGACTTTCGTGCCACCCTCCACCTCGAAAAACGTGCCAAACAGCAAACAGAAAGATTTCAGAGAAATTACAGCATTAAATGCTGTCTTAGCTGCCTCGAAAAACGTGCCAGGAATGACCGTACGGACTGTACGGATTCCGTACGGATGGGACAGCAGCCCCCTTTCTCGATTTTCGTGCCCAGAAAAATCTGCCTTGAAAACCGTGCTCCTTGCTGCTGTTCCAGCTCTCGAAAACAGTGTTGCCCCTCTCTCGAAAACCGTGCAAATGCTGTACGGACTTTCTGCCTTGGTTAATGTGCCAATAAACTCTGCTGTACGGATTTTCCAGCCTTGGGAAGTGTGCTCTCTTGCTGTACGGACTTGCTGTGCTGCCTTGCTGCTCTCCCTCTGCTCAGAAATCACTCTTCGGCTCCTTCTCCTCTTCTCTCAATCTGCTCATGAAAGAATGAATGACCTTTTCCTCCTTTTCCTCCTTTAACCTAACCCTAAGTGACTTTTGGGGAATCCCTCAATCCAATGGCTGAGATAGATTGAGATCTAGGGCTGAGATTAAATGCTCATTTAAATCTCACTTTTCATTTTTAATTCACCCCACTTTAATAAAGACCCACTTAGTCTTTTATTTCCAAAGTCACTTTTTCCTTTCTAATTTTATATTGACTTTATTTAAAGTCACTTTAACTTTAGTAACTTTATCACATAAAGTCACTTTAAAATTAGATTTGACTTTATAACTTTATAAAGTCACTTTAGTAACTTTATCACTTAAGTCACTTTTAAATTAGATTTAACTTTATAAAAAATTATAAAGTTACTTTAGGAGAAAAATTAAATTCTTTTGGACACTTTTCCCTAGGCCAAAGATCAAAGTCTTAGGGAACCACCTGTCCTCCGGTACCAAATTTCAACACTCCCTCTTACCGAGGAAGGTGTTCCTCACCACACCCATCTTGTCTCTGAAGTAGACATGCTTGCCCCGTGGTAAGGCTTTGGTAAGAATATCTGCAACCTGCTCATCGGTGGGAATATACTCAAGCTTCACAGCTCCTTTCTGAACATAGTCTCTGATGAAATGATATTTGATCCCGATATGCTTTGACCTGTCATGAAATACTGGATTCTCCGTGAGTTTAATGCAACTCTGATTATCACAGTAAATCAGTGAAGGTCTCAACGGCTGACCAAATAAGCCAAACAACATCTTGCGAAGCCAGATGGCCTCACAACTAGCTAGACTGGCTGCCATATACTCTGCTTCCGCTGAACTCAATGCTACTGAATGCTGCTTCCGGCTGAACCATGACACCACTGCCGAACCCAACCCAAAACAGCACCCTGAAGTGCTCTTCCTATCAGAAGCACAACCTGCCCAATCAGAATCAGTGTAACCTGCCAATCTCACTCCATCCCCCTGCCTGTAGTCCGGACCATAATCCACTGTCCCCTGCAAGTACCGCAAAATGTGTTTTGCAGCCACCCAGTGAACCTTCCTAGGCTCACACATAAACTGACTCATCGTGTTGACTGCAAAACAAATGTCTGGTCTAGTGTTGACCAAATACATCAAGGAACCAATCAGCTGTCTGTACAATGTGGGATCCACCAACTCAGAATCCGAAGCATGAAGCTTCTTCCAGTTGGTGATCATCGGTGTTGACATGGGTCTACAATCCTCCATGTGGAATCTGCCAAGGATGTCCACAATATACTTCCCCTGCCCCAGGAAGAAATGCCCCTCCTTCTGCCACACCTCCAAACCCAAAAAGTAATGCATCAAGCCGATGTCCTTCATCTCAAACTCCGCCGCAAGATCTCTCTTGCAGTGCTCTATGAGTCTCTCTGCACCTGTAATGACTAAGTCATCCACATACAGCACCAGAATGAGAGGCTCCTCACCTGTCACAATATAGTAAAGGTTCGGATCTGCCTCACTCTTTGTGAAACCCATCTTCTGCAAGTAAGTATCTATCCTGGAGTACCAAGCTCTGGGAGCTTGCTTCAGGCCATAAAGGGCCTTCTTCAGTCTGCACACATGGGACTCCTTCCCATGCTCCTCAAAGCCCTGTGGCTGCTCAATGTACACCTCCTCCTGTATGAAGCCATTGAGAAATGCGGTCTTCACATCCATCTGGTGGATCTTCAAACCCATCTCTGCTGCTATCGATATAATGGAGCGGATCGAAGTATATCGAGCCACGGGAGCGAAGGTCTCCTCATAATCAACTCCCTCTACCTGGGAGAACCCTCTGGCCACAAACCTCGCTTTGAATTTCTCAATGCTGCCATCTGCAGCATGCTTTACCTTGTAAAGCCATCTGGAAGTAACCACGGATTTGCCCTCAGGCCTTGGCACCACCTCCCAAACATCATTCTTCATGATAGAAGAATACTCCTCATGCATGGCCTCTCTCCAGACCTGCTGGCTAGCTGCCTCCTCATAGCTAGAAGGCTCAGAGTCAAGGATGCTGGTAGCCATTGCCATATAGCTACAAAACCTCTCAGGTGGTATGCTCTCTCTGACCGGCCTCTTAGGCTCAGCAACAGATGTGGCATCTCTCAAGGTGTCCTAAAGCCACTTGGGCTTCCTCTTCCCTGAGTGCACTTCTCCCGCCGGAGAATAAAACTCCTCCTCCTCAACATCAGGAGCCTGAACTCCTGACTGTCTGTCTGCTGTCCTCCTGCCTGCACCTGAACCTGTAGATGCTGAGGTACCGTGTGAACTGTCCATCGGTGGACTCCCCAGTGAACTGCTCTGTGGACTGCTCTGCGTGCTGCCCATAGCACCACCCCTCTGACTCTGCGAGCCACTCCCCACTGACGGACCTGACATCGTCATAGATGTACTTCCGGATCCTCCTGATCCCTGCCCACTGGATCCCTGCGACTGACTCAACTGCTGCTGAGGGTCTGGCTGATCCAGATACTCTAACTCCCGTGACCTCCTAAAGGCCCTGTCCTCCTCGAACTTCACATCCCGTCTGACAACAACTTTCCTCTGCGCGGGAATGTAAATCCGAAAGGCCTTGGAGGTCTCACTGTAGCCCACAAAGATACCCTTCTCTGCGGTGGGCTCTAGTTTGGTCCTCTTCTCCTTGGGTATGTAGGAGTATGTCATGCACCCAAAGATACGAAGATGACCCATATCAGGCTTCTTCCCGGAAAAAGCCTCCTCCGGAGTCATGTGCCCCAAGGCACGATGCGGACTCCTGTTCTGCAAGTAAACAGCTGTGTTGCAGGCCTCTGCCCACAAAAACAATGGCAACCCCTGATCATGTAACATGGCTTTGGCGGCCCCTCCGATGGATCTGTTCTTCCTCTCCGCAACCCCGTTCTGCTGGGGGTTGTAAGGAACAGTGAACTCCCTCCTAATGCCTGCCTCCGCACAATAGTCAACAAACTCTCCGAGGGTGTACTCTCCTCCATTGTCCAACCTCAGGGACTTGATCTTCCGACCTGTCTGTGTCTCCACAAGAGCTCTGAACTCCTGAAACCGCTTGAAGACCTCACTCTTGGTCTTCAAGAAATAAATCCAGGTCCTCTTGGAGTGATCATCAATGAATAAAACATAGTACTCATATCCACTCAAGGAAACATGAGACATCCGACCGCTCACATCGGAATGAATCAAATCAAGTATCCCAGTCGCTCTGCTGTCACTGCTGGGAAAAGGGGATTTGGCAAACTTGCCCATCGCACATCCTCTGCAAATATCAAAGTGATCAGTACTGAACTCTGGCACACCTGTAGTGATCTCCCGCAAAGTCCTCAAGGCTCCATGATGCATGTGCCCCATCCTGCGGTGCCAAATCTCACACTGCTCAGAACTGCTAGCTCTGCTGTCGGTACTGCTGCTCAATGCCAAAAGGGACTGAAATGCAAACTTGTACACCTTTGCATGGCGCACACCTATCACTCTAGCTGAATCAGCTGGAGTGCCCCTGGGATACATCAACACCTGTCCTCCCCTGAATAGTATCTCATATCCTCTGTCCTCCAAGGCTGAGACGGATATGAGGTTCTTCCTCATCCCTGGCACATAAAGAACATCTGACACCTTCAAGGGAGGTTTGGACTCCCTCTGAAATGTCAATGTTCCCACACCGACTGCTCTAACAACTCTGTCATCACCGAGTACTACCTCTACATCGGTGCCACTCTCTGAAAGCTCTGAGAAGTACTCACGGACTCCTGTCATGTGACGTGAAGCCCCACTGTCCACATACCAGATACCCGAAGATGCTCCGCTAATCGAGGGAAATGCATGCTCCCTCTGAACCTCTATGGCAGATAATCCCGCACTAGAGGACTCACACGCAGTGAACCCAAACTCCCAGTCAAAACGATCTGCAAAGTCCTCAACCTCTGCTGAAGCTGCCATACTCTGGTTCTTCCCCTTCTTCTTCTTCTTCTCCGGACACACAACTGCATAGTGTCCCATCTTCTGACAATTCCAACACTTCACTTTGGAATAGTCCTTCTGTGAGTTATCCTGTTTACCTTTACCTTTGCCTTTGCCCCCACCATTGCTTGTGGAAGCCTGCTTCTTTCCTTTGCCTTTCTTGCGTCCTGCCAACAGTGCTACATCCTCATCCTGCTCAACTGGCTTGGCTGCCCCAAGCTGACCTTTCCTGATCTCTGTCTGAATGCAATCATCCCAAAACCTCTCCCATGTGGGAAGGGTCTCACGTGCACAAACTCCATCGGCAAAGTTCATCCATGAACGGGGGAGGCCATTCACTGCAATCCGCACCAACTCAGTGGGTGGAATGGCCTCTCCAATCGCTGCCAACTCATCTCTCACATTAGTAATCTTAGTGAGATATCCAGCTGCACTATCATTGCCCATCTTAATGGTCTTCATCTTCTCCTTCAGGACCATCTTCCGGTTCTCATTGGTGCTCTGGTAGAGATTGGACAATGCTGTCCACATCTCATGAGCATTTCTCTTCCCTCTCACATGAGGGATACAATGGTCTTTGATTCCGTCTAGAATCAGCCTCTTACCCTTGTTGTTCTTTTTATTATATGCTGCCAACTGAGTAGCATCAGTAGGCACATTCACAGGGTTCTGTATGGTATGTACCATAATGTCCCAGACTTCTGCCTCCTCAAAGATACTCTGCATTCTCTCCTTCCAAATGCTGTAGTTGGAATGCCCATCCAACCTATCCTCCACCCTCAGTCCCAATGACATCCTGCTGTCCTAAAGCTGTGACCGGCTGATAAATGCGAACGTGCGAGGAATTGATTGGGCAGGCCCCTGCTTGTGAACCAGCGAACAGAGCGGTAGTGAACCCTCTTGGGCATGGCAGACCACAGTGCAATAGGAAAGCAGTGTTTCTCTCCTCTCCACAAAGCAAGGTGATCTCATTACATGGCTGCCATGTTGTAAAGTCGTTTTCCCAGTACAAAGTTTCACTACCTCAAAATGATTAAATGCCTTCCCATGTTATACATTCATGTTAGAAAAAGCTACATTGCCCAGGCTATCGGAGGGGATGTTTCAGATGTGTAAGCTCAAAATAAATAACAATGATAACAACAGTCCATTCAACACATCATATACTAAGTGTTTTTGCACAAAAGATGACCCCACAGAACCTAACTCTTGGGGAAAACCAGTCTGGAAGCTTCTCATTTATTTCTGAAAAATGCTTTTACAGTGAGCAGTAATACACAGAAAATTACGGCAAACACAAAAATCACTTATCTTGACTTTCGTGCCACCCTCCACCTCGAAAAACGTGCCAAACAGCAAACAGAAATATTTCAGAGAAATTACAGCATTAAATGCTGTCTTAGCTGCCTCGAAAAACGTGCCAGGAATGACCGTACGGACTGTACGGATTTCGTACGGATGGGACAGCAGCCCCCTTTCTCGATTTTCGTGCCCAGAAAATTTTGCCTTGAAAATCGTGCTCCTTGCTGCTGTTCCAGCTTTCGAAAACAGTGCTGCCCCTCTCTCGAAAACCGTGCAAATGCTGTACGGACTTTCTGCCTTGGTTAATGTGCCAATAAACTCTGCTGTACGGATTTTCCAGCCTTGGGAAGTGTGCTCTCTTGCTGTACGGACTTGCTGTGCTGCCTTGCTGCTTTCCCTCTGCTCAGAAATCACTCTTCAGCTCCCTCTCCTCCTCTCTCAATCTGCTCATGAAAGAATGAATGACCTTTTCCTCCTTTTCCTCCTTTAACCTAACCCTAAGTGACTTTTGGGGAATCCCTAAATCCAATGGCTGAGATAGATTGAGATCTACGGTTGAGATTAAATGCTCATTTAAATCTCACTTTTCATTTTTTAATTCACCCCACTTTAATAAAGACCCACTTAGTCTTTTATTTCCAAAGTCACTTTTTCCTTTCTAATTTTATATTGACTTTATTTAAAATCACTTTAACTTTAGTAACTTTATCACTTAAAGTCACTTTAAAATTAGATTTGACTTTATAACTTTATAAAGTCACTTTAGTAACTTTATCACTTAAGTCACTTTTAAATTAGATTTAACTTTATAAAAAAATTATAAAGTTACTTTAGGAGAAAAATTAAATTCTTTTAGACACTTTTCCCTAGGCCAAAGATCAAAGCCTTAGGGAACCACCTGTCCTCCGGTACCAAATTTCAACACTCCCTCTTACCGAGGAAGGTGTTCCTCACCACACCCATCTTGTCTCTGAAGTAGACATGCTTGCCCCGTGGTAAGGCTTTGGTAAGAATATCTGCAACTTGCTCATCAGTGGGAATATACTCAGGCTTCACAGCTCCTTTCTGAACATAGTCTCTGATGAAGTGATATTTGATCCCGATATGCTTTGACTGTCATGAAATATTGGATTCTCCGTGTGTTTAATGCAACTACGATTATCACGGTAGATCATTTGAAGGTCTCAACGTGACCAAATAGACGAAACAGCATCTTGCGAAGCGAGGATGGCCTCACAACTAGCTAGGCCACAGGCGCCACATGTCACTCTTGCTTCCCATTTGAACTCAATGCTCTTATTCTTGTAGAGTGCCGAACCATGACACCAGCGCCGAACCCAGCAGCTTGACACCACAAATTGCTCTTCCTATCGAGAAGCACAGCACATGATCGAATCGGTGTAACTTTGCCAATCTCCTCCATCTGCTGTAGTCCAGGACCACTGTAATCCTTCTTCCCACAAGTATCATGAGAAAAGAATGTGTTTTGCGGCCACCCAGTGAACCTTCCTAGGCTCACACATAAACTGACTCATCGTGTTGACTGCAAAACAAATATCTGGTCTAGTGTTGACCAAATACATCAAGGAACCAATCAGTTGTCTGTACAATGTGGGATCCACCAACTCGGAATCTGAAGCATGAAGCTTCTTCCAGTTGGTGATCATCGGTGTCGACATGGGTCTACAATCCTCCATGTGGAATCTGCCAAGGATGTCCACAATATACTTCCCTTGTCCCAGGAAGAAATGCCCCTCCTCCTGCCACACCTCCAAACCCAAAAAGTAATGCATCAAGCCGATGTCCTTCATCTCAAACTCCGCCGCAAGATCTCTCTTGCAGTGCTCTATGAGTCTCTCTACACCTGTAATGACCAGTCATCCACATACAGCACCAGAATGAGAGGCTCCTCACCTATCACAATATAGTAAAGGTTCGGATCTGCCTCACTCTTTGTGAAACCCATCTTCCGCAAGTAAGTATCTATCCTGGAGTACCAAGCTCTGGGAGCTTGCTTCAGGCCATAAAGGGCCTTCTTCAGTCTGCACACATGGGACTCCTTCCCATGCACCTCAAAGCCCTGTGGCTACTCAATGTACACCTCCTCCTGTATGAAGCCATTGAGAAATGCGGTCTTCACATCCATATGGTGGATCTTCCAACCCATCTCTGCTGCTATCGATATAATGGAGCGGATCGAAGTATATCGAGCCACGGGAGCGAAGGTCTCCTCATAATCAACTCCCTCTACCAGGGAGAACCCTCTAGCCACAAACCTCGCTTTGAATTTCTCAATGCTGCCATCTGCAGCATGCTTTACCTTGTAAAGCCATCTGGAAGTAACCACGGATTTGCCCTCGGGCCTCGGCACCACCTCCCAAACATCATTCTTCATGATAGAAGAATACTCCTCCTGCATGGCCTCTCTCCAGACCTGCTGGCTAGCTGCCTCCTCATAGCTAGAAGGCTCAGAGTCAAGGATGCTGGTAGCCATTGCCATATAGCTACAAAACCTCTCTGGTGGTCTGCTCTCTCTGACCGGCCTCTTAGGCTCAGCAACAGATGTGGCATCTCTCAAGGTGTCCTGAAGCCACTTGGGCTTCCTCTTCCCTGAGTGCACTACTCCCGCCGGAGAATAAAACTCCTCCTCCTCAACATCAGGAGCCTGAACTCCTGACTGTCTGTCTGCTGTCCTCCTGCCCCTTTCGAACACAGCAGATCTTGAAGTGCAGTGACGTTCCATTAGTGGACTCCCAGTGAATGCTGCTCTGTGGACATGCTCTGCGTGCGCCTTTCACCTCGACTCTCGCGACCCTCCCCAGCGCGGACACGACATCGTCATAGATCAGCACCTCACGGATCCTCCCGATCCTACGCCCCGCTGGATCCACTATGGTGACTCAGCTAACTGTGAGGGTGCGGGATCTGGATACTCTAACTCCCGTGACCTCCTGAAGGCCCTGTCCTCCTCGAACTTCACATCCCGCCTGACAACAACTTTCCTCTGCGCAGGAATGTAAATCCGAAAGGCCTTGGAGGTCTCACTGTAGCCCACAAAGATACCCTTCTCTGCGGTGGGCTCTAGTTTGGTCCTCTTCTCCTTGGGTATGTAGGAGTATATCATGCACCCAAAGATACGAAGATGACCCATATCAGGCTTCTTCCCAGAAAAAGCCTCCTCCGGAGTCATGTGCCCCAAGGCACGATGCAGACTCCTGTTCTGCAAGTAAACAGCTGTGTTGCAGGCCTCTGCCCACAAAAACAATGGCAACCCATGATCATGTAACATGGCTTTGGCAGCCCCTCCGATGGATCTGTTCTTCCTCTCCGCAACCCCGTTCTGCTGGGGGTTGTAAGGAACAGTGAGCTCCCTCCTAATGCCTGCCTCCGCACAATAGTCAACAAACTCTCCAAGGGTGTACTCTCCTCCATTGTCGACCTCAGGGACTTGATCTTCCGACCTGTCTGTGTCTCCACAAGAGCTCTGAACTCCTGAAACCGCTTGAAGACCTCACTCTTGGTCTTCAAGAAATAAATCCAGGTCCTCCTGGAGTGATCATCAATGAATAACACATAGTACTCATATCCACTCAAGGAAACATGAGACATCCGACAGCTCACATCGGAATGAATCAAATCAAGTATCCCAGTCGCTCTGCTGTCACTGCTGGGAAAAGGGGATTTGGCAAACTTGCCCATCGCACATCCTCTGCAAGTATCAAAGTGATCAGTACTGAAATCTGGCACACCTGTAGTGATCTCCCGCAAAGTCCTCAAGGCTCCATGATACATGTGCCCCATCTTGCGGTGCCAAATCTCACACAACTCAGAACTGCTAGCTCTGCTGTCGGTACTACTGCTCAATGCCAAAAGGGACTGAAATGCAAACTTGTACACCTTTGCATGGCGTACACCTATCACTCTAGCTGAATCAGCTGGAGTTCCCCTGGGATACATCAGCACCTGTCCTCCCCTTAACAGTATCTCATATCCTCTATCCTCCAAAGCTGAGACGGATATGAGGTTCTTCCTCATCCCTGGCACATAAAGAACATCTGACACCTTCAAGGGAGGTTTGGACTCCCTCTGAAATGTCAATGTTCCCACACCGACTGCTCTAACAACTCTGTCATCACCGAGTACTACCTCTACATCGGTGCCACTCTCTGAAAGCTCTGAGAAGTACTCACGGACTCCTGTCATGTGACGTGAAGCCCCACTGTCCACATACCAGATACCCGAAGATGCTCCGCTAATCGAGGGAAATGCATGCTCCCTCTGAACCTCTATGGCAGATAATCCCGCACTAGAAGACTCACACGCAATGAACCCAAACTCCCGGTCAAAGCGATCTGCAAAGTCCTCAACCTCTGCTGAAGCTGCCATGCTCTGGTTCTTCCCCTTCTTCTTCTTCTTCTCCCGACACACAACTGCATAGTGTCCCATCTTCCCCTACGTGAGTTATCTTTGTTTTTACCTTTACCTTTACCTTTGCCCCCACCATTGCTTGTGGAAGCCTGCTTCTTCCCTTTGCCTTTCTTGCCTCCTACCAACAGTGCTACATCCTCATCCTGCTCAACTGGCTTGGCTGCCCCAAGTTGACCTTTCCTGATCTCTGTCTGAATGCAATCATCCCAAAACCTCTCCCATGTGGGAAGGGTCTCACGTGCACAAACTCCATCAGCAAAGTTCATCCATGAACAGGGGAGGCCATTCACTGCAATCCGCACCAACTCAGTGGGTGGAATGGCCTCTCCAATCGCTGCCAACTCATCTCTCACATTAGTAATCTTAGTGAGATATCCAGCTGAACTATCATTGCCCATCTTAATGGTCTTCATCTTCTCCTTCAGGACCATCTTCCGGTTCTCATTGGTACTCTGGTAGAGATTGGACAATGCTGTCCACATCTCATGAGCATTTCTCTTCCCTCTCACATGAGGAATGCAATGGTCTTTGATTCCATCTAGAATTAGCCTCTTACCCTTGTTGTTCTTTTTATTATATGCTGCCAACTGAGTAGCATCAGTAGGCACATTCACAGGGTTCTGTGTGGTATGTACCATAATGTCCCAGACTTCTGCCTCCTCAAAGATACTCTGCATTCTCTCCTTCCAAATGTTGTAGTTGGAATGCCCATCCAACCTATCCTCCACCCTCAGTCCCAATGACATCCTGCTGTCCTAAAACTGAAAAATAACACTGCTGTAATAAAGGTAAAAATCTGTTGTTTGTGAAAAAATCAGCTTGCTGGAATTTTCTGAGTGAAAAATCAGCAAGCTGTAATTTTCTTCCTTGCTGTCCCAAACTGTCCTTCAGCACTCAAGCCTCTGATACCATGTAGAAAATTCAGTTTCCCACCCCGGTTTTCAGTTTTCACCTTATTACTCCAAAAATAGTTAAATGCCCTTTCCCATAACCATACATTCAACAACTGGAAAAATAAATTTTGCTGAAAACACAAATTCTGGAAATTTTACAGAATGCTGTAAATGCAGAAATAAAATAACAGCAGTAACAAACAGTCATTCAACACATCATAACTCAGAAATTTTTGGTCAAGGTGACCCTGGAAAAACCCCCTACAACTCTTGGGGAAAACCAGTCTGGAAGCTTCTCATTTATTTCTGAAAAAATGCTTTTACAGTGAGCAGTAATACACAGAAAATTACAGCAAACACAAAAATCACTTATCTTGACTTTCGTGCCACCCTCCACCTCGGAAAACGTGCCAAACAGCAAACAGAAATATTTCAGAGAAATTACAGCATTAAATGCTGTCTTAGCTGCCTCGAAAAACGTGCCAGGAATGACCGTACGGACTGTACGGATTCCGTACGGATGGGACAACAACCCCCTTTCTCGATTTTCGTGCCCAGAAAATTCTGCCTTGAAAATCGTGCTCCTTGCTGCTGTTCCAGCTCTCGAAAACAGTGCTGCCCCTCTCTCGAAAATCGTGCAAATGCTGTACGGACTTTCTGCCTTGGTTAATGTGCCAATAAACTCTGCTGTACGGATTTTCCAGCCTTGGGAAGTGTGCTCTCTTGCTGTACGGACTTTCTGTGCTGCCTTGCTGCTCTCCCTCTGCTCAGAAATCACTCTTCAGCTCCCTCTCCTCCTCTCTCAATCTGCTCATGAAAGAATGAATGACCTTTTCCTCCTTTTCCTCCCTTAACCTAACCCTAAGTGACTTTTGGGGAATCCCTAAATCCAATGGCTGAGATAGATTGAGATCTAGGGCTGAGATTAAATGCTCATTTAAATCTCACTTTCTATTTTTTAATTCACCCCACTTTAATAAAGACCCACTTAGTCATTTATTTCCAAAGTCACTTTTTCCCTTTCTAATTTTACATTGACTTTATTAAAGTCACTTTAAAATTAGACTTTAGTAACTTTATCACTTAAAGTCACTTTTAAATTAGATTTGACTTTATAACTTTATAAGGTCACTTTAGTAACTTTATCACTTAAAGTCACTTTTAAATTAGATTTGACTTTATAACTTTATAAAGTCACTTTAGGAGAAAAATTAAATTCTTTTGGACACTTTTTCCTAGGCCAAAGATCAAAGCCTTAGGGAACCACCTATCCTCCGGTAACCAAATTTCAACCTTTTATAATTCTGACGGGGAACCAGATGAATTCTGGTGCAGAGTTTTCTACGAACCTGATCCTGATGAATAGTTCCTCCTCTTCACTCTGGTTTTTTGCTCTATTTCTACCCATTCTCACGGGCCTGTTCATGTGTTTCCTGCTGTCTCTGAAAATGCATCTATTTTTTTTGCTTCAATATGGTCTCCAGTACTACAATTCTCTGGTTCCCCTGCGCGGGATTTTTCAAATGAACTGTTTCAGACTGGTTTCCCTCTTGCAGGGCAGTCTTCAAACTATGGTTTTTTGTTTCAAATGCCACAGCACTCGGCAATGATCAGGCTTCGACCCGCTGTACTGTACTCCTTTTGTTAATAGAATTACTTTTACTTAGAAAAAAAAACTTTCATACATGAGAAAATAGATACTGACAAATGGTACATCATGGCCTGATTAATTTCGCTCAGCAATTTCAAATGGTATAAAATTTAGTCAACAGTAATCATCAATTTCTGCACACAGAGACTAATTTCTCTGGAAGCCTCAGATTTCTTTGGCTTGTTATTCTTATAACTACATAGACATAATTAATAGAGAGATTAAGGACAGAAAAAAATCTAGGGCTTAGTCTCCACTACTCAACATGTTTTGTGAGAAATAATACATAGATTGATTTCTCTGAGTGCCTTAGCGTTCTTTGGCTCATTTTTTTAATCACAACAACAATAAAAAATGCACTAAGGATTTGTTCTTAGTCTGATTATGCAATTTTTATAAGACAGATTATGCAATATTAATAATAAACATAAATTTATTGCAATTTAGGGAAAGCTCGTTCATGTTTTTTTCTTTATATTGGAAGGTTTACTTGATTTTTGAAGTAATTTTTAGTAGATCATAGTGTTGGAATATTTAAAATTCCAGAACAACAATGGAGAATAAAACTCCCCTCTTCAATACGGAGAAAATATAAAAAAAAAATTCTTCACTGGAAACAGAGTTTTCACTGTAAAAACTATTTCATTAAACTTCAAAACTTTGGTTACAAAATCTCCTCTGACTGAGGGAATAAAAAAACTTTGACTGCTTCAAAACACAGTTCAACACAAAACTCACACTCTAAAATTTCACTCTAACTCACACTCTAAAATTTCACTCTATCTGTGCATTTACAACTCACTGCTTTGAATTGTGCATATGATGTATATATGTAAAACATATATATATATATGGACCTGTACGCACGACATTTTTAAAACAAAAATTAAAGAACTTTGACCAGCGGACGTCAACCAAAAATTAAATTCTCCTTCAATCAATTTCGGGTGCCAAAAAAATTTGCTGACGTCATCAAAAATGTGACGCGAAATTTCTATTCAATCTGCTTTATGAATTTTTCGCGTCCGATTTTGGGCACTCGTACGGACGGCTGAGTGTGATGCGAAATTTCTATTAAATCTGCCTCAGTGAGATTTCAAATCCGGAAATTTCAATTTCGGGTGCCAATAAAATTTGTTGACGTCATCAAAAATGTGACGCGAAATTTCTATTCAATCTGCTTTATGAATTTTTCACGTCCGATTTTGGGCACTCGTACGGACGGCTGAGTGTGATGCGAAATTTCTATTAAATCCGCCTCAGTGAGATTTCAAATCCGGAAATTTCAGTTCTGGGACCACTGTCCTTCAATTTTTTAAACTCTGATCAATAAAAAATGGCAAGCGGCTCTCTGCAACGTTTTTGTTATACTGCGATCTTGACTGATCGCTGGAAATGGAAGGCGACTGCCTGTACATCAGCTGTAAGTAATTTCAACACATAGCATATATTGAGGAAATATTAGTTTGACAAGAATCAGTTATTTCTCTTGAAACTTTAGGTATTAAAGTCCATGACACAGATATATCACACTCCAAAATCCAAAGAAAATGGAAGAGCGTTCAATTTTTTTAATCAAACTTTTATTGGTGAAGGGTTAATTTATTACGAGAACGTCATTAATGAAGTGCAAAATTTTAAACGTAACGTTTATTGACTAGAAAAATAATGACCAAAATGTCAAAAAAATTTGTGTGACGGGTAAAGAGAAATCCAAATTCCAACCCTGTCTGCCACTTGTTGGTGAGTGGAGGTTATTCACTTTTGGTGAGTGGAGGTTATTCACTTTTCATTTACAGCTTACCAGGTTACTCATGTTACCAATATTTTCACATGGCTCACTTTTAGGTGACTACTTATTGTACTTCTTCTTTAGAAAGAACAATTGGTAGATAATTGTATATATTATTTGAAATCTATAACAAATCCGGGCAACAAAATTACAGCAAATAGAAAATTATGCAAAAAATTCACCAGGGCACTACTAATGTGTAGATACCCTATCATTTCTTAGATCCTCATAACTTACCAACACCTACTATATTGGTATACACATAATATGGCATTTACCTGAAGTATTTCATATATATCTAGAAGTAAATAAGTTGTATGACAATTGTTATGGTAGATATAAGATGTGTATTATAGTTTATATTTCATTTTTTCTAGCATGCATGTGCGGTCCATATAGTGACTACAATTACCAATATATTTCAGTGAAGATGTGAAGATGATCTCTCATTAAGTCCTAATTACTTAAAGCATCATTAATTAGCTTTCCAAATGAATAAAATATGTTAACAAATTAGTAAAAACTAGGAAAACAAATCATGCTTTAAAAAAATATGGCACAATGAGTCACACTCTTAGATTTATTTAATTACTCATCAAGTGTCACTACAACATATATATGATCACCATTACCATATAAATGGGACATGTGACCATCATTTTGGTTTCACCAATGACATTCCACATCATGAGCATTGTTTAGGGTTGATTGTGTTGATTTTTTTAAACAAATCATTTATACATTTTATGGAAATTATAGACACAATTTATAATCACATTACAAGATCATGATGTATGGATATTCCTTATCATTTCTTAGATACTCAAAACTTACCAACACCTAATATATTGATATACACATCATATAGAATTTACCCCTAGAATGCCACATGTATCCTAAAACAAATTAGTTGTATGGCAATTGTTATGGTGCATATATAATGTGTATTATAGTTTATCTTATAATTTTGTTGAAGTAGCATACAACAATTTACATAGTGATATGAGAACCACTCTCTAGAGTATACATCGATTTTGTACACATGGATTTTCGGTTGATTTTTAAGATATATCATTGGTGATGCTCACATGATTATATAATGAACCATTAAGTTGAACTATGAAATTATTCCTCACAACACACACATATTGATGAATTAATAATTTTTCTCATATAATTTATTTAATCTATTTTGAAAAAAAAATAAAAATTATATATAATTATTTCTAAGAAGAACAAGAGAGAGTTACTTACCATATCTTCGTAAAACATATAATAGCGACGTTTGGAGGAAGCCGTCTAACGACGCTTTGGGGCATAGTGTCGCAATTGCGACACTTTTTCTAAGTGTCGGTATTGCGACACATTTCTCTAAATGTCGGTATAGCGACGGTTTCCCAAGATCAATGACCCAAAGTGAACCCGATAACTTACCTTTTACCTTTTCGGTAAGCGTCGCTCTTACTGACGTTTTGAACGATTTCCATTTTCGTCGGTCTTGTGACACTTTTGCAATAGTATCGCACTGAACCCGATAACTAACCGATTTTCCCCGCACCTTTCCTTTTCATTGTGGCCGTTCGCTCGTTGAATCCAGATCTGACGGCGCTAATACATTTCCGCACTCATAAAGTAATCGTTTGATGTTTTGGCAAAGCCGCGCGAAATGGGTGGTTTTTCCAAACCACCCGCGCTTACGTGTCGCCACCACGTTGTATCGTGTTCGAAAAGCTAGTTTCCGCTTACCACCATTTACCCTCACGAATACCACTGGCGGTATTCCCTAAACCTCACCCATTTAACCTGAGTTTAATGTCATTTAACTATGGTTATACCATCGAAGGATAACATTAAAATTATTATTTGCATTCAAATTTTCAACTTTTCGCTTTAAACCTGTAAAAACATTGCAGAACCGTTTTCCTCAAAATCACGCCGTTTGAACCTGAGAAACTTTGCAGAGCCATTTTCAACCTACCAGTACCATTTTTCGACGCCCATTGCCCTGAATTTCCATTACAAAGTACTACATTGTCCTCTGCGAAGCCATTTTCAAAAAATTGAAGACTGAGCACCTCTGCAACGTCTTCAACCGAATTCCGCTTGTTCTCCGGGTACTTTTATTCGAAGTTGCCCTCTGAGATTTCAAAATTCCTGTCGATTTCAAATAATTACCAAAGTTACTGCAAAAAAGTGTCCATTTTTCATGGAAAACTCTGTCAAAATTTCCCTGGAATCCCTAATTTCCCTTTCTCGCAGTTTTTTCCATACCCTGGTCCGTTTTGCTATTGAAATCGATTTTAAATACACGTCCTGAGCTTTAAATTCCTTGCATTTCCTAAAAACCCTGCTCAGAAACCCCATTTTCAGTATAAATTCGCCAAGAAACCCCTGTTTCTCGTAAAGGAACTTAGCAAACCGTTTAAGCTTGCTTCGTTCATTATTAAAAATGACCAAGAAACAGGTAATCCCCAAGAATGGAGGCCCAAAATCTGAAAAGAAGTCTTCTGCAAAGATTCCTTAGCTTATGTCCTTCAAAATCGACAAACCAACTCCTGCACTCACGGCTGATTCTACAGAAGTGGTCAGACCAGTCCAGCCTCCAGTCATTTCTCCAGAGAAGAGCCCTTTAGTTGATCTGGACTGTAGAATACTAGACCCTAATGTAGAATTTAACCCGCTTGATGTCTATAATTTGTGCTATGGCAAATCAGTGGAAAAGGGTGACAAAGATATTCCAATTTGGGAATCCAATCTGCCTAGATATATTGTCCCTCTCACTCATTCTGTTCCTGACTTTATCAAATTATGCGAAGCCTATTATATGCCAGAAAAAAGATGTATTGTAAACAAAGAAAAAGAAACCCTGTTTTACATCACTGAAGAGTCGATAAATTCCATGCTACAAATGAATCATGACCCCAATTCTGCTTCCCTAACAAGAGAATATTTAACCCAACTATATCTTGACTTGGATTTCAATGCTAGATTCAAAATATACCAGAATTTTTGTCCAAATCAAGTTGATATTCCTAAGTTAGATCCTCCTTTAGACACCGTTGATTTCCCAGATGAAACTAGACAGATTGTCTCAATGCTCTCCTTCATACTAGGATACGCTAGTGATGAATTCACTGATGTGGCTATCCTAGGTTTTCTGTCAACTCTAAACCCTGGTCAATCACCATCCATTCAGTTCAATTTTGCTAGATGTATTGCTGATAATATGCATTATCGGTTATCCAAATTATCAGAAGAAGGAGTTTTCAGATACTCCTCTTATCTACTACACCTCTTCCTATATTATCAAACAGATAAGTTTCCAATTGAATGTCAGAAAGTGGATGCAGAAGGAAAAGTTCTATCAGTAGTATTTTGGTCATCTATTCTAAGGAAATGGAACAAAGAGTATAGTTTTACAGATTTCAATGACTCATTTATATCCCCTGCTATGTATCTCTTGGAAAAAGAGGATATCCCTAGGATCAATGATGAGACAAGAAGAATTCTGCAGTTATCAGAGAGCTACAAAACTGGAGATTGGTATTTATATAAAAATCATACAGAAATCAGAGTGTATGGCTCATCCCTGGCCCCATATAAGTTACCCATATTTGTAACTACAAGAATATTTGCTTTAGAATATCTGAGACAACTATTGAATGTAGATGAAATCCACTTCATAGCTTTCAAGAAAAAGACCCAATTTAAGCTAAAAAATCAAATTGGGCCATTCATTGTGAATAACAGAGAAGCTTCCAATGAGATAAATGTCAAACTTAAAGAGTATAAGTTCCCATGTATTTTTACATGGAAGTATGACCCACAAGGTATTTTGAGTGCAATAAGGGTAAAATGTAAGTTGCATGTTTACTTGCATGATCCTAAGCCCCATATTGAAAGATATGTAAATAAAATTGAATGGGTGCCAAACACCCTATCTGATGATGATTCACAGGCAGTACAGGTAATACAGGTAGACAGTGGCAAAGGCAAACAGATTGAACAGACAGTACAGGTGGCTTCTACAAGCAAATATACTTATAATGTACATAAAAGAGACAGAGAAGGAGATAGTTTCATAGCTGAGACTATTGAGGACATAAAATTCAGAACTCCTTATAGTAAAAGAAGCAAGTCAACAAAATAAGAAAAGGATAAGGTTGTAAATATTGATATAAATGATGAAGCAACAAGAATAGTCACTCAAACATTAGAAGAGCTTCAAAATGTAAAAATTGGAACACAACAAAAAGATACATTCATGAAGGAAAACCAGGCTACTGTCGATTTGCCTCCTTCTTCTCAGGAAACTGACAATACAGAGTCAGAGATTCAGATTAGATTGAGACAGATTAAAGAGAAGAATGAAGAGCTCAAGAATCAAGCTCATTCTAGATTTCTTAAGGGAAAGCCTGGAAACAAAGACAGGATTCTTTCAGCATTTGATTATTCATCCAATAAATTGGTAATGTCATTCTTGAAGCCTACAGTGGTTGAGCCAAAATCAGTGGCAGATTATTCCAAAACAGATCTTGAACTGGATGCAGATGCCATTCATGAATTAGATCAAATTGAATTTCATAGGAGCAATACTGAAATGCTATATTCCAAAATTGTCGGTAAAACTATGAAATCAATTAGGCTTGAGAAAACAGTGCTCAACCTCCAAAATCAAATGAGGTTGGACAAAGCCTCACTGTATGCTAATAATTTAAGAATAAAAGCACTAGAAGATATAGTGATTGAAGCAGGGGGTGACCCAGCCAACATTGAAGGGAAAAAAGTCTTAATTAAACAGAAAAATGAGGATATAGCTGCTCTTAGAAAACAGTTGAAGTTGCCTCAGAGTGAAAACTCTCAAGCAAAAGAAATTCTACAGCAAAAAACAGAGAATGATGATTTAAAGCAGCTTGTACATCAAATGTCAGGTCAGTTAAAAACAATGGAAAGTCAAATAGAAACTCTAATGAAAGAGAATGAAGAACTAAGAAAAGCACAACCAATGGTCATTCCTACAGTGATCCCCACTGTAAACACTGCTATACCATCTACTTTGGCAGAACACTTGTCACCGAACGGAGTACTGCCAACTGCAGTGCCAATTACTTCTCTAATCTCTGCCTCTTCTTCTTCATCCTCATAGAGGACCACACCACAAGACCAAGATAAAGAGATTCTTAGTTTGAGAGGCACTATTAAAAATTTGGAAAAATCCAAAAATGATGCCTTGATTAATTCTAGAGGACATGAGCAAAGGGCTGATCGACTACAAGAACAGGTAAAGATTCTGCAAGCACAAGTAAATCTTACAGATCAAGTGGCCTTTATAAAAAGTCATTTATGGACCAAAATTATTGATGGCATTCATTCTCAATGGCCTTCAATTCGGATAATTTATGAACAGAGGGAGTTACTTCAAGTTGCTAGTGCAGAGATTGACAAGACTAAGAGGGAAATTGACAAAAAACCAGCCCAAGCAATCCAACTCATAGCTTTTTTAAACAGTAAAACCAGGGAAGAGTTGGAATAATTGAAAATTGTTGATAGAACAGAAACCATTCTTCAAATCAAAAAGGTCCTGAACAAAAGAAACATAATGAGTAATCTAGAGGACCGGTGTAAAGACATGAATTTATCCATCTCAAGATTTTTAACCAAATACAAAACATTGTCAGAAGCAGGTTTGCCTGATATTCACGCATTGAATGACAAGTTAATGCCTCAGAAAGATTATGATCTAAAAATCAGAAATCATGCAAAAGAGCAAGCCACACAACAACTGCCTCAAGGATCACCAACAGGCAGAATACTTCTTCAGTATTTTGAAAATCTGTTCTTTTTAGATAATGAGATCAGGCATATGTTCACTATAAAGCCTAACTTTTCCAAGTATACAAAGGCAGATGAAAGTTACAGAAAATTGAAGACTATGAAGATCCCCTCTGCAGAAAAGTGGCAAGAATTCACAGATTTGCTGTGAATTTAATGGATAAAAAACAGGAAATTCACTTGCAAATTCATTTTTTACTGTTACCTCAAATGGTAAAAATACAGGGTTAAAGTGCAGTACAACAACAATCAGTTCAAATTAGAATAATCAGTTCTATTTTTGCTTGTAAAAGGTAACAGCTTGCAAACTGTTTTGCAGTTGTCCCTCTTTTTAAGTTTTCTTTCCTATTTTTGATTAAAACATCATCTCAATTCCTGAGATATTTTGTAAACATTTTTTTGTATAAATACTTCACAATTCAAAGTATTCAGTGTGAATAAAATTTCTCAAGACAACTATAGTTCGTGCTCTCTACTTGGCATTTTAATGTTTTCTACTTTTTTCGTGCTCTCTACTTGGCCATTGGCCTGTGGGTGATATGGAGTTGTAATCTTGTGTTGAATGTGGTAGTTTTGCAATGTTTCAGCTAATTTATTACCTACAAATTGTGGTCCTCCATCTGTGATTATGTCCCTTGGGAGACCATAGCGCACAAAGATTTGGAAAAGAAACTGTACTACAGAGTCCTCTATAGCTTTTGAAAGTGCCTCTGCTTCGACCCACTTAGTGACATATTCGGTTGCAACTAGGATGTATGTTTTTTGGTTTGAGGGAGGACTAATAGGGCCAACAAAATCAAGTGCCCAGCGTTCAAATGGTTCAATCACTAGTTGAGGGTTCAAAGGCATTTCATCAGACTGCCCAGGGCGTCTTGCCCTTTGGCAGCTATCACAGGCCTGCACGAATTTTTTGGCATCCTTAAAGATGGTAGGCCAGTAATAGCCTGTTCGTAAAACCTTATGGGAAGTTCTACGGTTCCCAGTTAGATCCCCTTCTTCAATCTTCTTATCTGTAGCTTAAGGATTCTTAAGTGCCCTTTTTCTCAGATTCCATCCACTCCATCAAATCAAGCCTATACATAGCCTTAGAAGGTCACCTATCTTGCCCTTAGCACATTTGCATCTTTGAGCCTTATTTCTTAGTTCTGCTTGCCTAGAGAGTTGAATCCATTGCCCAATATTCTGGTAGATCCTTCTCGTTTACCTTGAAATCTCTTTATTCCCACCAATCTTTTAAATCAAACCAAAATACACAATCATAGCTGCCTAATATATATTACTAAAACAAAGCTAAATCATACAGAGAGATCCCTCTCTAGAGTTCAAGAAGGCTAGATCTTGAATTCCCAAAGTGGTTCTTGGTTACCCTTGGTGTTCTTAACTACAAAAATCCCTATCCCACAACTTGAGAATTACTAGGGTGATAACAGGCCTTGGGGGTATTATGATCCTTGGAGGAAACTCCCACAGCTAGAAGAGTTGACAGAGAAAATTTGATCGAGTACAAAGGTGTGGCAGGTGGGTTTTACCCTGTACCAATTGTTATGGTGCATATATGATGTGTATTACAATTTATCTTATAATTTTGTTGAAGTAGCATACAACAATTTACATAGTGATATGAGAACCACTCTCTAGAGTATACATCGATTTTGTACACATGGATTTTCAGATGCTTTTTAAGATATATCATTGGTGATGATCACATGATTATATAATGAACCATTAAGTTGAACTATATAATTATTCCTCACAACACATACACACAAAGCGTCGCTATTGCGCCGGATGCCTCCAAACGTCACAATTGCAACACTTAGACATTGTGTTACAATTGCGACGTTTGGACGCATCTGTCGCAATAGCGATGCCTTGGAGAATAGGGTCGCCATTGCGACGTCTTCCTTCAGACGTTGCCACTGCGACACTTTGTCTAAGTGTCGGTATTACGACCCATTTCTCTAAACATCGGTATAGCGACGGCTTCGGGCGGGATTGAAAAAATTTGCAGAAATTTCCGACATTTGGTCAAAAGCGTCGGAAGCAAGTGTCGAAATTTCCGCCAAATGTAGTAGTTTAGCGACGCTTTGGGCCATGGTGTCGCAATTGCGACGCCTTCCTCCAAACGTCGCAATTGCGACAGGGTTTAGGTGTCGGTATTGCGACAGGTTTCTATAGACGTCGGTATAGCGACGGTTGCGGGCGGGATGGAAAAAATTTGGGAAAATTTCCGACATTTGGTCAAAAGCGTCGGAAGCAAGTGTCGGAATTTCTGCCAAATGTAGTAGTTTAGCGATGCTTTGGGCCATGGTGTCGCAATTGCGACGTCTTCCTCCAAACGTCGCAATTGCGACAGGTTTTAGGTGTCGGTATTGCGACAACTTTCTATAGACGTCGCTATAGCGACGATTCCGGGCGGGATGGAAAAAATTTGGGAAAATTTCTGACATTTGGTCAAAAGCGTCGGAACCAAGTGTCGGAATTTCCGCCAAATGTACTAGTGACCATTAGGAGGATGATGTCATCCCCTA
>CM076577.1:981627687-981819335 GCA_034641835.2 Pinus albicaulis | reverse complement strand
ATATATATATTATCATTAATTTAAAAATAAAAATCATGATAAATATGTTTTAGATAAAGTATATGAAATAGTTAAAATATTAAAATTTACCTGGGAGTTGTACATGCTTTATAGGGACACCCTCATCGTTCACCAACAACGTGCCATTAATGGTCCCTGTGGAGCTGACACGTGTAGCTCCGGGAAACGCAATAATGTAGTTGGCCATATCAGCCTCATCATTGCCAACACGTTCAGCGGTTGGCTGGGTGTCTGCTTGGGCAGGGTGTGTTTCTTGCCTGGCACCTAAAGGAGTAGAAGGTGTACAAGAGGGTTGTTGGGCAATCTCTTGCCCTTGTGTCCCACTACCACCAACACCAGTTTCAGCAAGTGCCAGTAAATGCTACATACAAAAGAACTTTTTGTTAGTTTAGTCAATGTAAAAATTAAAAATCAAACTATCACAATTCATCTCATGCAGAACAAAAAAAATATCCTTTTGACTTTTTATTATTACCTGATATGTTTCTAGCTGGCTCATAAGTTGTTTTATCCTCTCTTCTATTTCAGGTGTTTGAGGTGCGTCTCTCAAAGTATTAAATTCTGACCTTGCATCTCGTGCCTTTTTTCGCAACAAGAACACTAGAGATAGGGATGAAGAAAGCTCTTCCTCAAAGAGGGAATCATCAGGCGTACCATGGCTAGGTGTCTGCATATTTGAACAAAATTAATATTATTTCAATTATGTAAATAACTAAAATACCCGAAGATAGAGCAATGCTGGCACTTTACATGTTCTTCCGCTGGCCTCTTTCCACGATCATCCCGTCTCAGGGTTGTTCCTGCACTGCTCTGATCAGTCTGCCACATTGCAATAAAATTATAAATGTAAAAAGTTGAAAACAATATCTAACTTGAAAACACAAAATGAAAACTGAAATAATTTCTAATGAGACACTTGAAGACAAAGTTAGAGTTTCAAATATGCCTTGCATTGAATTCAATCCTGGAAACATGTCATTGCACATTAAGGCACCCAAACAAGAGACGAGTTGACAATAAAGACCTTATTGAATATATTGTTGGAGCAACTTCTAGTAAACTTGTTGTGAAGACCTTGAGGACATTTTTGGAGCAACATTGTTGAAGCTGATGGTATAGCATTGTTGGAGACGATCTTGAAGGGCCTTGAAGTGAAGCTTTGGAGCAACTATTGAAAAATCCTTAGAGCATTTAAGTAAGGCACTTTCTATCTTCCATCACCTTTTTCCTTTCAATATCCTTTAAATGATTTTGTTGATATTTAATGTTTGAAATCACGTTATAATTCCTTGATTATATGTGTTTGGGGACTTTCCCTTTGAAATTACCCAAAAATACCCTGGCAATTTTATCTTGAGGATGCATGTCTGACCCTATTGTTCAATATTTTGATTGATAGTAGTAAACATAGAGAGTTAGGGGGCTCTTGACTTGGTTTGGTTGGGCCATTAGATCCCTAACATCTACTAGGGAGAACCCCCTTGAGTTGGAGGAGAGCTAGCCCGAAGTGAAAAGAGGTTGGTGAGGTGACAATGGGGCTATTGAATTACACATGGTATCACACTTTAGCTTTAGTACTTTATCTTGAGAAGTGCGAGATTTTGCTATATCAATTCTCAAATTGTTTACAATACTATTGTTAAGAACTAATAAGAAATGATGTTGAGGGGTTTTTGGGTATAAGAAACAATACCATTTAAAAAATAGGGTTCTCAGTCCTTGACATTCCTTCACCTGGGCCTAGGGGCACACTAGAATAATTTCACACTAAACCATGCAAACTTAAAAGTAACTTAACAGATCCATAAAGTAATAATAATCATAATTCCTAATTTCCTATTGTACGATATGATGTAAATTATTCAAACATGAAGCAATGAAGACATGCAATGTCTGAATTTCAAGATTGATGAACCAATACAAGAAGTTAGAAACTACAATTTTGATTCAATACTCTGTGTCCTAACTCCAGGAAGGAATCTAGTTTGTAGTACAAAACATGCATTGTGTATTATCAATTCTTAATTGACAACAACTAAAGGTCATCTACCTCATCAATTCTTTCCCATTTTGTGTTTTTATGTTATATTCCTTATAAAAGTGTCAAATTTCTCTCAAAGTAAGCAACCACTGAATAAAATAAAAATAGTTGAGATATGATTGAGAAATGGTCATTTATTTCTTGAAAGGATCTTCACAATTTCTTTGGTTGTTTTTCATCTCAAGAAACAAGAAATGACCTAAGAAACTATCATGATGTAATATAAGAAACAACACGATGCAATGGCCATTTTCAAAGCCAAATGATGTCCATTGAGGACATGGCCTTTATTTGTTTCCTGTTTCATAGGAGTTTCAGGTAGAAATGGAACTTTGTTGTGCCATTTCCAGTAGTAAAAAGGGAAAACCTTCTTTTTCCATGGGAAATAATTTACCTTTCCTTTTTCAAGATAATCTAAATCACAAAAAATATGAACTATACTGCACACATTCTTGGATAATGTGAAAGTGGAAAGGAATACCCTACACAAGTGATGCACACATGTACATTTGAACACTAATAGATTTTTGTAGTTGAAATGCAATGCTTGTTTTCTTCTAAATGTAGGGTTTTAAAGCAGGGAGAAATAATGGCTGCCAAATTAATAAGCGTTTCTTTGGGAAAAATTTAAATCTTGTATTGGGTGATGAAGATAATAGAGGGTATTGAATCTTGATTCTTGACATCTAGAGAGAACCCTACAGCCTAACACAATCCAATGGAATTGACCAAAAACCCAAATAGAGTCAACCCTACTATAGGAGGAAGGCCCCAGAAGAACTTACTATTTTTAAAAAGTGCTTCAGCGATACCTGCTCAAGAGCCGAGGGCTAATGTGCAAGGCTTAATGTTGTTCAAGAGTTTATAGGGCTTAATGCTATTCTACAAGAGCTCGGGTCGAATGTCAGGCTAATGCCTGTTTCAAGAGCTCAGCAAATGCCGAGACAATAAGCCGGTTTCGCAAGAGCCGAAGACAGCTGAGGGCAGCGCGCGCGTGATATCAACGTTAATGTAGGCACATGCATTTGAACACTAATAGATTTTTAGAAGTAAGAAATGCAATAGCTTGTTTTCATTTAAATGTAGGCTAAAAGGAGAAATAATACGCTAAATTAATAAAGGCTGGGAAAAATTTAAATCTTGTATTGGGTGATGAAGATAATAGAGGGTATTGAATCTTGATTCTTTACATCTAGAGATAACCCTACAGCCTAACACAATCCAATGGAATTGACCAAAAAAACCCAAATAGAGTCAACCCTACTATAGGAGGAAGGGCCTGCAGTAAGAACTTACCATTTTGCAAGAGCTGAGGGTGAATGTTGTTCTGCAAGAGCCGAGGGCGAACGCTGAGGGCGAATGCGGTCGAGAAAATGTTTTCGCATGAGCCGAGAGGCTAGGCCTGCCTCAGCAAGGAGCTGAGGCTAATAATGCTGTGAGTGATACTGGATGTTAATGTATAATATGATTTAATAAAATCATTTTTATGTAGTGCACATATAAGTTTTGTATTTTTATGTAGCACGCATATAAGTGTCATTATACCGATGGTGGACAAAGCGTCGCTATTGCGACGAATGTCTCCAAACGTCGCAATTGTGACACTTAGACATTGTGTCGCACTTGTGACGTTTGGAGGAAGCCATCGCAATAGCGACGCTTTGGGGCATAGTGTCGCAATTGCGACGTCTTCCTCCAAACTTCGCAATTGCGACACTTTTTCTAAGTGTCAGTATTGCGACACTTTTCTATAAACGTCGGTATAGCGACGGTTTCGGGCGGGATGGAAAAAATTTGGGGAAATTTCCGACATTTGGTCAAAAGCGTCGAAACCAAGTGTCAGAATTTCCGCCAAATGTAGTAGTGTATTGAGTATCAACATATTCCGAGAAATTTAAACACATTAGTTGATGCAGTAGCTTCTAGTGTTATAAACAGACATTTGCGATAATTAAAGCAGTAGATCAAAATAACATTCGATAACATGTTAAGACAAATAACTGGAAATAGTAGTAATATCATAGCATAGAGTAGTGTTTTCAAAAATATTACATCGTCCTCGATCATAGGTTAAAAATGCCTTATGATCGGAAAAAAGTGATACAAAAAATTATACAAGTCTACAATATCAATCATCCATTATCTGTGGTGATGATCACGATAAAAGACTACAGCCCGTGCCACCTTGCTCAAAAATCTCCTGAACAGTCCTGGAACCCCGATAACATATCTCTGTAAGTAGAGCGGAATTTCATCTATGGTAGTCTCTGGAATATCTAAGGTCAACCGCTCCAGATGGTTCTACTGTCTGATCCTGTGGTGGTGGTGCTGCTGCAGCTGGCTTCCTGTCAAAAGGACGGAGAGTGGTTGGTCTACGTGGACCCACATCTGCATTTGAAATTTTTGTCATCATTTTTGGACGATTAAAAAACAAAATAAAAATTACAATTTAGAACATGTCAAAATGATTTTTACCGGACTCATCCCACTGTGTCCCTGGAGGAAGAGACATCTCTCGGTTGCTGCAGAAATCTATCCCAGCATAAGGGAAATATTCTATCACGAAGATTTGATTCTCCAACCAATGAAAATAGGATGGAGTAAAACAAACAACCTCGTCGCCTTCATTGTGACGGGCCATCAATGCAACCCATCGAACCATTCGAGGCTCTTTGAATCTACCATGATCAACTGAAATAAGTTGTGGGGCGAGTAAAGGAATCCTCTCTAGAGAAAATTTAACCACGATCGCTCCATATCCGAAGTTTTTCAACTTCACGTTTTTTGCTCTAGTCAGTTGGCCTTTAAAATTGGCCAACACTGCCTCACACCAATTGAAAATGGTGCCTCTAAAGCATTCAATGACAGTTTGCATTTGGGATCTTGTAGCGACATGTGGAGTTGCACTCCCACACAACCTGGTTATCGTAAATGCAACTACTTTGAGCTCAGGACGAATAATGGTTTTTATGTTAATGTGTTTATCCTTAGGGTCTGCTTCTTCATTGCAAAATTATTCTTGAAGGCTAGCGACAGATTGGCCACCTACCCTAGCCCTAAAAAAAGAGAGTGGCTCGCCCCTCTTTGATAAACCAGTGAGGAAGTATATATCTTCCAACTCAATTTCGAGCCGGTAACCTCCAATGATAAAGCATTGTTCCTGTACATCCCATTTTTTGACTGGCCAGGTGAGCAAATCTACCTGAGCCCTCATACCTTGAATGGCCCATAATTTGTACAAACCACATTCTCTTAAAACACATAATGTAGGCAAATGTAACATGGCTGCATCATCAACTTCTTCATGCTCACATTCTCTCCACTCAAGCATTGTAAATATCCTGCAATGGACAAATTGAAAGGTCAGAAACAATTTGAGTGGGAAAATTTGGTTTAAATTGGGAGATTTATTCATTTTGTTTTTTCTTACGGAGCCTCCACACTTTATGCATAAAAATAGTGCGTGGATCCGCACGTATCTTATACGTAAGGTGTGGGACCACGACAATTTTTCCTTTGCAAAATTGTCGAGGTCCGCAGGTTCCATGTGTTGTACCTGCGGAGCCCCATGAGCGATTTTTTGAACATATTTTCCTCCTTAAAAATCAATTTAATCCCTAAATTGAGAAAGCAAACAAACAAAAATGAAGATAAGGATGATGTGGATTACCTGGAACTGACAGTTTTCGATTTTGACGGGCGAATCTTCCGCAATCTTCTCCGGAACGTTTTTTACCAAAAGCTCTCAATTTTCACTCTGAAATCAAATGGTAAAAATGATTTACAAAAACTCCTTTTTATAAGATTTTTTGAATAAATAAAATTTTATTTTGCTTATTTTTCACTTTGAAAAGTGGTTTTCCAAATTATTTTTATTAATCATAAACAGGTATGTTTAAGTTTTGAGTTTTTGTACAGAATACAGGATTTTTTGGGTGAAATTGTCATTTTGATGAAAGAGTATATTTTTTATCACTTTTTCGAACTCAGTAAAAATTATAAAAAAGCGAATGAGTACATTTTTATCACTTTTTCGAACTCGTTAAAACTTACAGAAAAAGCGAAACTACTGAGTATACTTTTATCACTTATTCGGGCTCTTGAAAATTATGAAAAAGCGAAACCTTGGAGTTCTCTTTTAAGCCCTTTTCAAACTCTCTAAAGATAAAAATATTGCCGAGTACTTGACTATTCGAACTCATTAAAGGAAAGGAACAATCGTCCCTTCAGTATAATTTTACCCCTTTTCCGGACTGAAATGAACTATTTATGAAAAAGGTATACGTTGACTAATCATGGTCAATAGAGTTCTCTCCTATATTGTTTTATCCTTTTTCGGGCTTGAGAGACTAAATTTACAAAAAAGTACACCCACAGAGTTTCTTTAAATTTTTATTCCGACTCCCTAAAACTGAAAAACACCGAGTTTCTCCTATACTAGACTCATTAAAATTTAACAGTAAAGGACCTGTCGATTACAAACAGGAATGGACCACTCCTTCTTAGGGTTCGATTTTAAACTAAGTTGGACTCATCCGAAGGATGAGCTTATATAAACAAGAAAATTTCATCCTCCTCAAGCTTGTCAAAAATAAAGAGGTACTTTCCAGAAATGGTGGGGGAAAAGAGAGAAAATGAATCCATTTTTCATACTTTGTTTAAAAAGCAATTTACCACTCGTGAACAGGGCACTTTTGTCACACTTCTACCTAGGTTGGGAATCCTTTGCCTTTCAGTTAATCAAACCATATTGAAAGTCTTCAGCCAGTTTCTAGGTATTATCTTAGGTCAATTGTCACCAAACCATCTGCAGTGTCGTTATGTGTTCAATATGATAGTTCAAATAAACCATTCATTTGCAAACATATGTCTCCATTCATGTTGACCGTCCCTGAGTCAGTCCTTGCAAAATATTTCTACAAAACTTGATCTAATGGTTTCGTGTCGTGGGTTTTCCTACGACAAGTCACTTTCTATCAACGACAACTCATCATCTAGGAAGTTGATCTAGAATCCTTCAGTACCTTGGAATCTGCATGCCTTAATGGCAGGTTTCTCGCCTTCGATGACAGGTTGCATCATTGACCTTCGATTGAATGATTCCATGAAATGTTCGACTTCAAATCATTTATTCACATTCCATGGATTGTACTGAGTACTTTGAGAGCCATTATTATTATTGGTGGTTTCTCTCACACTTGTTAACAGTTCACATCATTGACTGGTAATCAAGTGGTTTCTACCATGTTCGACTTCGACACAATCAATCACATTGATAGAATCGTACTAGTTCGGGTAGAGGAAATCAAGACCCTGGATCTAGTTTCCACCATCCAAGCTGCGAGAAGTTTTATTATTCATTATGCAGTAGACTATTCATAACAGATGGTTGCGTCCATATTATGTCTACATTATTGATGTGATAGTAAAATCATTTCTACATCAGAACAAGTTTTAGTTAGTGTTTGATCTGAGTATGGGAATTCCTACCAGAGCGATGATATATATATATATATATATATATATATATATATATATATATATATATATATATGTTTTGCATTGAATTTTTTACAGATTCAACCGGGGTGTCCACAAGCCAATCCTCTCAAACGATAAAGCACAACACTCTTCGAATACACTCACTATTTCACACTTAGGGAAATCTGTTATTAATAAAATTGCCAACAGACGCTTACTAACTTAGATATTCATCATTACTCATATAATACTCTCTTTTAATCTACAAACATCAAGTTCTTCTAAAACCAAGCCTTGAAATTGAGAGTTATAAATATAAAATACTTGTTCACTTTCTCTTTAATACCTACCTATGCACAGATCTGCTGCTTTAGAACATGTAACCAACTGACTTTTCTGTTCAGCAAGTGACTCAAAGGTAGTGAAGGTTAAGTAAAATTGAAGTCAAAATAATAATCCAGAAGCTGGAAGCAATTATTTGGTGGAAAGTTCGCTCCTTTCATGTACATTCATCCCTCCATTAAAGGAGCCTACCCCTTGGTATGTGGAACTTAATCCCTTGAAAGAGGATTCTATCCCCTCTTATTTGGAGCTGCAACCTCTTCTATTTTGCTATAAATTGAGGCCATAGTTCAGCCTCAAGGGGAGTTAGGCTTTGAGATTTTTTTAGGAGAATTGCTAGAAAAACTCAGACTCTCTTAACTGATTATCATATGGGAATGATCACACACTCATGTGTCTGTTAGTAGAGAGAGTGAAAATGCTTGTCAAAGTAGAGGAAATGCTTGTTCCGGAACCCGGAAGGACCTGTACAACATCAAGGCGAACACACGGTTATCTCGAAAGGAGACGTATTCAAAGCGACAGGAAAGAATACTATGATCAATGCTGGACTACAGGTAAGTCCTAAATCCTTCATTATAGATAATTCTAGATCAAATATAATCTAGAGAAAGTAGTTTACATCTATCTGTTTGTTGCTAGTTATCATAGGATACTAGGGAGATCTGTCTTGTCCGCAAGAACGATTTATCCATCCAACACAACTGCAACATTATTGACCTGCTGCTTATGGGAGTCTGTTTCAATGTTCTGAATAGAAACAAGTTCAGAATGATGACTCCATTGTTGTAATTCTTATTGCTGTAGCTCTGACTCAAGCTGCAAAAATTCAATCTTCTCATGTGCATTTTACAGACAACACTTAATGTCAAAAAGAGAGGATTTGATGATTTTAACCATCCCATCAATAGTGGAATGTATGAAAGTATTCAGTAACTCTAATGCTTCATGAAATTTGGCCATTTTATGATCACAACTATGATGAAGATGCAACACTCACTCACAGTTTAATGTCATTGTAATATTCTTGTAGATGTTTAATAAACAACTAGTGTGAAATAGTTCTATTTAATGTACATACTAGGACTTCAAAGCACAAACTTAATGCTCCAACTAGTAAGCAACAATGAATGTAATGCATTCACAATTCATCAATGACTATAAGACGTACTTGCTTTGTTTTGGGGCTAGAAATGAACTCTATACTCTTCAAAGTTCTTATGTTCAACAACTTAAGGTGACTTGCAGATCCTTCAAATAATCGATTATGACTTTAAAGATGACTTATTTTCTCTACTACCATTGATGAAAATACTTTTCATCTCACATCATAAAAATGCGTTTGAATTGATTTAGCACCATAAAATTCCAAGAGGGTTCTAAACCCTGTGAGTATTGACACTAACAAAAAAAGGGCGTTGAATACCACAATACCAATTAATTTGGGTTGCAGGAACTCAATGGTAGAATTTTCACCGCTTCATCGGTTTGCAAGGCTCTGGCATTGAAGTATACAAGACTCAAAAAGATAATAATGTGAAAAACAGATGCAACAAAAAAAATGGAAATGATGGATCCCCAACAGTAGTTCGATCCCAGTATTGGTTCGAGCTCTTGCAATGCCAATCTTGGTGGAAATTTGTTGTCGATTTGTGGTCATATGGTTCCAGGGTGGCCTGATGCCTTAGGCTCTACTAGAGCGATGCGTATTCTGAGGCAGACCAATTGAATTTGCTCACGGCTCTCTCATTGGACACTCGAACAATTGAACATTCAGCACTGGTATCGCCTGGTCCCCTCACACTCCATCACACAATCTACAGGTCCAAGGAAACTTCAAACGCATGAGGTAAACAATGCACATACCAGTAAAATGTAGATGAGGTATCGGTCCACAACTCGCCTAGAAAGAGAGTCACAACACACCCAAACTGAAGATAATTCCCAGCTAGTTGTAGGCTCTTCACAGCCAATAAATCACTTCATAAAATCGGGCCCTTGGTGAGGTAGGTTCAACTTCACACTCAAAATTTGATATAGCTCTCAACAGTGATTGAATCTCGTCCCTTCAGCCAAAAACTCAACTCAGAACTAAGGTGATTCTTCCCACGATAATCAGCCAAAAACTCAACTCAGAACTAAGGTGATTCTTCCCACGATAAGAGTAATGTGGTTTGTCCTCTATTCCCAGAGAAACATGTCTAGATTGTAGCAAATAGTTGCGTTGATACAAGAAGGAGATTAGATTTCCTTTAAGGGAGAACTTGAACCATTAGGAACTAGAACTCACCCTTATATCTTTTCCCAAAATATGACCTCTATTCTCAAGATTCGACCAGCAGAATAAGAATGGAACTCGTTCTCTTTCCATTCGTGATGTGTGGCTTGAGTCTTCTACCAATCAACACAAATGGGCCCACACAACATCGAAGTTTGTATCTCTTAGACGACGCAATGAAAAATATAGCAGAATGACATTGCAGTTCAACATATTTCGATGCACGACATTCAACGCACAATCCAACATCCAGCTTACACAACAAACAAACAGGAAGCGACGAGAGCCGGCGTGGAGGGAGACATGAGCAATGTGGAGGAGACCGTGGTGGAGCGATGGGAGAATGCTTGTGCTATGGAGCGACGGGAGAATGCCGTTGACTATGGAGGAGGTAATGTCGCTAGCTATGGAGCGCCGAAGCTCCTGTGAGCAGGGAACGAGAGGGAGGTGTCGAGGAGGAGATGAGGAGCGCACAACATGATGCATTGTATGGATTCGACTGTGTATAGGTGAGCTGACTATATGGAGGCCTGTGCGTAGGAGGGATGAACACAAAGTAGTATGGGTCGAGGGTGATAACAATGAATATTCAAAGATGGATGCCACCCAACACGCCTGTAAAAAATGTGGGATTCATATTCCTTCTTGTATTGTTCACTACAATGTTCTGTCATGTAGGAAATGGTTCTACAACTCTAGGGCAGAGCATAAGTTAGGAGCAAAGGTAGAGAATTGAATGCCTTACACACCAAGGTAACACTTGGCAAGAATGAAGGCAAAAAAAATTTGTGTCAACACTAACAAGCTGACTAAAATGTCATTTTCAGAAGGTAGGTAGAGAATGGCATAGATAGCACTATGCGAAGGGCAGGGATGATAAAGTAACGCTTACTGTGGTCAGAGCAGTACGCAGATCGACAGAATGCACCCGAATCATCATTGAAAGCCAAATTATACTAGTAGGTATTATAATTGCAAAGAACTCAGCGTAGGTAGACAAAATTGGCCATAAAAACAAGTATCTCACGCTTGAGCATGGTAGGAGATCGCCCGCTCTGAAACCATGTTAAACATTGCATGGTAAACACACACACATAGGAAATATAGGCATGAGTTACTTTACTATTGACCATAGATGCGCATTTATATTACATTGATGTGACTTTTAGATTCCACATTCTAAGGCCACTTGGACTCATTTTATCCATTTGACTTTCAAACCTACCCATAAAAAATTAAGTGTCCAACAAATAATAATATAACAATAATATGATATATATTTTTTAATATTATCTTTCTTTAAGAAATAAATAAAAAACTTAAAATGTATTGAACGGAAAGCCAATGTTTCAACTTCACAATAACCATAAAACTCAAACCCTAAAACAAAAATGCAAAAATACTCTTAATGGTTGAATTGCTAAAATCCCATTTCTTCCGCACTGAATTACACCAATCAAATTTACATTTTGGAAGTGACGGCACCTTTTCAAATTTTTAAATGGTTCGTTCAATTATTCACCCCCTAAATAATAATAATAAAATTTATAGTGACATATATTGTACTTGTTTAAATTTAATGGGTCACATATATTGCTCCTATTTACAAATAAATAAATAATTTTAGAAATATTAATAAATAATTTTAAAAATTTTAATAACTTTGTGCCATAAGATATACCATTAATGATATATATTGCCCTTATGTATTAATAAATAAATAATTCCAGAAATATTAATAACCAATCTCCAAATTGATGTATAGATGGGAACTGTCAATTTTTTTTTTTCATTAAATGTATACATTGCACCCACTTGTCTGGCCTTTTCACTTATTTATGTTAAGGGTATCAACAGAAGAAATTTGTCGTGAGAGAGAAAATATTGCAGTAGAGGATCATTCCATTTTGTTCAATATTATAAATTATATTTTTTTTAATTTAATTTTTAAGTAAATTTATTTATAACCCATTTACCTTAATAAAATTGGTTAATAAATAAAGAAATACCAGTTTTTAAGCGAATTCATTTTTTATAATGAATACAAGCTCATATATAAAAATTCCCATTATTAAAATATCTGTTAACCAAATAAGACCGTAGTTTTCTAAACGAAATTCGTGAACTAATTAACTTGTATCTAATGTAAACATTGTAGAGATACCTGACTTACTTTGGATACAATAAAGGATACTTTAATCTTAAAATACTACTGGTTGCATCTTCATGTGAGGGCAATAATGCATGCCCAGTAAATCGTGATGGGCTATGACTCTATCGTAATAACATTAGTATAAAGAAACGGGCGTTATTATCTAATGTGGTTTATTTTGAGGATATTTTGTGTTGTTTTCCATTTTCATTTATTCTATAAAAGATTTATGAAATGAATTATAAAGCATGATTGTATGATTATGATGATTTGCTTTTTAGTGACTCTAAACAAAAAATTATTTATTAATTTAGTGAGAATTGTATTTTTAAAATGAGAACTCTAACCTATATATGTATTAAAAAATATTTTTAAAATAAGAAAATATTGATGTTGTATTAATATTTTTAATTTATTTATTTTGAGTTAATTTTTTTTTTTTAACAATAATATTAAAAACTAAATTTTTTGTGCAATAAATTTGAAAAAACACTTGAAATCAAAGGTGTTGGCTACATCAAAGTTTCTATTTCTTGGGTTAAATTTCCATAAGTTTTTAACAATTCTATTAAAAATAAAATATGATGACTCTTTAAACTTTAAAATTTTAATAGTTTTTAACGTAGCTTCAAGGATAAAATTTCACAACTCCCAAAAAAAACTTAAAGATTTCAATAATTTTCAACCATGACGTTAAAGATAAATATTATAACTTCCAAACACCTTGAAATTTTGATATGTTTCAACGTTAAAGAAAATATCATTAGACCAAAAAAGATAAATTTTCAAAAAAAATCAGCCATAAAATTAAAACCAAATATTATGACTAAAAAAACTTAAAAAATGAATACTTCAATCAAAGAATCATTATAATATATATATATATATATATATAGAGAGAGAGAGAGAGAGAGAGAGAGAGAGAAGCTAAAAACACATCCCAATAAAAATTAAAAAATCAACATCAAATTGATACACATTGTGACCAGACTTACCCATTGTAATGAAAAATTAAAAAAAATAGATAAATAAATGAAAATGGAAAAAAAACCAATAAATAAATCAAAATTAAGAAAATAAAACATTTAAAAATTGTATAAAATAAAATAAAAAATAGAAAAAAGACAAATATTAAAAATATTAAAAAATTCAAAGATAAAAAAACTAAAAGTAACATAGACAAGAGAAAAATCCAAAAGCTAAAAAAAAGCAAAAAATGTTTCACTAAAAAACATAATTAAAAAAATGACTAATAAAAATAAAAATTAAAAGATTAAAAGTGTTTTTTTTGTCAACTCTACCTTTGTGCTGAAGGGTCATGGGCCAGGTTGCCATAGCAACATCACTGCTCCAACAACCCTACCCACAACCCTTTGGCATCAGGGTGAAGGCTTTTCTATTCTCATAATCGATGAACTCCTGCGCGGTGCCAAGGGGCTATTGACTACCCACAACCCTTTAGTGTCTAGGTAGAGTGTCACACAACACACACACATAAACTTTTTAACATTATTTTATTTTTTATTTATAATTTTTTTTTAACATTTTTTTAAATGTTTACTTTTTATAATTAATTTACAATTTGTTTTAGTTTATTATTGTTACTATTATTTTCAAAGAAATGGCTAATACTTTGATATTATAAGAAAAATAGAATGTTTGGGCCAAAACTTTTACAAAAGGCTTCTTTATCCATAACTATAAGAACTTCATAAGCACAAATATGATATAGAGTGTCTTTACTTGTAATAAGATTTTCCTACATTCCTAAACATGACCCTTTAAAAGATTCTACAAAATACTCCTAATAGAAATATATAACAACAATACATTAAGATACATAAAATTTGATTGAATTTCTGACATAATACCATTCGCTCAAATGTGATACCATCCTTAATTTACTATTCCAATCCATCAAGCTCTTCTAGTTTTCTTTTTTTGTTGATCCTCACTACTCTCACTTGCTTCCATGATGGATTTGGCATCGTCATTGGAGCATTTTTCTATCTCTGCAATCCTAGTGTTCATTATTGCTAGCTCAGTATGCATCTCAGACTATATAGCTTCCATGTTGCCTTGTAGTAATGTAAACTTAGTATCCACCAAAAACTCCAGTGTCATCCACTACTCCTCTATTGTGCCCCTGTGGTGCAAGGATTTCAAGAACCCTCCAAGAAATTTCATTACATTTTCTGAGAGGCCATTCAATTTTTCCAATTCACCTTTATGTGATGTTTCCCTATGCACTACCATTTCCAAGCTTTGAAGTGTCTCGTTGTTGTATTCCAAAGACTACATGCACCTTTGCTCACTATTGAATTTTCTTAGCACAAGACATGATGAAATATGGGTTACAAGGCACTATATATAGTCAATTTTCCTTCTACATTGACCCCTTGAAGCATTGAATACCTTAGACTATGAATCTATACTAATATCGCACAACATTCTTTAGAATAACATTAATAAATGCATTTGTGAAGCCAAGGCTCCCCATGTTTTTGATAACTCCATCTCATTTTGAAGAATTAAACGCCACTGCCACTTGCTCTCACTTACAGTTGAGAGCCAACATTGAGAGAAATAAAAATATAGACAATACTACTCCAATGTTGTGTGCCAAATATTTAAAGTTAATGTTGTTTGTCACTTCACCTTTGATCTCCTGCTGATCAAAACCAATTTTAATGAGTTATTTATACTTCATTTCCCAATGTGAATATCCACACCTCTTTTCCATTACATCCAATATCTTTATTAAGAGTTAGAACTACAACAATGTCTCTATTATTCATGGGACACGAGATATAAAGACGATATTTTAGTCAACTTCTAACAACCCTTGTTCCATTTGGCCAAAGAATCAACCTTAGAATTCAATTGTCTTAGCACATGAAAGAATTCAATTGGTCGTAGATTGCCTCGAGATTAGCACAATCATGTGAAGGATGGTATGAATATTTGAATTTGGCGTTCCTTGTGCTTTTCCCACTTGTCATATAACAATCAATGAATCACGAAAATTGAGACTTTTGACATTTTCTTCTCAATTGCTAATTTCAGCCCTTGCAAAACGACTAGTTGTATTCATTTTGATTGTCCCATGCTTTAAGCATTTGTTTTTAATTATTATTTTTTTCATTTATATTTTAATTTTTTTTTTGGGTAAATATTGTATTAAGGTCTATGCAAGGTTATAGTTTTTGGCAAGTAAGAGCACGTTGTGGTGAATAAACAACTCGATTGATATTTGTTTAGCGCTCAATCGAACAATTTTTGAGTCTTCAATCAGGTTATTTAGGGATTTCTTGATCGAGAATTAAAACAATCTCTTAATCAGGCTCATTAGGGACATGGAGATTTTTTTGATCGAGCATTAAAACAATCAATTTTTTGATCGAGCATCAAAACAATCTCTCAATCGCGCTCATTTGTAACCCAACTTTAGGAGCTCGATCAAGTTAAATGGCTCTAACGAACCTTAAAGCCCAATAGTTTCATGAATAGGCTCTGTAATATATTTGAGTTATATATAGATTTATATATGTACGTAAATTTTTAATTTTCTATTATTAACAATTTTAAAATTTATGTAAATAGCAATAATGATATGAGTAATTTAAAATTTAAGTGTTTGATGGTTAAACTGAAAAAAAAAAATTAATTAATTACTAATTACATTTGAATAGGTAATTAATAATGGTGTGGATAATTTCTCATTACATTATCTCATTTCTAGTGTTTTAGTGTATAGATTTGAAAAATGGTTATTTCCCACTTGCAATTGAAATTGTAATATTCTTATATTTATAATTTGGTGACTCAAAATTAGATTTTAATATGATTTAAATTTTCAATATTATAATTTAAATAAAAAAAATATTATAAATATAATTTAAATAATAAATTGATTAAGTATAGAGAAGTTTATCATTTTGATTTTAATAAATATTATAATTTTTTATATGAATAAATGTAACTCAAAATTGTGAAGAGTATATATGATGAGTCATGATTCCTATGTGGAAAGAAAGAAGTGCAGTAATAATTAATGTAGTTGTAATACTTGTAAGTTATAATTGAAAGAAATGGCTAAATGATACACAATTATAGAAACACAATCATATTATGCACAAATGGTGTATGCGCACACACTCACACACACAGATTACAGTCAGATTACTCTATTAAATAGAGTTTCTGAGATCCAACTTATTCCTAATTTAGAGAGAGAGGTTGAGAGAATTTCTCAACCGTCACAAACCAACTTCTTAAATATGGAATGTAAGCATTAACTCCAACATCCCCCCTTAATGATTACATTACATGAAAATAACAAAATAATCAAGCTTATCAGTAGATGCTCCATCAAGTTGCCTCATAACCCTCAGAAAGGTGTAGTTGGCAAGTTGGATTCCCGAGTTCCCTTCCTCAACACCCGAATCAAGGACCTCCCGAAGTCAATTACTGGACAACATCCCAATCTGTCGCATAACCTCATTAGGAAACCACTTCCATGTCTACCACTAATGAGGGATCCTTCCCTAGATCCGCAACTTCCATACTATCTGGACAACCATCCATATTGAGCCTTACTACCACTTGATATTTAAGTACTCGCATCAGACACATAGTTGAACTGCTGGTTATTATTAAAAGAGTGTAACAGGTTCACTCTCTTCATTGAATTCATCATCAGAATTCAATTGGTATTCATCTGTGGTTATATTTGTTGATTCTTTCCCTTTTAACGCATCACTAGCACGACTTCTGCAATTCCATGCTGTATGCCCAATTTTCCTGCAATAGTAGCATTCAATGTCACCTTTGTTTGCATTTTTCTTTCTCATCCTTGACTTTGTCCACAAGGCATTTTCTACATGAGAGTTCTCTTCTGCATCTTCCGGTTTTAGTCGTTTTTCCTCCGCGAGAAGTGCTGCAATTGTCTCTTGCAATGTTTGTGTAGACATTTGCCTCAAAGTGAAAACAACATTACTATAACTTGAAGGAAGACTATCTAATAATACAGCTTTAGCATCTTCATCCTCCACCTTAGTCCCGACTTCACTTAATTGTCTTAAAAGAGACATTAAATTATTTACATGACTGGACATAGATGTCTCCTCATTCATTTTCAGACTAAATAATTGCAGCTTTATGGAAAATTTCGCATTTGTAGATTTTACACCAAACAACTAAGCCAAATGTTCCCATGTTTCCTTTGATGTTTTAGTGAGATCTACATGATGTAATTGTGAATCAGAAAGAGCAAGTCCAATAATAGACTTAGCTTTGTCATCTCTATTTTTCCATTCAAGTAACTCTTTGGCATCTGTAGGTGCTGCTTCTGAACCATTTACTATTCCCCACAAGTTTTTATTCATTAATTGCAATTGTATTTTTACTTTCCATGAGGGAAAATTCAAACCACTGAATTTTTCTAACACGATAAACTCCATGATAAAAGAAGACAAAATAAAATACCTTTTCTTAAGTGGCGAGAAAATCGTGTTGACAAAAATACTCAGCGTCCAGTCAGTTTAAAACCCCAGTCGCTACTCAACCCTTTGGACGAGCAGAGTCAAAGAAACCACCGCTATGAGTCTTCCCATACGTAATGCAACACAATGCACTGCTCGAAAATATATTCAATCCTTCCATGAATCAAATAATTTGAAGTGACATTTTCATAAATTTAAAACGATGGAAGAAATTCTGGGCTGGCAGCCTCTTAAATAAAGACTTCAACGAAATTCAAATTTGTAAGCATAATCATATTTTTTTTTATCGGTTAGGACATTAGTCTCAACGGAAGAGGGTAGAGCACATCAACAAATAATTCAATGCATTCACGGCAGTTTCATTGCCAATCGAATTCCAGATCCAAACTTTGGCTGCATAGACCGGTCCTCGATGCATTCATGGCAGCCTCGTTGCTTGCTATCGCACTACATTTCATGCCGTCCGCTGATAACATTGCCCTCAACCACCGTGGACCACCGTGGAGACAGAATGTAGAAATTATTCACGTCTGCATCAGGCAGCAACAGGCAGCGACTTCTTCAGCAACAGACAGCGGGTCGATCTGGCTCCGATACCATGAAAGAAATGGCTAAATGATACACAATTACAGAAACACAATCATATTATGCACAAATGGTGTATGCACACACACTCACACACATGGATTACAGTCATATTACTCTATTAAATAGAGTTTCTGAGATCCAACTTATTCCTAATTTAGAGAGAGAGGTTGAGAGAATTTCTCAACCGTCACAAACCAACTTCTTAAATATGGAATGTAAGCATTAACTCCAACAATAATTAATATAGTTGTAATGGATGTAATGATATTTGTGGTTATAAATTTCTTTTGACTTATACAATTTGATTACACTCAATTATGTCCTCGGTTTGCACAAGTGGGAAGTATATATATATGTATAAAATTTTATTCCTAATTTAGGTTTGACATGAAGAAATCATAAATTGTAAAACATGATTTGACTAATTTGAATTTGAGTAATCTAAATTTAAATGTGTGAAATAAATTATTTTTAAAATAATAATAAATTTAAAGTAATGATTTGAAAAAATATAATATATGATTTTTTTAATGATTAATAAGTAATCTTGTCCTGATGATGAACCACACTCACTGGCCTAATTTATTCTTATGTGATTTTTACCGAAATATTTTATTCACAATTTATGGATCACAAAAGCCAAATTCCTAATAATTTATAATTAAAGTTTAGTTTTGTATTATATTGTGAATATATTTCAAATTGGCATGTATGGTTAGAGATTCATAAATGTGAGTGGGAAATAGTTTAGTTTAATTTATTTTTGTTGTTTTTTTTTTTTTTTTAATTATAATTTGATTTATTTTTATTGAAAATTATATATATATATATATAGATATATATATATATATATATATATATAATCAAAACAATAAATAAGCTATCATTTTTAAGAATTTTGAAATTTTAAAAACAAAATTAACATTTGTCTGGAATAAATAAATTTTATAATTTTCTTAAAAGTATTGAGAGGCTTCACATCTTTTTCTCTTTTTTTAGATAATTATGATACCTCAATCTAGCTATATTTGGATCAAGCCTCTATTTAACCACATTAAGGGCTCAATGGAACTACTAAGGACCTAAAAAAAAAAAATAGTTTTTCTTCTACAAATATGTAACACCATTTTGTACCCCAGTGAACTTCAAGCATAATTTTCCCTTAAGTGGAAAAATTGATCATGTTGGATTCTCCAAGGAATCCTCTATCCAATGACATATGAGATTAAAATGTTCAAATTCATATGATATTTTTCATCTAATTTCTTTTAAACATAATGTTTAAATTTTTTTTTGGACGAATTCAAAGAGGTTGTATAAAAAATCAATAACATAAAATATACAAAACAAAATAAATTTCAAAAAATACAAATATCTTCATTTATGTAACCCTCAGGTTTGATTAGTAAATTATGATAAATTACTTATGACTAGTTGGTTAATCAATTAACCATAAGACTATTTTCTTATATTTGAATAAAAGAATTCAACCATAAATTTTGACAGAATTATGATTTTGAATATATGTGGGTTAAAGGTCGAATGCCATAATATAATTCATTCATTTATATTAATTAGGACAAGGAATGAAGAGGAAAATTCAATAGATAGAACTCGGAAGTAGTTACTTACCTACTAGTCAGTTTGAGCAGTTGTGTTTCTTGGCCTTCCTCCCTAGAGAAAAAAGGGATCTCAGGTGGGAGGAGAGGGGTTCCACCCTCAGAAAGATGGAAAGGAAAAATAAGAACTGTGGAAGCAGTGGAGAAAGAAAGGACAGATTCTGGAGCTGATTTTGGGGAACCAGTGGATTCATGTCCAACTTTGTGCAAGACTGAACTTGGAGATTCTGAGGTCTGCCAGAGTTCAGGCCAATATTACACACACTGATTGGTAGCAAGAAGCTCAGAGGGAGATTCAGACGTCGTTGTCGGTATCATAGGAAGGTCGGCGGGCTCTTCGATGGAGTTTTCTTGTTCAAATTTAAACCATTAAGCAAACATTGTAAACCTCACAGGTACAGTGTCTGTCTATTTAAGAAATGTGATAATTGTTATTAAATTCTAAGTCACTATGTACGAGGCTTAACCTCTGGCTTATAATGTATTTTAATCTCAATTAGATAGACAACTGAATTTCAAATAATTCACATAACTGGATACATAGACATAAATACTGTTAGTACCTGTTAGATGCGAGTACTTGTCTTTAATTTAGAAATTTTGAATGAGTTATAGTGCCAACAGGGTGAGTGTAAATGTTGATAGAATGTAACCAGTCAATGATTTCGTTACTCAATATGGAAAATGTGGAAACAACAAAAAGGACTGAGTGAGCATGTATATTTCCCGCATTCATCTTGCATATGAATTATGATTTCTTTTCTTATTTTTTGTGAAATTTCAAATTTTTACAAGTGTTTATGCCTAAAACCCCAACTGTTATGGGGGAATCCTGTCGTTAAGGAACAGACCCAATAGGAGAGCCTATTCTTTATAACCCTAAGAGAGAGATAGTAGCATTAGAATTAAAGTAAGGAGGAAAATTTTTAAGGGGTTTAGCAGAACACAGAACCAACAGTATGGCTAGTATCATATAAGAATTGAGGAAATATTAGAAGTTTATACCTCTCCAAATGCATTGAGTAAATCTCTAGGTTAACATATTGATAGATAAGTTGAAAGGGGTGGCCTCAACTATTCAGTTGTGGGGCGGTTCTGCCGGATGATTCAACCTAGAGGAGACCTTCGGGTCGAATAGTCCGGAAGAGAAACCTGCACTGTCATCAGGGTGAGGTCGAATAGATTTTTCCTGTGCATATAAATCTGGAAACCAAAGAAACTCATGTTTTACATCTATAGAAAAAATAAATGTTGTCCATTCATAAACAAATAACACTATGTATCAATATTGTAAAAATATTAACCAGAAATATTACGGACTAAACCATAAGTCGAAAGGCCTGTAGAATGTTGATCCAAATCAGTGAATAAAGGTTGTTGTCCATGCATTATAGATAAATACAAATTACAATTGTAGGAGGAAGAATAATCTTTTACTCATAAATTAAAACAAACTAAATTAACCAGAGCCGAGCCTTTCATGCATTTGGAAAAAAACAATTGTTACAATTAGAACCAAGACTGTAACTTACAACAAATTAATCATAGTGAAGGTTTAAAACAAAACGGGCCAATGTATAACCCATACACTTAAATAACCCTACTAGGGTTTAAACATAAAAATATGTATAAGTCATTTCAGCTCATGGGAAAAAAAAAAATGGTGAAACTGCTAATCTAGTTGGCATGGCACCTTAAGGAAAGAAAAATACACTAAGTGCCAAAAACATTTGGGTATCAACCCTTATATTCGGGTCGTTCTTACAAAAACTCATATTTTAAATCCACAGGTCTAATAACCCTCAGAAGGCTAGGAAGTGGACTATAGATAACCCAGAAGAAAATCATGCCAAGTCGTGAAATACCTGGAGGAGTTGAGTTTGAAGTGAAACCCTTGTTCTCAGAGAAGCCTGTGCGGAGGTAGAACAACATTTGGGGTATCTGGAAACCATGAATAGAAAAATTAGCAACTTTCATTAAACCCAGAATGACTAAAAGAAAAAATTACATGAAAACCTTAAGTTAAGGGAGCGTTTATCACCTGAGCAATGGGGGTTTTCCTGTTGAAGTTGCTTTCACGCATATGAAACCCAACGAACGCCCCTCTGCCTAAACCCTCAAATAGAAGAACAATTACCGTCAGTGGAAGAGCAAAGACCCGTGAACAAAAAACACTCTGGGAAACCAGATGGAGGGTTTGACAATAACTGTGCATAGCATAATAGTAAACCACCATCCGAATGTAGGGGAATAATTGCCGCCAACAACACCAGAATTTGCAGAGTTGGAGCACAGTGTAGGTGACGCCAAATGAAAACCATGTCAAGGGTTCGGGTCAGGCTAAAACCTAACGAACCCTTCTCCAATGCGGACTATCAGATGTGAATTAGATCTATCGTAGATAGATCTCTACCTGGCCTTCCTTGAATCCTGAGAGGGGCCAATGGACCAAGGTTAAATTTTAAGTATAGTATTGATAAAATATCTCTCTGTATAATAATGTAAATGTATCCAAGTACTAATCATGTGTGAATTGATCAATTGTATCGAGGACAAATTATGTTTGATAGATTCGATGGACCAAGCACCATAATGGTTAACACCTTTGCCAGATAATCCACTCATAAATTTTGGATAAGGTCATGATTCCAGACTTTTTGACGAAGGCTCAGCCCTCGTGTATAGGTGGTGCAACGCTGGCTTTCGAAAAATGATTTTTTTTAATGTGACAGTGGTGACCTGTGCATACAAGTAAACTCAAAATTAAACAATGTTAAATGTCCTGTGATAATTCAATTAAATTGTAATTATATTGGTGTACGTGCAATCTTCTGGTTTCGGTGATAATCTGCCTCGGCATTTAACACATCCCCCTCGAGTTCCGGTGTCATTACTATACTCCGATTTCTCCGCCACTATTCTACCTTTGCATTTCGCTCCATTGTAAGTGCTCTTCCACCGACTGATATCTTGGAGAGGGTTTCTTCACCACTGTTGTTTCTCTAGCTCAGACTCTACGAAGGTTTTTAGTTGCCCTGCCTTACTGTCACAGAATGTTTCTCTCCCTCCAACAAATTTTTTCTCTGTTCCGGTCACGCAGATTGTCAAATGGGTTTTCTGTCAAACCCTGCAATGGCGTGTCACTATGTGTAAGTTTCTCTCAGGTTAATTCTTCGTTGTATAATACTTGCAGATTCTTACCATTCGTTTGTTTAATTGTCTCTATTTACCACGCAGATCGAGATTCTGGTTTTCCGGTGGTGATTCTCCTCAGCTCGGCCTTTCCTTCAGAGGTAACTTAAATTTTATGATTCAGTTGGGCTCTGCACTTGTTTCAGTTGCTAACGTGGTTTGCTCCTTGCGAGCAGTTTCTTCTTGTACTCAGCCAGGTCTCTCTGTCAACTTCCCGCCTCCTATTTACAGGTGAACACCACGAAAGTTAAAGTCTCATTCTTGTTGTATTTCATTTTCCAATTTTCCCACAAAAATTGTTTTCGGTTCCAGGTTCTAACTTCTGCCGTTTGTTCTTCTTGCAGGTCAAGCAAAACCTGCCGAATTTCAAGTGCTTGTCCTTGCTGAAGGAAAAACAATCCCAATTAAAATGGGTAGGGTCGTTCTGTCAAAACCCTATAGTTGGCTCTGTAGAAAATTTCCAGTGTACCTTGTCTTTTGTAGATTTGATCTCCTTTGTTACCTTGTCAAGCCCTCATTCAACAATTTTGTCATAGGGTTTCATAGTCAGTTCTGTGTGACTTTATTTCGGCTCCATATTTCGGCTGTGCTTCCCCTCATTTATAAGCATTATTAGCTCGGGGTTAGAACCCATTTTTTGGCACTTATTGTTATAGACAATAGATTTTTTACATGTTGTAGGATTGAATGAAAAACTCATGTATAAACAAGAAAATTTCTTTTTGAATCAGTTAATTCAGTAAAGCATGCTTTTTTTGTTACCTGGAACTGTTGGTGTGATGTATAGTGATAACTAGGTTATTCTTTTTGTCTTCCGTTGGAAAACTCGCTCCTGTACAGTGCAATCTTCAATTCTGCGAATGTATTCTGATCTCTCTTATGTTTAACGCGACTCTTAGATGTTACACAAGCTTGTATTTTCTTCTATCTGCATAAAATTAGACTTTCCAGTTTACTGTTCACAATGCACATGAATATCGATAATTAGACGCGGTAAAATCAATAAATGTCAGTATTGGCTGTAGATAACATTCACAGATGCTTTTCTTTCTCTAGAAACTCTGGTTCTCTTTTATTATCTTCTTCCTTTCGTCTTGATGGAAATCTAACCCCTTCAATACATAAGTTTATGCTCTTTATCGTGCTGTAAGGATAGTCCGTTTTGTCTCTCGGTTGAACTATCAACCGAATTATTGTAACTACCTTGCTAGTTATAAAAAGAACTTCTAATTAACTATAAAAAAAAATGTATTATCTCCTAAATCTACTGTTCTTTTCCAAATAACAAAGAGTAAAAGTAAATAAATAATAAAAACAAAACACAGGTTTTGTAACCTGTCCAAAACTCATGTCACAGTGAGACAATCAACCCTCCTTCGTCTACTCCTGGCTAGATGCTCCTGCATCAGGCTCCCGGGGTGACAAAAAGTCATGACTCCGTTCCATGAGAGCATCGACCGAATAACCAGCGTTCCGTATCTGTGCTTCATCAAGCCACGAACTGTCCTCAATAGGACGGTTCTTCCACTTGACCAAATAGCGTAGATATTCCTTCCTGCATGTGCGCCTGGCTACCTGTGTGTCGAGAATACTCTCAATATTAAGGGGTTGTGTCGTGGGCATCTGTCTCACCCAAGAACCTTCATCCAATTGGGTGTCCCATTCTGGCCTTACTGTAGTGTCACCTTCGGAACCAGCAATATACGGAAACAGATCTGCCACATTAAAGATGGGTGAAATACCTATTCCTGGTGGCAACTGTAACTCGTAAGAATTTGCGGAAAATTTGCGAACAATTTTGCAGGGACCAATTTTTTTAAATTTCAGCTTGTTATATTCCCTCTTCGGAAACCGTTCCTTGCGCAAGTGTGCAAGGAATTCATCTCTAACATTGAACTGAATTTCCTGCCTTCTCGAATTTGCCCGCTGTTTGTATTTTTGACTGCTGTCCTGCAACTTTGTTTTTACCTGCTCATGTAAGTCGCTCATTCCCTGGGCGAAATCTTCCCCATCAGCACTCCGTTTTTCAAGTTTTCCCAAATCCTGCAACTCATGCACTCCGCGAGGATGCATGCCATATAAAACCTGGAAGGGACTGTAACCTGTGCTGAGATTCGGTGAATCATTGTATGCGTATTCCGCCTGAGCTAGCACGCAGTCCCACATCCGAGAATTTTCGTCTATCAAACTCCGTAGCAGATTTCCTAAACTCCTGTTCACCACATCTTTTTGCCCATCAGTATGTGGATGATAAGCAGAGCTGAATTGCAACTGAGTTCCCAACTTCTTCCACAGGGTCCGCCAAAAATGTCCGGTGAACCTCACATCCCTGTCGGAAATGATGGACTTCGGTAGACCATGTAGTCTAACAATCTCTGTGAAGAACAAGTGTGCTACGTGAGTAGCATCACTGGTTTTTCTGCAGGGTATAAAATGTGCCATCTTTGAAAACCGATCCACGACCACCATCACTGAATCAAAACCCCGCTGTGTCTTAGGCAGACCCAAGACAAAGTCCAAGCTGACTGAGTCCCATGGTCTGCTCGGAATATGTAGTGGCATATAAAGTCCTGCATTCTGACTGTAACCCTTCGCCAGTTGACATGTTTTACACCTGCTTACGTACCTCTGCACATCCCGTCGTAACCTCAGCCAGAAATAAAAGTGTTCGATCTGCGATAAATTCTTGTCTATGCCGAAATGTCCGGCTAGACCTCCACTGTTTTTTTCCCGAATAATGTTCTCTCTCATCGAACAGTCGGGAATGCACAACTGTCCTCCCCTGAACAATAACCCCTCCTGCACATTGTAGTCCAACCATGGACTAAAATTTCTCAACAAAGGATTTTGACAGGCCTCATAAGCCTCCCTAAAGTCTGCATCTTTCTGATACAGATCCCTCAAATGCTCAAAACCCAAAACTTGCATTGTACTTTCCTGCAAGAGTAAAGCCCTTCTGCTCAACGCATCTGCCACCTTGTTGACCTGCCCACTAATATGTTTCAGCACAAACGTGAAACTCTGCAGATACTCAACCCATTCTGCATGCTTATGGTTCAACTTATGCTGCTGCATAATATACTGTAATGCAGAATTATCAGAAAATAAAACAAATTCATTACCTAATAAATAATGTCTCCAATGCTTCAATGCTTGAACAATCGCGTAGAATTCCTTGTCATAGGTTGAGTACTTCTGTCTACTCTCGTTCAATTTCTCACTGAAATAGGTGACCGACCTGTCTTCTTGACTAAGTACTGCCGCAATGGCTGTACCGCTGGCGTCACAATGAACTTGAAATTTTTTTTTGAAGTCAGGCAACTTCAATATCGGTCTCTCTATGATCTTCCTTTTCAAATTCTGAAAACTTTTCTCTGCTGCCTCTGTCCAGCAAAAAGGCTGATTTTCCTTCTTGATCATATCCAACATGGGTGCGCAGATTTCACTGAAATTCCTGATAAATTTTCTGTAAAAACTCGCCAGTCCGTGAAAGCTTCGGAATTCAAATAAAATCTTTGGGGATGGCCAGCTAACTATAGCTGCAACCTTTTCTGGATCCATCTTCAACTCGTTTTCTGCAATTACAAAACCCAGATATACCAACTCCTACTGGAAAAATGTACACTTCTTTAGATTTATTAGCAGCTTATTCTGCTGTAGCTTCCTCAATACACTTCGAACATGCCTGAAGTGTTATTCTCTCGTTTTGCTGAAAATCAATATATCATCTAAATAAACAGTTACAAATTTCCCAATGAACTCTTTCAGCACTTCATTCATTAGGCACATAAAAGTACTAGGGGCATTACTGAGCCCAAATGGCATCACCAGCCACTCATAAAGCCCTTCATTCGTCTTGAAGGCTGTTTTCCACTCATCCCCCTCTCGAATTCTAATCTGATGGTACCCACTCTTCAAGTCAATCTTCGAAAAATAAGCTGCCCCACTCAAACAGTCCATCATATCGTCCATCCTCGGCAATGGAAACCTGTACCTGATGGTAATTTTATTAATAGTCCTTGAGTCTGTGCACATTCGCCACTCGCCTCCTTTCTTCGGATCCAAAACTGTCGGAACTACACAGGGGCTCATGCTCTCTCTAATCAGCCCTTTATCTAGCAATTCCTGCACTTGCTTCCTAATCTCCTCGTTGTCCTTAGGACTCATGTGATAGGCTGCTTTATTCAGTAGACTAGCTCCTGGTATAAATTCAATACAGTGACTGATACTCCTCTTGGGAGGCAGTTCATCCGGAAGATCGTCCACTATGATATCACCAAAATCTTGCAACATATCCTGAATCTCCTCTGGTAAATCTGAAATTTTTGTGTGCAGTACCACTGTCTTTGGCCTCCTTACAACAACAAAATTCACATCATTGTTTTCAATCTGTTTCAAAAACTCTTTTCCGCCCATCAGCAACGCTTTTACTCCACTAGCCTCTGCTGCATTTTCCTCTTTGATGGGTACAAGCGTGTGCTTGATCCCATCTTTGAAAAACTTGTAACAGTTTGTCTTCCCATCATGAATTACTTTCCTGTCAAACTGCCAGGGTCTTCCTAACAGTAAATGACACACATCCATTGGCATAATTTCGCAGATAATTTTTTCCTTGTATCTGCCTATCTGAAACTCTACTTCACATTGTTCATCAACTAACAGTTTATGTCCCTTTTGCAGCCACGAAACTTTGTAAGGAGTGGGGTGCTTCAGCCTCTTCAGCCCCAACTTCTCCACCATTTCTGTGGCCACCAAATTATTGGTACTCCCACTGTCAATTATCAGTTTGCAGCACTTACCCTGTGACTTGAAAACTGTCCAGAACAATGCCTTCCTTTGATATGGTTCCACAACCTCTTTCGATGGTTTTATCAGCACCTTGTTCAACACCAGGGCTTCCCCTATCTCAGGTGCATTTTCCACTTCTTTGGGAGGTGCTTCCGCCTCCTCTGTTTGGGCAATATACGTTCCTCTTCCCCTTACTGGTTCCCCTTCAGGACATTCATACGACTTGTGCCCCCACTTGTGGCACCTATAGCACTGGACAGCTCCTCTGCCTCGACCATTCCCTCTTCCTCGCTGGTATGGTCGTCCCCCTCTCGTGTTGTTGTCCTTTTTTGTTGCTCCTGTAGATTTGGAACCACTGCCTTCTTCATTGGAACTTGTGCCTCTGCCCCTGCCATAAGCCTTCCCTTTTCCCCTGCCAGATCCTCCTCCTCTTCTGGCATTTTGCTTTCTGATTATCTTTTCTTCCGCTTTCAAGGCACACTGATATGCCTCATCAATAGTTCTGGGTGAGAGAATACTAACTGCGTCCAGTATCTCCCCCCTCAAGCCATTTACAAATCTGGTTGTTTTTTCAAGGGTGTCTTCTATGTACCCCGCTCTCAAATTCAACCTATAAAATCCCTCCGTGTATTCCTTAACAGTCAACCCTTTCTGCCGCAGATTCTGTACCTATCTGTACAGCATAATCTGATAATCTTTTGGCAAAAAATTTTCTTTCAGTTTGGCCTCCATTCCGGCCCACTTTTTAGTAGGCGGTTTATTCAGCCTCTTCCTCTCCGCCTGTATACTATCCCACCACAAGGACGCATGTCCTTTCAGTTTGGTGGCAGCGAATTTTACCCGTTTGTCTTCGCTGATTTCTTCAAAGTTGAAATACTTATTCAACTCACTCAACCAATCCAGCAGCACTTCTTCTGATAGACTCCCATCGTAAGTAGAAATTTCATGTTTGGGCTTGGTACTTGATAACAAAACTGACCTCAACAACCTTAGTTCAGGTCCTTCTCCTTCAGAACCATCTGTCGTTTCTGCAACCTCCTCATCACTGTAATCCCCTCCATTAGGGTTCCTTCTTCTCCCAGCCTCCACTGCTGCTAAACGCTCGTTCAAAATACGAATCTCCTCTCTCAGTCCCTCCTCTGCTAATATTTGATTAGCTCTTCCTCTTCCTCGTCCTCGTCTTCCAACCTCCATGTCTGAAGTTCAAAAAACCCGCTCTGATACCAAAAATGATGAAGGCTCAGCCCTTGTGTACAGGTGGCGCAATGCTGGCTTTCCAAAACCGATTTTTTTTAATGTGACAGTGGTGACCTGTGCATACACGTAAACTCAGAATTAAACAATGTTAAATGTCCTTTGATAATTCGATTAAATTGTAATTATGCTGGTGTACGTGCAATCTTCTGGTTTTGGTGATAATCTGCCTCGGCATTTAACACATCCCCCTCAGGTTCCAGTGTCATTACTATACTCCGATTTCTCCACCACTATTCTACCTTTGCGTTTCGCTCCATTGTAAGTGCTCTTCCACCGATTGATATCTTTGAGAGGGTTTCTTCACCACTGTTGTTTCTCTAGCTCAGACTCTGCGAAGGTTTTCAGTTGCCCTACCTTACTGTCACGGAATGTTTCTCTCCTTCCAACAAATTGTTTCTCTGCTCCGGTCGCGCAGATTTTCAAATGGGTTTTCTGTCAAACCCTGCAATGGCATGTCACTTTGTGTAAGTTTCTCTCGGGTTAATTCTTCACTGTCGAATACTTGCAGATTCTTACCATTCATTTTTTTAACTGTCTCTATTTACCATGTAGGTCGAGATTCTGGTTTTCCGGCGGTGATTCTCCTCAGCTCGGCCTTTCCTTCATAGGTAACTTAAATTCTATGATTCAGTTGGGCTCCGCACTTCTTTCAGTTGCTAACGTGGTTTGCTCCTTGCGAGCAGTTTCTTCTTGTACTCGGCCAGGTCTCTCTGTCAACTTCCCGCCTCCTATTTACAGGTGAACACCACGAAAGTTAAAGTCTCATTCTTGTTGTATTTCATTTTTCGATTTTCCCACAAAAAAATTTTTCGGTTCCAGGTTCTAACTTCTGCTGTTTGTTCTTCTTGCAGGTCAAGAAAAACCTGTCGAATTTCAAGTGCTCGTCCTCGCTGAAGGCAAAACAATCCCAATTAAAATGGGTAGGGTCGTTCTGTCAAAACCCTATAGTTGGCTTTGTAGAAAATTTCCAGTGTACCTTGTCTTCTGTAGATTTGATCTCCTTTTTTACCTTGTCAAGCCCTCATTCAGCAATTTTGTCACAGGGTTTCATAGTCAATTCTGTGTGACTTTATTTCGGCTCCATATTTCTCCTGTGCTTCCCCTTGTTTATAAGCATTATTAGCTCGGGGTTAGAACCCCTTTTTTGGCACTTGTTGTTACAGACAGTAGAGTTTTTACGTGTTGTAGGATTGAACGAAAAACTCATGTATAAATAGGAAAATTTCTTTTTGAATCAGTTAATTTAGTAAAGCGTGCTTTTTTTGTTACCTGGAACTGTTGATGTGATGTATAGTGATAACTGGGTTATTCTTTTTGTCTTCCGTTGGAAAACTCGCTCCTATAAAGTGCAATCTTCAATTTTGCAAATGTATTCTGATCTCTCTTATGTTTTACGCGACTCTTAGATGTTACACAGGCTTGTATTTGCTTCTATCTGCATAAAATTCGACTTTCCAGTTTACTTTTCACAATGCACATGAATATCGATAATTAGACACAGTAAAATCAATAAATGTCAGTATTGGCTGTAGATAACATTCACAGATGCTTTTCTTTCTCTAGAAACTCTGGTTCTCTTTTATTATCTTCTTCCTTTCGTCTTGATGGAAATCTAACCCCTTCAATACATAAGTTTCAGCTCTTTATCGTGTTGTAAGGATAGTCCGTTTGGTCTCTCAGTTGAATTGTCAACTGAATTATTGTAACTACCTTGCCAGTTATAAAAATAACTTCTAATTAACTATAAACAAAAATGTATTATCTCCTAAATCTACTGTTCTTGTCCAAATAACAAAGAGTAAAAGTAAATAAATAATAAAAACAAAACATAGGTTTTGTAACCTGTCCAAAACTCATGTCACAGTGAGACAATCAGCCCTCCTTCATCTACTCCTCGCTAGATGCTCCTGCATCACTTTTGATTTAATTAGGCACAACAACATTATTAATATAGAATCACAACTATAGTGGAGTCAACCATTAAAGCTTATATTGATAAACGTGATGCATATTTATTAATGTCTTGTTATGTCAAATACAAAGATATAATTGGTAACCAAATTATATGGTAATGGCGCCATTTGGATAAATTGTTACATAGGTAAATAAATTTTGTTTATTTCTAAGAGTGTTACAATTTACTAGTCCTCTTCAGAAAGGTACTTTTAGCTTTTGAATTTATTTAATTAGTAGAAAAAAACTTACGTGTAAATGAAATATTACTTTGCCAAATTAAAAAAAAAAATAGTAATAAAAATATAATTGTGCGTAAAAAATAAATTTTTAATATGCATAACTTAGTCGTCTCCATGTAGATCACACACACACACACACACACACACACATATATATATAATTTTTAAATTACATATTTTAGCCTAATTTATGTTACTCGAACACACACATATCTCTTAAGATTTGCCAAATTTTTCAAGGACACTAATTGTTTTGCGAAAAGGACAACAACATAATTCTCCACAAATTGTCTTTTTACCTTGAATCAAAATTCACAAAGCTTATATAAAGTTTTAAGGCTTCGATTGGAAAACATTTAAGATTTTATCCCCATATTTGGCCCAAAATTATAACACATCTTCATGCATTCAACCTATATATATATAATTTATTTTCTAATTTTATTTTAGTTTTTTCTTTTTTTTCCTTTTCTTAATTATTCTTTTATTTTTTTATTTATTTTTAGTTTGTTTTGTATGTTGTTAAATTAGTTTTTTCTTTTTTTTTTCCTTTTCTTAATTATGCTTTTATATTTTGATTTATTTTTAGTTTGTTTTTTATGTTATTAAATTAGTTTTTTTTTCTCCTTTTCTTAATTATTCTTTTATTTTTTTATTTATTTTTAGTTTGTTTTGTATGTTGTTTATTTTTCAATTTGTTCTTATTTATTTGTAAGGTGATCGGTTGAAATCTTATTATGGTTTGTTTAGTAACTTCGATTTCTATGGTACTAATTTTTTGTTTTTTGTTTTATTTCCCTTTTATTTAAAATTATTTTTTCTAATATTTCCATTTTCATCAATTATAGTTTTTTCTACATATTTTCAATTTAAGATATAATTTTGTCTTTGTAAGCTTAGTAGGACCTTTCATTCCTTCATAAAAAACAGTTACAACCATAATAGACATTATGTGGCCTCAATCTGCCCATTGGGAAACTAGGTCTATTGGCCATCGAAAAGCATTATATGCCATCCAAAATATGAAGTTATTAAGTCTATCAAACTTAGCCTTGTAGGCCTAAATGTCTGAAACCCAATTCATTGTTAACCTATTAACTTCAGTACTACTTAACAACATATACAACATCAAAATTTAGCAACTACAATAAAATAAAGCATATAAAACTAGTCCTTTGAGGACTCCACTAGAGTCGAGTCCTTTGCACTGGATCCCGGAATATATGACTGAGGTGTGTCATTCAATAAAACTCAACAAAACAATTTTCTGCTGAATTTGAAACTAGACAATTTGGAATCCCTTCTAGATTTCTTGGAGTCTTGGATATATTTTAATGAAACCTGTTGAATTCATAATTTCCGTGGCCACTATGTTCTTCATCATCCACTAAAGATGGTTTTTCTTATACTGTGTAAGCTTTTCATGAGTGTTTTCGGGGTCCAGAACCAACAACCTCCATTCCTCCTCCTAAATTTCTTGTTATGCATGTTGGCTAAGTTCTGCCGCCCAGCCGGAAATCATCTGTCTCACCTGGGTGGGGGTGCCAATAACATAATAATGTGTTGCAACATTTATATGTTTGTCCTGTGATTTCCGACCTGTCTATTTAGGCATATGCGAGGAGGAGGCTCTTCTTCCCTCCTGAGGTGTCACTTTACGACAATGCCTTCTCCCCCATGTCTCATTTTCTTCTTTCACTGCAATTGGTCAAGCCATATTGACCAAACCCCGCTGAAACATAGACCAATCGTTGAGCAAAAATGCTAGACCAAAATCCCATGACTTGCAAACTGGGTGACTTCTCAACCTACTAACACATGGAGCATTAACACAGAACAAAAAAATGGAGCATATAAAATTAGGTTCAATTTAAATAAAATCACAGCATAACCGGGTGTCCCCTTGCCAACAATCTTCTTCTCCCACTGTTAGCATGTCTTTCTCAAGCACCACGTTGGAACAAGACCACCCATGATGGGTCGGTTTCCTTCTGTGGAAGGAAATACTAGCCTGCTTCTGAGGCCAAAACCCATATCGAATTCAAAGTAATAGTGAACCAACCAGAAACAAGATCCTAAAGATCCTAGATGGAAATCGATTCACCCAAATATATAACCATACATGTCGACCATGACGGATACCCCTCTTGAAAAAACAAGAAGTCCATCCTATGACATACCTTCCCATTCGAAGAAGTAAAATGCCATATAGAATCGAAACTAGTTTAAAAACAATAGAAGAAACCATATTTCCTTCTAAAAGATGAATTACAATGAGTCTCACTGTCATCCATTCATAGGAGATAACACTAATCTTACGAGAAGCAATCATATTTCAGCGTGTCTCTGGAAATGGTTAAAGGGAAGAGACCAAACATACCCTAGCACTCTCGCCATGAAGCCTGCACCAAGACCCTTTCGCAACCAGAGCCTTTCATCTGCCCTTGCTGTAAGATAGGAGCATGACCACTAAACCTCAACTCCTAGAACCTCAACACTCCACAACTAACTTACATGTAGCAAACAAACAATAACCTCTAACACCTGGTTGATTAATGCTCAACATTCCTTTCTGCCCCACTTTCTCTCTCACGTGCCTCCTCGCATCACCTCAACTTTGTCACACATGTCTTGCCCTTGCCAAAACCACCTTCCCGCTTAAATTTCTATCATATCATTCATGTCGTGAGTCCCAAGTGGGGAAATCTTCTTGCACGCCCCTCGATCGGGGGAATTTAAGATACAAATTTTAAAGAGGAAAAAATAATTAGAAAAAAACTTATATATATATATATTAAAATCTGTTTTATTACTTTTTAAATTGACTTTTTTTGTCTTTTACTATGGTTTTTTTTTCTTTATTTTCAATTCCAATTAACATTGTTGATTCAAATTTGTTATTTTTTTAATTGTTAATTTTATTTATCTGTTACCTAATTGATTGGTTAAGGTTTTGTTCTCTCATATTTAGTAACTTTTATTTCCAACCAAACCAAACCCAACTCAATTTGCAATCCAATATTTCAAACCGTAATTATCATTTTGAGTTGCTTTTTCCATATAAGAACCAAAATTAGTGTTGACGTGCTTTCTTTTTCTTTGCATTATTTCCTCTGATTCCATTTGAGTTACATTGTATTTGTTTCATTGTTGTACCTGGGATTTTAATTTGTGAATCCTACAACTCACAACATCTTTCTTTTTCATCTTCTTGGTATATATGTTTCATTTTTGGACCTGACATTTTCATTTTTGAATCCTACAACTCACTTCATCTTTATTTTTCGTCTTGTTGGTATTCTGCACTAAGAAGGTGATTGACCTTCGCTTCAAATTTACTAACTTTACTACTTGATATGACAATACTTATGATCGTGAGTATAAGTAGGTGGGGGGGATTCCTCCATGTGTGGATGGAATTTATATTAAATCTCTTTGTTATGATTTTCTATGGAATGGGAGCTCCTCCTTTTTTATCACTGGTCTAGTCCACAATATTATGCCAAACAATATCAGAAGAGTCACTCCTCCCTCTAAGGTATATCAAGAATTCAAGAAATTTATATTATTCTAAGAAATTGAATTCAAGAAATTGATCTTCTTGAATTCAAGAATTCAAGAAGTTGTTTTTTCTCCTTTAGTGTGTGATTAGTTCATGCATGTATTTTTTCTTGTAGGTCAATAGTGTCAAATCCAATGCAATTCCCTTCATTTCATTTTAGGGGATTAAAATACGGGATCCACTATAATTCTACTAGTGCACAGTAGTTGGGGTATTAACATGATCCAAATTTGAAGTTCCAAATTGTTGGGGTATTACTAGTATCCAACTTTGAAGTTTCAGATTTTGTAGTTGTACAACAAGATATTGCTCCAAAATTATTATGAGTTTAATCTTCAATTTGTCATTCGTTTCAATTGGTTTGTTAAAGTTGTTTTACCTTCTTTCCTCTAACCAAACACAAAAGAGTGGTCTAGTTACCATGCAAAAAATTAATGTGTGGTTTAATCTACTGCAATTTTATTCCTAGTTTTATTGAAAGTGAATGTGTCAAATTCAACCAATTTCATACTAAATCACAAATCATTTTTATTCAAAGTGAATGTGTCAAATTCAACCAATTTAATACTAAATCACAAATCATAGCCTAACGTATAATATTTGAAAAGGGTGATGATGTATTTTATTTATTTTAATATTTAAAAACATTTAATGATTTTTTTAATTTACACGATATGAAATGTTTTAGGAACTAAGTATTTTGGTTAGGAACACATTTTTTTTATGTCTATTTACAATTACTAGTAATTAATTTATATAATTGTGATAGTTATAATTTAGTTGCTAAACTAATAGTTAAACAATTGTTATTGTGTATTATTCATAAATATTAACTAACTTGTCTTTACAATTTAATTTTAAAATTAATTTAATACTAAATCACAAATTATAGATCATCCCAACTTAATTTTGCTCTGCAAAAGAAAGTTCCATTTGAGAGATAACAATAAAAATTTGTTCCATATTCTCGTGCCTTCATTGCCACAAACACAAATGCATTCAGCTCTATATCAATCATACACAATGCCCATGAACTTTGTAAGAGACAAATGATTGTGCAAAACAAGTTTCTTGGAATTGACATCTCCTTTAATTGAAACTAAGTCACGTAGTGTGAGGAGTCCAAACTCCAATTAGCTATATTTAAACTAAGTGACATGTACTAGCTACTACATAGCACTTATTTTAAAAGGTTTTAATATTTTTAATATATCTACTTTTTTTATTTTTTATTTTTAAATTATTTTATGTTATATATATATAGAGTTTACTTTTATTTATTTATTTATTTTTTATTTTTTAAAGTTGTTTTTTATTTTTTTGTATGAATCATATTTTTGGAAAAACAACAAAATAAATATTATTATCTTTACAAATTAAATTCATAAAATAATATTATTTTGTCAAATTTTTATGTTCAAAATTTTCTAAAAAATAAATAAATAAAAAATAAAAAATCGTATTTGACATGTCAGTTTTAGCAAAAAATTTTGAAATATATATTTTTTTACTTATATGTAAACGCAAAATGTGTATTTTTTTGTCAAGTGTTTAAAATTATTATTTTTTAGTGACAATTGTTTATGTACGAAGTTATATATATATATATTCATTAAAAAAAAAAATACAAAAAATACAAACTTGAAAAACCCTTGAAAAATAAACATATGAGGAAGAAAAGAAAAAGAAGAGAACTTGAAAAGTAGTTAAATAACTAACATTTTAAATAATGTCTGCACTTAAGACATAAGAAAAATTAAAGTGTCACAACTATGTGAAAAAAAATGTTGCATCAATGCTTTTCAAAATCAATATGAAAATTACCAACATTTTAAAACATGTATCCATACTTAATACATAAAAAAATTTAAAGTGTCAAGCATAAGCCCCCCAAAAAATGGGTTCATGCTTCATCGACACTTTTCAAAATTGTCATGAAAATCATTAACATTAAAAAAAATGTCCATAGTAATTAAGAAAATTTAAAATGTCAAAAATATATTACAAAAAAAAGGTTAATGTTACATCGACACTTTTTAAAATGACCATGAAAATCATGTTTTTTTGCAACAAAACTCAATAAACTTCTCGTTAAGCTGGTAATTTTGTTTAAAGTACATGTTATGTCCAACAAAATGTTTCGTCAACCAAAATTATCTTGTATGTTGTTATAATTAAACACATATTAGGTTAACAAAGCATTTAATCAACACAATTTAGATCATGGTTATAATTATAGTCCCACGCAATTCTTAAGAGCAAGGATTTGCTGCTCCGCAACTACAATTATTTGAATAAAAGCATATCTTAATCGCCAATCAAACAATATTCTCTTCATACTTTTTCCTAGACGATTTAGAAATTAAACATTCTGCCCTTTACACTTTTTCCTTGCCTCGAAATGTATTATATCTTGGATTTCTTAAAATTAATTTTATGCTCGTTAATATGTTACCAAATCAACTATTTAGCTTTTGAATTTTGGTGCATTAAGATGTTTTTTTATGTTTGATTATCACTACACATGCTATCATATGTGTTGACATGGAATTTAACAAAGGGTTTTCAACCAAAAAAAAATACTTTTGTAAGGAGAAAATTATTCCTCAACCCAAAAATTAGATTATGAGCATGTTTCTTTTCATTGTAGATTATGTTTTGAAATAGAGGAACTAACAACTAATTGTCCAAAAATGCTAAAGAAAACTAAGAATAAATAATAAAATCCAACTTGGTAGGTCAAAGCCAAGGAAGAACATCAATTGATTTCCAAAGAAGATCCTCCTACACTAGACCCTCATATAGAAGAAACAAATTGGATTCAAAAGAAATCAGGGATACCCTAGTGGAGATCAGGCAATTAAAGGATATTCCCTCAAATGAAAATAGTCCATCTCAACAATAATCAACACAACAATATTTAGTGGAATCTCATAATATTACCTCTTAGGGCAAGTGTGGCATTTCATGTTGAAGAAGAAGAGATATTGATTATTAGAACCCTCAAATCCAAGCAAATTGGAAAAGGTTAGAAAGGACCTCATCAAAGATAAAGGAAATTTGGTCAATAGTGTTAAAGAATAAAAAATCCCTTTCAATGGCATAACTAATGGTGACAAAAAGTTGAGCTTAACCCATAATCCAACTATATTGTCAACAATTTGTGAGTGTTTACTCATGTAAGAAATCATGGTACCAAAACACATTAGGGGAATTTTGAGGTCTAAAATGGGCCTCCTAAGAAAAATGTACAACCAAAATAAAATTTATAAGAACCAATAGGATGCAAGATGATGATGTCAACCATGGGGATGATTCATCATTTTTTAAGTAAAAGGGTAAAAATATTAAAAAGTAATAAAATAATAAAACAACTTTTTAAACTCGCATTTTCAGCTTATCTCCCCAATATTTTACTCAAATTTAGAGCAGGAGTACTCATTGGATGCAAAATTTAATTCATCATCCAATCAGTACCCATGTTGCATACTTTTATTGGACCCTGCTACATGAAAAATGAGAAATACATGAAAAAACATAATTGCAGTCATTTTTTTCATGTATTTCTCATTTTTCATGTAGCAGGATCCATTGAAAGTATGCAACATGGGTAATCCTTGGATGAGGAATTAAATTTTGCATCGAATGAGTGCTCTCGGTCGAAATTTGAGAGATAAGTTGAAAATACGAGTTGAAAAAATAGTTTTCTTTTTTTCCCAATAAAATTTGATGATGTAATCAAATCTTGTTTTATTATTTCCACTATTATTTTATAATTTCTTTAGGAGGCCCATTTTAGACCTCAAAATTCCCCTAATGGAAGAAAAGTGGTGACACTATTGGAAAAGCCCTTGGGTGGCAATAACAGATCTCATGTATCTGAGAGTTCAAACTAGACAAAGAGATTGTCCACATACAAACAACAATCAATTAGCAATAGTAGCATCTCTCCCAGTTCAAGGAGTAAGCTAGAAGGTGGAGAAAAAGAAAGGAAAAAAAAGAATAAGTGATTTCTAATTTTTTGTTTAATTTTCTTTACTGCACCAATTAAAAGGCTAATATGAGAAATGCTTTAGCATCTGCAAAATGTGATTTTGTTCCTTGATTTTCAAGTTAAATAAAATTAAGATTTTTCTTCGAAAAAAAAAGAAATATAAAGACGAAGTTTTTGTATTCTTAAGTATTTTAAATTCTTGGCAATTAAAGAATTAACAATTTTGTTTCAAACACGAGCAATAATTTTTTTAATACTATTTATTGTACTTTAAAGCTTTTGCCACATACTTTTTCTTAATACAATTCTTTATCACTTTTTTTTTAAATATATATATATATATATATATATATATATATATATATATATATAACCTAAATAATATGAATTATATATTAAATAAAAAATATTATTGTTACAAATTTATTATGGTAAAAATAAATAAATAAATAATATTGAAAATATATACAGTATAATGTATTAGTTTATTAAAGTTGAATGGAAATATATACCTATATAGAATTTTTGAGTTGAAAATGAGATTGATTTGTATTTTTATTGATGATTTAGAAAAATGATTTAAAGTTTTTATAGATGTCTTTAATAAATGTATTTAATGTAATTTTTTTATAATATACAAATTGGTAAATATAATATAACATTAATTTTTTCTTTTATAATTACTTTATAGTAACTAGGTGTATTTATATTTTGGGTAGATGTGTTAGATTTATAATATTAAGTAACATAGTTCTATCTTAATTGAGAGGAATACAAATTTTGGAGGTGCAAATCATTTTCTACGTTTGATATTCAAAATGAAGTTTGCATTTTGAAGGGTTTGATATCTCTAAATTTTTAGTGAATCCAAAGTTAATTTTATATATGCTAGTTATTTATATTTATTTTAATGTGATATGCATATTATTATTATTTTTTATGCACATTTACCTGGAAAATTTATTCATTGTAGTACAAACATAGCTTATATATTTTGATATAATCTTATAATTAGTGTTTAGTTTTATATTATATTATGAATATATTTCAAGTTTGTGTGGATGGTGACCGATTGATAAACGTGAGTGGGAAATATTTTAGTTTAATTTGTTATTGTTGTTTTTCAAATTATAATTTGATTTATTTTTATTGAAAATTTCAAAAAAAATACAAAATAATTTAGTATAAAACTATGTTATATTTAAAATCAAAACAATAAACAAATTATCATTTTTAATAATTTTGAAATTTTAAAAACATTAAATTTTTGTGAAATAAATAAATTGTATAACTTGCTTAAAGACAAGTATTGAGAGGCTTCATATTTTTTTCTTTTTTTTGAGATAATTATGATAGCTCAATCTAGTTATAGTTAGATGAAGCCTATATGCCTCTATTTAACCACATTAAGGGCTCGATGGAACTGCTAAGGGTCTAAAAAAGTGAGTTTTAATTCATTTTCTGCAAATTTATGTGCAACAACATTTTGTATCCTAGCTGATTTCAAGAAAAATTTGTCCTTAAGTGGAAAAGTTGTTTATGTTGAATTCGAGAAGGAATTTTTTATCCAATGACATAGGAGTTTGACATTTTAGAATTCATATGATATTTTTCAGATAATTTCTTTTAAACATAATGTTTGAATTTTTTTTTGGACACTTTGAAAAGGGCTGAATAAAAAATCAATAACATAAAATACAAAAACCAAAACAAAAAAATAAAAAAATATGAATATCTTAATTTATGAGTCCTCTTCATCAGGGTACAAACTCTCGGATTTTGAATTTATTTAATTAGTAAAATAAACTTCTTCTTGATAAGGGTACACTCTCGGATTTTGAATTTATTTAATTAGTAAGGGTACACTCTCTCAGATTTTGAATTTATTTAATTAGTAGAAAAAAACTTCCTCTTCGTAAGGGTACACTCTCAGATTTTGAATTTATTTAATTAGTAGAGAAAAACTTAAGTGAACACTAAAATGCAAATGAAATATTACTTTTCCAAATTCAAAAATAATAAAAATATAATTTTGCATAAATAGTAGAAAAAAACTTACATGAACACGTGCTTGTAAAATGCAAATGAAATAATACTTTTCCAAAATAAAAAATTAACAAAAATATAATTTTGCCTAAAAAAATTTGTAATATTCATAACTAAGTTATGCTACATGAACACACACATACCTCCTAAGATGTGCCAAAATTTACAAGGATAAACATTTCATTTAATAGAAAATTAAAAAAAATTAATAAAAATATAATTTTGCCTAACAAAAATTGTAATATTCATAACTAAGTTATGCTACATGAACACACATACCTCCTAAGATGTGCCAAAATTTACAAGGACAAAGATTTCATTTAATGGAAAATTGATAGATTATATGACACTAATTATTTTTGCAAAAAATATCATTAAGACACCAACATAATTTTGCACAAATTGTCTTTTTACTTTGAATCAAAATTCAAAAAGTTTATATGAATTTTTAGCGCTTCAATTGGATAAAAAGGTAAAATTTTGAAATAAATATTATTAAGATAACAACATAATTCTCCACAAATTATCTTTTTACTTTAAATCAAAATTAACAAAGCTTATATAAAGTTTTAGGGCTTCAATTCTATAAAAGAGTAACATTTAAAAATTAAAGGCCACATTTGGCAAAAAGTATAACCCATCTTCATGCGTTGACCCATATATATATATATATATAGGTTTTTTTTGTATGTTGTTTATTTTTCAATTTGTTTTTTTTTTTTATACCTTCTTTCAGTTTTTATTTTGAATAAATATCAATTTGTCTTTGACAAAAAAACATTGTCACTTATCCATAGTTTAATATTGTGAATTCAATTTTTGTTATGTTTTATTATTATTTAAATTTATTGATATGTAATGTCATTGGTTGAGGTCTTATTATGGGTTGTTTAGTAACTTCCATTTGTACTAGGTACTAATTTTTTATTTTTAGTTTTATTTCTCTTTTATTTAACTTTTTCTTTTTTATTTATTTTTTATTTTTCCTATTATTTCCATTTTTATGAATTATAGTTTTTTCTTCATATTTTCAATTTAAGATACAAATTTTAAATAGTAAAAAAAAAAATTTATATATATATATATATATATATATTCTACCAGGTCTTGGATAGACGGTGATCGAGCGCTCTGTTAAGATACCCTTTGATGTGAAGTCAATCATTCAATTCCCTGCCTGTGGCTTGCTATATTGGACATAATGAAGATGTAGTCCTAACAAGCTTATATATATATATATATATATATATATATATTACTTTTTAATTTGACTTATATTTTGTTTTGTCTTGTTTCTATAGTTTTTTTTGTTTATTTTCAATTCCAATTAACATTGTCCACTCAAATTTATTATTTTTTATAAATTTATGTATCTTTAACCTAATTGGTTGAGATATTATTCTCTCATCTTTAATAACTTTTATTACTATTGAAACCAAACCCAACTCAATTTTCAATCCATATTTCTATTAGTAATTATCATTTTGAGTTGCTTTTTCGCTATAAGAACCAAAGTTATTGTTGACATGCTCTCTTTTTATTTGCATTATTTCCTCCTATTCCATTTGCCTTACATTATATTCGTTTCATTGTTATACCTACAATTTTCATTTTCATTTGTGAATCCCACAACTCACAACTTGTACCTCGTATTGAATCCAACAACTCACAACATCTTTATTTTTAGTCTTCTTGGTATATTTGTTTCATTGTTAGCCCTGACATTTTCATTTGTGAATCCTACAACTCACGTCATCTTTCTTTTTTGTCTTGTTGGTACTATGCACTAAGAAGGTGATTGACTCACGCTTCAACTTTACTACTTTATATGACAATACAGCAGGTGGGGGGAATTCTTCCATGTGAGGTTGGAATTTACATTAAATATCCTTGTTATGATTTTTATGGAATGGGAGATCTTTTTTTGTTATCACTGGTCTAGTCCAAAATATTATGTCAAACAATCATGAAAGAGTCATTCATGCTTCCAATGTAAATCAAGAATTCAAGAAATTGATCTTATTACAAGAATTAGAATTCATTAATTCAAGAAATTGATCTTTCATGTGTGATAAATGTCTAGGTGTGATTAATTCCTGCATGTATATGTTTTTGTAGTTCAATGGCACCAAATTCAATGCAAGGCACTAGAACCCTTCATTCCATTTTAGGGGATTCAAATACTACCATGTAAAGATTGGGGTATGGGATCCAATCTAATTCTACCAGTGCACAGTAGTGGGGGTATTACCAGGATCCAATTTTGAAGTTCCATATTCCACTAAGTAGTTGTACAGTAAGAGATTACTCCACATTTATTGGGAGGTTAGTCTGAAGTTACATATTCCACTTATGTAGATGTACAACAAGATATTGCTCCACATTTATTGGGAGGTTGGTCTTCTACTTCTCATGTGTTTCAATTGGTTTGTTAAAATTGTTTTACCTTCTTTCCTCGAACCAAACACAAAATATTGGTCTTAGTTACCATGCAAAATGTTAATGTGTCAAATTCAACCAATTTAATACTAAATCACAAATCATAGAATAACTTATAATATTTGGAAAATATTTGAAAAGGCTGACGATATATTTTATTTATTTTAATCTTTAAAAAAATGTAATGATTTTTTAAATTTGCATGATATGAAATGTATTAGAAACTAAGTATTTTGGTTAGAAACGAAGTATTTTGATGTCTATTTATAGTTACTAATGATTTAATTTATATAATTTTGATAGTTATAATTTAGTTGTTAAATTAATAGTTAAATAATTGTTATTGTGTAATATTCATAAATATTAATTAACATGTCTTTACAAGTTAATTTTAAAATTATTTTAATACTAAATCACAAATAATAGATCATCCCAACTTAATTTCTCTCTGCAAAAGAAAGCACTATTTAAGAGATAACAATAAAAGTTTTATGCCATATTCCCCTCCACTCATTGCCGCAAACACAATTGCATTCATCTCTATATCGATCATGTACAATGTTCATGAACGTTGTAGGAGACAGATGACCGTGCAAAACAAGTTTCTTGAAATTGACATCTCATTCAATTGAAACTAAGTTTCTCCGTATCAATTTGAATGTCTGAACAAACACTGACCCAAAAAAAAAGAAGTTATAAAGCTTCATTTTAGCTAATGAGATAGGTTGCTCACCAAAAAACACCATTTTAGCACAACATTTTCACTTTCATTTCTTTTTTTGTTATGAAGTAATTGATCATCATTTTAGCCAATGAGGTAGGTTTCTCACCAAAAATCACCATTATAGCACAACATTTTCACTTCCATTTCTATTTTTGTTATGAATTAATTGATCATCTTGCTTCATGTCATCATTCTGACACCAATTAGACTCCAATTAGCTATATTTAAACTACTGACAAGTACTAGCTACTATGTAGCACCAATTAACTATACTAGCTATTACATAACTGTACTTGTTTCATAAAGTTTTAATATTTTTAATATATCTTTCAATTTTTCATATATATATATATATATAAATTTATTTTTAATTTTCCAAATTTTGTTTTAAATGTTTTATTAATTATTATTTTTATTTTTATTTTTTATTAAAACATGTAAAACAAAATTTTAAAAATAAATTTATATATATATATAAAACAATTTACTTTTACTTTTATTTTATTTTTAACTTTTTTAAAGTTTTTTTTTTAATTTTTTAAAACAATTCTTTTTTAAGTTAAAGTTTTATATGAATAGCATTTTTAGAAAAAACTAAAAATCAAATATTATTATCTTTGCAAATAAAATTTATAAAAATTTACAATTTTTTCAAATTTTTATGTTCAAAATTTTCTTAAAAATATTTTATTTGACATGTTATTTTTAACTAAAAAGTCTGAAATGTATAATTTTTTACTTATATATAAATGAAAAATGTGTATTTTTTGTCAATTGTTTAAAATTATCATTTTTTAGTGACAATGTGAAGTTAAAAGAAAATATTCAAAATAATATTTTTATTATGATTTTTAACTTTCAAAATAATTGAAAAGTTCATTAAAAAATACATTGGAAATAAAAACAAAAAATACAAACTTATAAAATGTCCATACTTAAATAAATATAAACTTATAAATAATTAACATTTTAAAGAATGTACATACTTAATACATAAGAAAAATTAAAGTGTCAAAAATATGTCTCCCCAAAAAAAATTAATGTTGCATCAATGCTTTTCAAAATCAACATGAAAATTCCCAATATTTTAAAATATTTATCCATACTTAATACATAAGAAAATTTAAAGTGTCAAATATAAGCCCCCAAAAACTGGGTTGATGCTTCATCAACACTTTTCAAAATTGACGTGAAAATCACTAACATTTAAAAAAAATATCCATGGTAAATAAGAAAATTTAAAATGTCAAAAGTATACTCTAAAAAAAAATGTTGATACTACATCAACACTTTATAAAATCGACATGCAAACCATGATTTTTTTGAACATAACCCAAAGTTTTGTTAAATTGGTAATTTTGTTTAAAGCACATGTTATGTCCAAAAAAAAAATAGTCAATTAGAATAGTCTTGTGTGGTTTTATAATTAAGCACATATTAGGTCAACAAAGCATTTTATCAACATAATTTATATCGTCGTTATAATTATAGTCCTTGACAATTCTTAAGGACAAGGATTTGTTGCTACGCAACTACAATTATTTGAATAAAAGCCTATCTTAATCACCAACCAAACAATATTCTCTTCTTACTTTTTCCTGGATGATTTAGAAATAAAGCGATCTTCCCTTTATACGTTTTGCTTGCCTCGACATGTATTTTATCTTGGATATATTAAAATTAATTTTTCACTCTCATTAATATGTTACCAAATCAACTATTTATCTCTTGAAATTTGGTGCATTGAGATATTTTTTTATGTTTGATCACCACTACACATGCTCGCATATGTATTGAAATGGACTTCAACAAATGGTTTCCAACAAAAATAACTTTGTAAGGAGGAAATTACTCTTGGACCAAAAAACTAGATTATGAACATGTTTCTTTTCATTGTAGATCATGCTTTGAAATAGAGAAACTAAAAATTACTTGTCCAAAAAGTCCAAGGAAAACTAAGAATGAATAACAAAATCGAACTTGGTGGGTCGAAGCCAAGGAAGAACATCAATTGATTTCCAAGGAAGATCCCCCTACACTAGACCCTCATATAGAAGAAACAAAATCGATTTAAAAGAAATCATGGATACCTTGGTGGAGATCAGGCAGTAAGAGGATATTCCCTCAAATGAAAAGCATTCATCTTAGCAAGAATTGACACAAGAAGATTTAGTGGAATCTAGTGATGTTACCTCTTAAGGCAAGTGTAGAATTTCATGTTGAAGAAGAAGAGATGCATGATTATTAGAACCCTCAAATCCAAGAAAATTGGAAAAGGTTATCAAGGACCTCATTAAACATAAATTAAATTTAGTCAATATGTTGGAAATACTGAGAGCTGGGAGGGGGGTTGGGTGGTGAATCAATATTTCTTTTCAATTGTTATTTTTATGAGTTAGATCACTTATAATTAGAACATAGAATGAACAACAATAATAAATACTTTTATTAATCAGGAATAGCGAGGATTTCAATCCTCTTATTTACAATAAATCAAGTACAATATAGTGTAGGGCTACATCCCTAGATGAATACACCAATCTACAATCCACGAGGCTCCAACCTGTAGTTTGTTAAGCACAGAATTGGACTTCACGAGGCTCCAACCCTATCTTCCAAGGCTCCAACCTTGTCACTATTAGGCACCAACATTTAGGGATCCAACCCTATCTCTGGTACAGGCTCCAACCTGGTATTCTTAAGGACTCCTATCCTCTAGGGATCCAACCTAAAACTTCAATTCTTCAAGATAGAATAAATGGTTCTTCAAGGCCCAAAATATCTTCTGTAATAAGCCCTGAAATTATCTTCAACTTCAGCACTGCCCTCAAATGATCTCCAAGGAACTTAGCTCATCAATGACAACTTTTTCTTCTCATGAAGGTGTCACCACTTCTCTTCACGTTACCCAAACCAAAATTCTCGAAGGTTACACCATGATGACTTCATTAATGCATCATGGTATCTAAGGATCTCCAAGACCAGATTCTACAAGTCTTCCAAATATCCTCAAGTATCCTTCAAGGTGTCTTCAATGGGCATCACTTACCCTACTCCAAAAAATTCTTTAATTGGTCCTCCAACCAAAAAATTATTCAAGTGTTTCACAATGTTCTCGGATGATACTCCAAGTTCTGCTCATGTGTAACATCTCCTTCCCACATCTACCCAAGTAACCATCCAACTAAGGTAAACATGCGACGAGAGGCTACTAATATGAGATTAAACCTCCTAGATTGCCTTAAGGAAGTGGAACACGTTTCACGGAAATATAAACCTAAGAATAAGTATGCTTTCCCTAAGTGGGTGGTTCACTCAGAACAATAGAAAGAAAGATATTTTACCTTTTCTTTAAAGTGAATAGATGAAGGGAGAGAAACCTACTTGTAATCTGTTCGCTTTGCCTCGCCTCCCTTCGTCGCTTCCTTCGCTCTCAATCCAACTTAACACACTTGATTGATACCTGCCATGGAAAAAAGAAGACATAAAGCACCATAAAGGCAATACGATCTATTAAAATTAAACAAATTGAATCGATTAAACTCATTAATACACATATAACATCATTGATAGGTGCATTAGGAATGGAAAAAAATTCTTTATTATGAAGTATAAGGAAGAGTACAACCAGTTGATCGATTCTTTGTCACTCATCCAGCTTGAGTCCCATCCTCATCAAATCCAGCATCAACAATCCAACAGCATCACAATACATGCACAATATCTTCAAGAGTTGATATCTCACCAACATAACTCTACTTAACACAAATTATTGCTCTCTTTTGCATTATGTTTAGTGCTCTATTTATGAGTAGATGAAGGTAGTTTGACATAAATGAATCATTGAATGGATTTCCTAAAAATGGATGAAGAGGTTTCCTTGTTCATGGTAATAGGAGGATAAGAGGTTTAACGGCTATCAAATGAGGTTAAAGCTGGAACAAATTCTAAAAGTCACTAGAAGTAGGTAAGATTCCCAGAATCCAATGAAAAATTTGCTCCCAGTCAACCAATGCAATCCAAAGTGGGCCAAGATCCTCTACAACACAACCTTGCATGGGAGTAGATGCTCTACAAAGAAGTTACAATTGTCTAAGGGTGCGTTGATGACTCAATGGGACACTTTAACTGGCATCTAAGCAGTGAAAATTTCATGAAGGAAGACCATCAATGTGATGACTTGTGTAGGGCATGTAGCAACTAATTTAGAGGATGATGCCCAAATTGACCTGTAACAGAACCAATGGAAACAAGATAAGCGCATCTTAAACAACATCAAAAACATCCCCATGAGGTAACCCAACCTTCTAGACCCATGACCCCGGAGGGAGACTGAATATTTTACCCTTTCGGACCATAGCCGCAGGAATTTCAAGGCAAGGTAAATGTTGGGAGCCTATAGCCACAGGCACAACATAAAAATCACGCAGCTAGGGCCCCCATTAAAAGAGAGAATGCCAAAGTAGCCTCATCATTCCATATAAATGATATCTTCTTCAAGAGATATGTGAGTGGACTTGAAATGCATGCATAATTCTTAACAAATGATCAATAATATCATGTAAGTCTAAAAAATCTTCTAAGAACCTTGATTTTATTAGGAATAGGTCATTTTGTAATAGCTTGCATCTTTTGAGGCTCCAACTTCACTCCTTCCTTTAAAACAATATGAACCAAATACTCGAATTCTTATTTCCTAAAAGCACATTTGGATATTTTTACATAAAAATGATTGTTCTCAATAATTTATATAACGTTTCCACATGTTTAGTGTGGTATTCCCATGATTTATTATAAATATGTGTATTATCGAAGAAAACCAACACAAATTTTATAAGATGGGATCAAACAAAATTGTTCTTAAGTCAAGCCCGCCGGACTTCAAACGGTGATAAGCCATAATTCAAACCAAATTCGCGTTCCAAAATAGGCTGTTGACGTCGGCCAATTTTGTGACGCGAAAACCAAATGAATTCTGCCCTAAAATTTTTCGGGTCCGAAGTTGGGCTAGCGTACGGAGGGAGAGTTGTGACGCGAATTTCTTATCAAATTCGCCCTAATCTTTTTCAGGTCCGGATTTCCACTATGCGAGCGGCCCAAACAAAGATTCGCTCCAATCAATTTCTGCCACGTGTCCTCAATTAAAACTTGCCCTACTCCCTGCTGTGGGTGCATTCGATGGCGTTTAAAGCGATGGGACATGGATGTGGCGATTTCATATCAATCGCATTAAGATTTAACGTTGTTCAATTAAGTTCCAAGGTTTTTACATCAAATCGCATTAAGTTTTAACACTGTTCAATATCAGACCTCCACTCTTGTTAGCGATTCCGCATGCTCCAATATGATCCGGCCTTCGGCTCTCATTAATGATTAGATATTAATTATGACAGGCATCCTTTGATTGCATTGTAGTCGGGTCGATAAAATGGCGTTTCGCTATGGTTTTTCAGATGAGCCGGTTGTTGGGTTACACTGCCTGATCACTGTGACGAGAAGGAGAAGTGGCCAACTGAACTGTTGCTTAGACCTTGCTACATATCTGCATTTCTCTCGGTCTGGTCCTTGTCTGTCTTCCTCTGTTTCTTGGAATTCTGCTTCTCCCTCTCCTCTTGTGCCCACTGCTGAGACTGCACCCATGCCTCGCCTGCGTAAAAGGATGCATTGCCGCAGGGGGAGCAGTAGAGGTCAACCCCTGCACGCTCCCTCCAGTCCCTCAACCGAGTCGTCTTCCCAGTCCAGTGATTATCATGCAGGTCGCTATCTAGATATTAGAAGTGGGCGGGGTCGGGTTGTAGGATCTGGCCACCATATGGGCTCCCCTGCTCCTCATTTCCCCAGCGCTTCACCTTCTCCCACGACGCGCACTGCGCTTTTTTCCTTTAATTGCTCTCTCAACCGCCCATGAATCACATCGTCAATTACTGTGGTTTTCCGTGAGGAGGCCTGGATGGAAGAACAATGCACCCGTCTGGCGGGTCTAAGCTCAGAAAAAGTCAGCTAGCATTCGCGCCTTTAGGAGGGGAGCAGTGGCATGACTATGGAGGTAGCACCTAGCGATCCTGGACCTTCCGAAGGATGGTGCCGAATCGTCGAGGAGCCAGAGGAGTAGTTTGGTTAATTTGTTTTTCTTGCTTCGCGGCCCACTTAATTGGGCTGCTTTTAGATTATATTACTATGCTAGACCTCCATAATATTTTTGAATTTTGTAAACGTTCAAGACTGGTTTCCCCGTATGAGGGCAGTCTTCTTAATTTTTTGATTTTTTGATGACAAATTTTCCATGAGTCTGGGCAATGTTTTTGACTTCAGTGTAATTTTATTCCCACTGTTAATAGATTAACTTCTAGAAAAAAATGTTTGCCCTGTTTCTATTTTAAACTTGTTTTTGAAATACGAGCCATCATTTTATATGATTGTTTTTATAGTGGCACTATGGGGTTGTTTATTATATTAATATTTCACGGTCGAATTATGTTCATAACAATTGGAAAAAAAAATGTTGCCCTGTTTCTATTTTAAACCTGTTTTTTGAAATACAGAGCCATGTTTATATGGTCTACGTATTATACTCTTTCTATGTATACCTATAGGAAACTTTTTGCTATGAACAGGGTGGATGTTGTAGTGGGCTACTAATGGAAACAAGCGAGCCTGAACCTTACATCTCAGATGCAACAGATGGTTACCAATACTCCTCACATGATTAGCGTTTTTCTCTATTCAAGGATTTTGGGTACTTTAATTTGTATTTGGAACAATGGATGTCGGTACTCTATCTGTTGCTTTACTATTCTACATACTGCTATTTCACTTTCTTATAGATGCCTCGGGCATATTTGGATGCTTTCTCAGATTGTCGATAATCTCCATGTGGACCGTCACTGGGTTTTATATCAAGTCGTTGTATGTGACATGGGGTATTTTTCTATCATTGTCTGGGGTGGGACTTCCACTTTTCTGGATGGATATTTGGGTTCCAATCTTCAGATGTGAAAATGTAATGACTTCATGGACTGTTTTACCTCATATAATATATTCAAAACAACTTTCTTTCTCTTGTGAGAAAAAAATGATTAATTTTTATCACTCTGCCTTCAAAACTAGTGATGTTGGTTTATTGATATGGTCTGATGGTCTTTTTATATTTTGGACATATCACACTCCTCACATGATTAGCGTTTTTCTCTGTTCAAGGATTTTGGGTACTTAATTTGTATTTGGAACAATGGACATCGGTACTCTATCTGTTGCTTTACTATTCTACATACTGCTATTTCACTTTCTCATAGATGCCTCGGGCATATTTGGATGCTTTCTCAGATTGTCGATAATCTCCATGTGGACCATTATTGGGTTTTATATCATGTCCCTGTATGTGACATGGGGTATTTTTCTATCATTGTCTGGGGTGGGACTTCCACTTTTCTGGATGGATATTTGGGTTCCAATCTTCAGACGTGAAAATGTAACGACTTCATGGATTGTTTTACCTCATATAATATATTCAAAACAACGTTTTTTCTCTTGTGAGAAAAAAATGATTACTGTTTATCACTCTGCCTTCAAAACTAGCGATGCTGGTTTATTGATATGGTCTGATGGTCTTTTTATATTTTGGACATATCACACTCCTCACATGATTAGCATTTTTCTCTATTCAAGTATTTTGGGTACTTTAATTTGTATTTGGAACAATGGACGTCGGTACTCTATCTGTTGCTTTACTATTCTACATACTGCTATTTCACTTTCTTATAGATGCCTCGGGCATATTTGGATGCTTTCTCAGATTGTCGATAATCTCATGTGGACTGTTACTGGGTTTTATATCATGTCCCTATATGTGACATGGGGTATTTTTCTATCATTGTCTGGGGTGGGACTTTCACTTTTCTGGATGGATATTTGGGTTCCAATCTTCAGATGTGAAAGTGTAATGACTTCATGGACTATTTTACTTCATATAATATATTCAAAACAACGTTTTTTCTCTTGTCAAAAAAAAATGATTGTTTATAGTTGAAGCGCTACGGGGTGGTTTATTATATTAATATTTCATGGTCATTGGAACGCCCACAATTGATAACAAATATTGGAGATTTACTGTCATGTTTTAAAGTTTCATTTTTTTTTTTTTAAATTGAACCCGTCGTCAATATACCGATGCCTTGTAAGCATCGGAATTGTGACCGCTTAAAAACGTCGGACGAGCGACAGTATAAAAACGTCGGACAAGCGACGTTCAAAACATCGGACCACATTTTGTCGGAATTGCGACAGTTTACAGACGTCAGAAGAGCGACGTTCAAAACGTCGGACCACATTTCGTCGGAATTGCGACAGTTTACAAAAGTTGGAAGAACGACGTCCAAAACGTTAGACGACATTTCGTTGGAATTGCGACAATTTACAAACGTCGGAAGAGCGACGTTCAAAACGTCGGACCACATTTCGTTGGAATTGCGACAATTTACAAACGTGGGAAGCGCGACGGTTTGGGAAACGTCGGAAGAGCGACGCCTGTTTGGAAGCGACGGAAAAAGTGTCGGTAGTGCGACACTTTTTAAGTGCGTAGGAATTGCGACGGGATGGAAAACCATGTTTTTCCCATCCTCGAACTGTCGCTCTTGTGACGACTATGTGTCGGAATAGCGACAAATTGGCCGTCGGAAATTCTGCCAAATTTTCTAGTGACTTATTTTACTTGTGAAAATAATAAAGGAAATAATTTTATATTAATATTAAATGACTTATTAAAGCATGGGTTTCATGCTTGGGTCATATTTATTTTAGGTCAAAGTCCCTATTTCGGACTTCTAAGTTTTATTCCGAGTCTATAGGATTATTGCATATTTAAATTGATCCATATCAGGCTTTTGAATCATGAAAATAGGTTAATTATTGAGTAAAATATGATTTATGAAGCATCCACATAAATTCAACCTTAAGGTGATCAAGTCAGCCTCAATTCAAGGAATTTGAGCTCACCTTAAGCCTATATATACAAGGAGATCAAACTCGTTTGGAAGAACATCACACAACAACACAAAAATTCGAGTTTTCAGCTGTAACAAGGAAAAAAAGTGAAATTGAGGAGGAGGACTTTGTGGATTCAGTTTTGGGCATGCTTATAGATTTGGAGAAAATTAAAATTTTGGTGCTACTCTCTCTGCATTTCGAGCTATATTTTGGGAGATCAAAGTTCTAAAAGTTTTGATGCAACAATTGTTGCCAAGGTGTTTGTTCCAAGAGAATAGGAATTCAAAGTCTATTTTTCTTAATGATGTTTCTTGGAGAAGTTGTATTGGGCCTAAATAGAAGTCTTTGAAGCTAGATCAAAGTCTCTACCTAAAGATCAAAGTATCTAGAATCAAGGTTGAAGTTTCAAGCCATCATAGTGTTGTTGCTGCCAGATTCAGGAAGCACCACAAGGAAGGTTGATTTGGTGTGGAGGAATTCCATTTCAAGGTCTAGAGTCTCAAAAATTACTATTTAAGGAAGAATTATTGACTATTTTTTCCCCTAGAGTGGGGTTTTTCCCTAGTTGATGGCCTACGTCTAGTGTCCTTGATCTATGTGCATTTTATTTTATGTTTCCTTGATGAACTAATAATAAGAAAGATAAGAAGAACATAATAAGAAATAAACATTACGATAAGTAAATAATAAAGAGCAAGAGGATCTTTCTTCCTTTCTGATTCTCTAACATGGTATCATAGCTTTGGTGAAATAAGGAAACAGGTAGTCTCAAGGAAGTCATAAGAAGTTCACTTGAGGAAATAAGTCTTCACTATCTTCAAGAAAGATCTATAACACTATTAAGGGAGAGAATAAGCTTAAAGAAGCCAAAAATTATAGGTTCTAGAAGAAAAGGATTGACATCATCCTTGAAAAGAACAAGGTCTTAGATATAGTCAAAGGAAATGTGAAAAGATCTACAGACGAATCAAATGATTTTGATACGGTGAAATACATAGAAATGGAATTAGTTTCTATGTATTTGATGGTTGAAGGCATAAAGGAAAATATTTTCCCCTTCATAGAAAATATTGAAAATGTAGATACAGTTAGTTAGAGGCAGGGAAAATTTTAGGGGCGAATTTTAGCCCAAGGGCGAAATTTAAGGGGTTTTAGATTTTAGAGGGGAAATTTTTTTATATAAAACCTCTTTTGTATAGTTTTGTATAGTTAGCCCTAAAATTATTTTAAAAATAATTAATTATTATGCTTTAGCCCAAGAAAATAAGTGCACATAAAACATGAAATGTTGGATTTGCCTCCCGATTTACTAGTCTGGACTATTTTGGGTTGTATTCGCCCCCGATTTACGAGGTTGGACGGTTTTGGAATGGAATTCGCCCCCAATTTACACTGATGATGAGGGAAGTGGAGGGTTTTTGGTTTCATATGCCCTAGATTTACGTTGATGATGAGGGTTTTAGGTTGCATACGGCCCATATTTACGCTGATGATTAGGGCAATGGAGCATTTTGGGTGGATGTTTTGGGACCAAAGCTAAAGCCATATGATATCCAGTAAGAACTAACTATATCCATAGAAAAATCCGAACCATAAAATATCCATCATGGCTTCTTGTCCTGGGAACAAGTACCTTTCCTTTTGGGACCCTCTTCATTGAGCTCTTCTTCATCATGTCTAGCATCTGGCTGGGAATGTTATATTATGTGTTTGGTTTCCTATTTGGTGTGCTTGTCCTACTTGTTATTGTGTGTGTTAAGGTATTCATGGTTCTTACATACATGCACCTCTGTGTGGAGGATTGGTAGTGGTGGTGGAATTCATTCTTTGCATCTGGCTCAGTTTCTCTCTATGCTTCCCTATATGAAATCAACTATCTGGTTTTTGATCTTTGCAGCTTGAGTGGCCTAGTTTCTGTAGTGATCTATCTTGGGTACTCCTTGATAATGGTGCTTGAAATGATTCTTGCCACTGGTACCATCGGCTTTTTGACATCATTCCACTTTGTTCACTACCTCTTCTCTTCTGTCAATATTGACTGAGGTTGAACTGTTGATAGTTCTTGAGAGGAGATGCGTGAAAGGAGATATTTTTTGGGACAAAGCAAGTTTTCTCTTATGGAATCACTCTCTGATGAAATTATCAATTATAAAAGGAAAATTGTGAAAGAGGATACTGTGCTCGTAGCCTGAAGCAGGGCTTTCCTTGAAAGCCTTATATTGGGATTCAATTTATCTTATTTTTTCATGAGCATTTCAGACAAATAAATATATCTTTGCATCTTACGTCGAAGGTAGCATTTTTCTATCCTCTTATGTATCTAGTTTTTTATTTGAATAATATTTCTTTAGTATTGTATAACTGACAGATATAGGTTTAAGGGGTTCTATGGAGAGGTATTTCTGGGATATTTCATCCTTACAAGAAAAAGGTCCATCGGGAATTTTCATTATATTTATTTTTGAGTATATTGGATGATTAGAGGAGCATATTCATAGCACATTCTGCTGTTTTTATTTAAATTTGTTTAGAAATTATTCACTATCCAGGGACAATGCCATGGATTTTTGATGTCACTGGAAAATTGGATAATGCATACGCCCCAGATTTACTGGCTTGGAAAGTTGGAGGGTGATTGGAATGGAATTCGTTAGATGAATACTTTGCAATACTTTGCAGGTGGAACATGATAATTTTCAAGAAAATTCTTGTTACAGGGAGATTTATCAAGATTTGAAAAAGGAAAGGTTGACTGAGGACAATGCAACATTTCACCAGTTGACTACAGGGCCGATTTTAGTTGAGGGTAGGTGCCTGACCATGAACCTATTAATTTGAATGAATTAATTGGCTATGAAGATTATGAAACCATTTGTTATGACACCATTGAAGCAAACCGGGTTGAGTACAGAGCTACTACTTGTGATCTAGTGTCTTCTTATGATGAAGATGAACTAGCTAAGATGCATGAATTACTTGATAAAATATATTTCTTGGATTCGAGCTACAAGGGAGCTTATTTGAAATCATCGAAAGCTGGTGCGTTATTGGCTGACTTCCAAGCTTCTAGAGAAGTAGCACTCCTGAGAGAGCTAGAGGAAAATCATGAAATATGGCAAGAGAGCCTTGCAAAATATAGTGATGAAACTGGTAATATTTAAGTGCAATCCACTTTGGTAGATCCTTCTACAAAAGATCCTTGCAAAATATAGGGATGACACTGGTAATATTCGAGTGCAAGCTGCTTTGGGAGATCCTTCTACAAAGACATCAAATTATTATGATTCTTGCCAGATTGCTCACGGTGAAACCGAAGTTGTTTTGGGAAGTATGGAAGGTAGGAGTGGTGGATAATTATAGAGAGAACCCCATGATGGGCTTCATTTCTCCCCTTAGTATTTGGGCCTATAAGATATTTTTTCAATTGAAAAAGTTTGCAACTCTTTGCATACGGCAGTGAAAGATGATCCTCGTCTATGGAAAAATATACATGCGAAGTATCCTCTAAGCGAAAGGCTCACTAATGATTCCCTCTTAAAACTTGTTGAAAGGTATCAAGGTCAGCTATGAAAATTGACTTTAGTGTAGTGCCTGAAAATTACAGATGATGAATTGAAGCAAGTATTGGACACCAGTCCAAAGATTACAAAGTTTGGTATATGTATTTTTTGGTTTTTGATTTTGAGAAATTACAGAAATATGAATTTGTTGTTGCACTTGGCATTTTTAAGATAACAATATATTTACTTTCTGAATATAGAATCTATGCATTTTGGGATGATTAGCAATGTTCAGCAGTTAGATTTAGTTAATGTAATTGCATGAGTTTCGTGAAATGGAATTGTGCTTCCTGTAAAATGTTTTCAGACCGAGTTAGTAAATGGATGTGTTTGCATGTGAATTTAACGCCTAGTCTCCTTTAAATACAATGATAAAATGACAGAAAATTAAAATATTAGAAGCTTATTTTTTGAAGGAAATGTAGGTAAAATTTGCCCCAAAATGTTGAAACCTTCAAGGGAGGAATTGGTGCAACTCTTACATTTGGTATTCCATGTGATGATGTGTTTGAAATTTATCTTGTTTCTTGATTTGTCTTGTATTATTTCACACACTGGTGGCTGCTCCTCAACTTGCCTAGCATATCTTAATTTTCATTAGATATCTGGAAACATGGGAAGGTAATGCATTTCTGTGAAAATGATGTTGCATGGAAGGTACTGCTTGTAGGTGGTTCTCTTGTTTAGTTTGACCATTCTTTTCAAAACCATATTGTGCATTGATTGTGGAATTTTATTTTTGTTATCAAGTGTATTAGGTTTTCGTCACGCAATTATATTTTTATCTTACAATTGCTCAAGTTAAGCTCGTTAAATCAGAAGTTTTGTGTGAAATATCATTTTCTAATGGTACCTCCTACTCTTCCCTTGACTATATGTGGTGCACTTGTTTCTGGGCTTTGCAGTTATGTTTTCCAGGCTGCACAAGGTTGACTACCGATGGCATTGTAAAAAATTTCAAAGCACACAGAGGATGCAGCATGCACGGATTGAAGTAGTTGAGAATTAGTGGTCTTTTTGGGATAACAAGGGAGAACCTTTAGAAGTTGGATTACCTTTTGGATGGAGGTTTACAACAAAAGTCTCATTTAGTAAAACCATTGTTTTATCCTAATAGTCGTTATTATTCACTGTCATATGATGATGATAGTACAATTGATATTGAAGCTTGCCCTAGATGTGGGAATGCAAAGCTTGTTTATGACTGCACCAATGAAAGTTGCCAAAAGAAAAAATACCAGACAGTTAGTGTCGGGATTGTACCTTTTGTATTGCACTTTGTGATGAGTGTGGAAGGTGTATTGATGGTAGTGAATATGAAGAAACATTTTCTCTTGATATGCTCTATGATGACTGTGTGTGGGCTTCTCAACTACCAAGAATCAAAAGAACTCGCCTGTGGTAAATACACATTATCAGAATTTTAGCTTTACTTTACTCTTCAATGATTTTCGGTTACTACTTGCTTGTTATTTGGGTCTAAAATTGAATTTTTTAATTTTTTACCTTATCTCAGGGAGCTGTTGAACACAAATAAAAGAAAAATCGTTATATTTGTGTGTTTTAAGGTGTAAATATTAGTTTTCCTTATTTTGAGAATCAAAGGTATATCGAGGACAACAAATATGAAGAAATGTTATTTCAATTTTCGTGAGAAGAAGACAACAACAATTTTTCCTTTATGAGATTTTGGAGAATGTTGGAGAATGTGAGGGCTAAAATGCATCTTGCAAACTAAAGCAAGGTCTTATGAATAGTACCCCTAGATAAGTATATGAGTTGGTGATCTCGATCTTCTCTCCTTTCAGAAATAAATGGTGATCAAGGAGGATTTTCTTCAACACGTTGAAGATGATGACTTTGGTTTTTACCTAGGTTGACTGTCAACCGATGAAGATCACAGAAAAGGGCTAGGGCATCGAGTTGTCTTTGCAATTTGTCTGGGGATGAGACTAGAAGGGCCACATCATCTAAAAACATCAAAATATAACATAATATAAATTTCCCCTACACTATTTGAATGTGCACAACCAAAAAATAATGTATATTCATGATGCTTGTCTGTACACCAAACACATATCTGTCTTATGACCAGTAGAAAACTGCACAACAAGGATTATCTTTGCAGAGACATGGATCAATGGGAAGGAGGGTGTCTTATGTGATTGTAAAAAGGTCCTGGATAGATACACTATTGCAAGGGTCTCATGTGTGGAGGTAAGGGCTCTCCTCGAGATCTCATGAATCTACAAATTGAGGTGGCACTACTCTCTACTTGTAACTTACTACTTCTGCGTGTGAGCACTAAAAAGGAGGGAGGTAATCATCATGTTGTGTAGGTTGATGGGAGTTATTCTAAGGCTCCTCCATTTTGAAATTAAATAGTGATTACTATTGTCTAGTTGATATCAGGAAAGCTTAAATAAGTTCAATTCCAAGCTTCTTATCCTGCGGTTCAAATTGAAAGATTTACAACTGACTTCGTTTTGGGATCATTATAGGACGAACTACTTTGGGGAGAAGCTTGGATGTACAAGGAAACACACAATCCAACATATCTAAACTACATTAAAGTAAATGGCCCATCCTTAGGAGCTGGCCAATCAGATAATGCATTTGGGTGGGATAACAAAGATGCAGGAGATCGAGTACTTCTATCAAAGGTCACTACAAGGAAAATACCCTCTAGCAGATGTTTTTGAGGAACCCCTTATAAAAATACCCCTTACATCCGTTTCTACCGGAGGTTACTATAGGAGGTTGGCAGGGGGAGGGTTTTGTGGATGTTTTCGGCTTGGTGTGCTTATCATTCAACATCGCACTGATGCTCCTTACAAGAGAAAGCACGGGTGCGCATAAAACATTGGCATACTAGACACTGTGTGCTTCATACACACTCGCTTGGTGCATCGTACTACTATAGAGCACCGGTGCTTCAAAACTCTTCTGTGTCAGTGCATCATAAGACACCGCGTCAAAACAAAAAAATCCCGGTGCGGTATTAAGAGCCTGCATCGGTGCATCATAAAAAAATGCACCAAAGAAAAAAATGACTGGTGCGTTCGTAAGACACAACACTGGTGCACCTATAAAGCATGCGCACTGGAAAAGGGTTAAAAAAAAAAATTACGGAAAAAAAAAACCATATTTTTCACTTTTTTCATTTCTCTAGAGCTCTCAATTACCGGTGCGTTGTACAAGAGAAGGCACCGGTGCTCACAAAATCTTCCACGCTGGTGCAGCATAAAACACCGCGCCAAAACAGAAGTGGGCTGGTTCGTTCGTATGGAACAACATCGGTGTGCCTATAAAACACGTGCACCAAAAAGGGGTTAAATAAAAAAAAAATTATGGCCAAAAAAGCACATTTTTGACTTTCTTCTCTCAATAACCAGTGGGCTCTATAAGAGAAAGCACCAGTTGCACAAAAAATTGGCACACTGAACACCATGCACTCCGTACACACACACTCGATGTGTCCTATTACTGTAAAGCACGAGTGGTTCATGACTATTCCGCCCCAGAGAGTCATAAAACACCATGAAAAAACTAAAATAGCCCATTGTGGTGTTAAGTAACCGCCTCGGTGCATCATAAAACAACGCGCCAAATATGAAACCACCCGGTGCCTTCTTAAGAAACCGCACTGGTGTGCCTATAAAACCCCGCGCACCGGAACAAGGTTAAATAAAAAAAAGCACGGCAAAATAACCGCATTTTTCACTTTTCTCAAACTCTAGAGCTCTCAAGCATCTGCGCAATTTCTCCTTCTCTGAGCCTCCCTGACATCAGTGCTCCCATTGGACCCATTACACGCACTGCTGCTGTGCATTGGCCACCAATCTCCAACTTGCATTTTGCAAAATGGTGGGCAAATTCTCTTTTTCAAATTCTACAACCAATATGCCTCCTCAATGGTGAAATGTACAGGTATTTTTCTAGTTTTCCCATAATTAAGCTTTCTAGTGGATTAGAATTTGAAATAACCTTAAAATTAACCATTAAGAAAGAAAAAGAAAAAAATTTGTTGCACAGTGCACATGAGCCATTCGGCTTGCACCGGTAAGCAGTGCAACTACCTGTAAAATTTATAGGCTACACCGCAACCAGTGCTAACATTATCCACACCATTTCCGAGGCAGTACCGAAAGGTGCCCCGCATTATTTTAAAATTTAAAAAAATTTGCAGTGTGGTCATTTAGCGGGGTGCACCATTGACCATGGGAATAGCAATGCAGTGCGTTAACGGATATATCCACCCCAGTGTCTGTCAGCGCACCGCATTCGACATTCCGATAGGTTCAATGGCGCGGTCGGGTAAAATACCCCACCATTGACTATATAATTTGTCAGGAAGTCAGTGCGCTGACATGACTATACGCATCGAGGCGTATATTTTAGTCAGCGCACCACTCTTTTGACACCATATACAATCAACAGGGCTTGATAAAATTTCAGGTGCACCGCATACAGTGCGTTTTATGTCATCTGGGGCACTGCCTCTGGTGCTCTACAACAAAAATCCACACCAAAACCGGTGCATGACTGTTTTTGTGGTGCATCGACTTCTATTTTTTTTTTCCCGAAAAAAATTATATATGTATATTCCTAAATACATGTATGATTTAATAAAAAAAATTATTTATTATGTCAATGATTCAGAGAGAAGAGGAGGAACAACAACAACAACAGGCAGAGCAGTATGACATGCTTCGCTAGTGGGAGGCATGAGAGAGGGAGAGAAATGCGTACCCTCGCCCTATTACAACAGATACCAGCGGCTCCTAAGGCAGGTAGGCCTCCTCAAGTTCTATGAGGAGGCTACTTCCCTAAAGGCCCATAGTGCCTTTTTGAGACATCTTATCCGCAGGTGGAATGCCCACCAACAGGCTTTCCAAGTTGGTCCTGACCAGTGGTACACACCCACCAAGGAGGATATTTATTTCATTACAGGGCTATTGAGGAGAGGGGTGGATTTTCCCTTGTTCCTAGATGTTTTAGCTGGTTGTGTAGCAGGGAGTCATTTAGTTTACTCCCAGAGATACATTGGAGTAGATGTATTGTCTCCTTTAGAGTTTCAGGTACCTGGAGGTCAGCTACGTATTGGTGCATTTGGTAGATAGGACGTGCAGTGCCTCTCACTTCTCATTTCAAACATTTCACACAATACTAGTGACGGGAAATGCATTAGTTGTCCGCTGCTATATTATGTTGATTCTTTAGTACAAGAGCCATGACTTGTCAAGTGTTTTGCCACTTTTTTGTAGCAGTTTTGTACGCCTTAGATAGATGTCGTGCTCATGCACAAGGGAGGGTCAACTTCCATTTTGCTTCAGAGTTTTTTCATTTAATTTTTTAGAGGTTTCTAGAGATGAGGCCTGCTTTTGTTTGGCAACCTCGCAGGCTGATGTTGGAGGCCCAGATGCACATGTGGGGGCATATGATGCCTAAGAGGGGAGAGACTATGTTTCTAGCCAGGATATCGCATGATGCATTGGACTTACTAGCTAGTGTTGACGAGCTGCATCCCTTCATTATGGTCCCCTATCCTTATGCTGGATTGGATTGGTGAGGGTGTACTAACATCCTCTTCACAGATGATGAGCCGCCAGATGATAGAGGTAATATTATTGTTTTATTTATATTTATTCTAACATGTTCTTTAACTTGTTTTTATTAAATTGTGTAATGAAATTGTCTAATTATTGTTGTGTACTTGTATATATTTTGTAGACATTGGCTCTTTTGATGGCGAGGAGATGCTGAAACCACCACATGATCGAGGTGAGGATCCTGATGATGATCAGGACATGGCAAATGCAGAGGATCATGATCAGGAGGCCGATGGAGAGGGACATGCTCCTCATGCTGGTGCGCCGGTACCACCTTTTTCTAGGCGCGGTCGACCTGATACTCAATACAGGACGAAGTTTATTGACCAACTCAGTGCATTGATTTTTGAGGCGAGCATCAGTCCCGCTCATTAGATAGACATACAGGCTGATGATAAGCTAATATGGATGTGGAGAGGCATGCCACGTGATATGTATATCCTGATGCGGCATGTCCTAGGAGTTACGACAGTTATTACACGACTGAGGAGGACTGTTGCACATTATAGGTGTGGTCGAGCTGCAGCACGTGATGGTCATTCCATGAGCAGCAACTCATCTCATGATCGTTCACCTCGTGCCGCGCCTGATGAGCATGAGGCTCCACTAGCATCTAGCAGTCATCATGGAGATGAGGCTGGACCATCGGCCATGTCCAGTCATCAACAACCTACAGTATCCATCAGTATTAGTCATGATCATGAGCAGGTTGGACCATTGAGCGTCGAGGCTGCACGATTGATTGAGCATGACTCCACTAGTAATGCTTATATTGTTGTTGTACTACCACCATCTGATCCATCCATCAGTACTAGTCATGATCATGAGCAGGCTCGACCATCGACCGTCGAGGCCGCACCATTGACTGAGCAAGCCTCCACTAGTACTGCTATTGATGTTGTACTACCACCAGCCGATCCATGACATTTATATTACAGTTGTATATTTTTAACATTATTCAGTTATATATATATATATATATATATATATATATATATATATGGTCCATGCATTTTATGTTTATGTTGCAGTTGTACTTAATCTACATGTTGGTGATCATCATGATGTGTATATTGTTAGGTCATGTTAGATATGTTCATTTAATATTTATCTTGCAGATAGATGTGTATGTGATAGCATGAGTTATTTGACATGAGATGTATATTTGATGTTTGTGTTGTGATGATGTTAATATATAATGTTAATTTGATGTTTGAATGTGTTTTTAAGTCGAATATGATGTTTGTATGATGATTATCATGATCATGATGTTTATTAATTAATTTAATATTAAATGACCATGATATTTATTAAATATTATGTCGTGATTGTAATTTAAATTTAAATTTTAATTGTATGTAAAATTGTAAAATTGTATTTGTATATGTAATTGTAATTTTAACTGTAATTGTATGTAAAATATTTAATGTAAAATTTTAATTGTAATTGTAATATTTAATTTATTGTGAAATGATTGTAATTGTAATTTTAATTGTAGTTGTATATATGACAAATTGTAAAATAGTAATTCTAATTCTAATTGTATGTAAAATTCTAAAATTGTAATTGTAATTCTATGTAAAATATTTGTAAAATTGTAATTGTAACTGTAAATGTAATTCTAATTCTAATTCTAATTGTATATTGTAAAATATTTGTAAATTTTTAATTGTAAATGTAATTGTATGTAAAATTAAAATAAAAATTCTAATTCTAATTCTAATTCTATGTAAAATATTTAATGTAAAATTCTAATTGTAATTGTAATATTTAATTTATTGTGAAATTATTGTAATTGTATATATGACAAATTGTAAAATTGTAATTGTAATTCTAATTGTAATTAAAATTCTAAAATTTTAATTGTAATTGTATGTAAAATATTTGTAAAATTGTAATTGTAATTGTAAATGTAATTCTAATTCTAATTGTATATAAAATATTTGTAAAATTTTAATTGTATTACTATGAAAAGAGTGTAATTGTAAAATTCTAAGTGTATGTAAAATTAAAATTGTAATTCTAATTCTAATCGTAATTGTATGCAAAATTGTAAAATTGTAATTCTAATTCTAATTGAAAATTTAATTGTAATTGTATGTAAAATATTTTTAAATTTTAATTGTATTAATGTGAAAATTTTAATTGTATTAATGTGAAATTATTTTATTAAAATATTTAAATTTGTAAATTTGTAAATAATTGTAAAATAGTAAATCTAGAATAATATGAATTTTTGTAACATAATAAAGTTTAGAAAATAATGCAAATAAATTCATGTACTTTAGAATTATCATTATTTTATTATGATCTTACATACAAAAAAAGGAACTTTATACAGTCTAGTGCGCTTATCATCATAACACGCACTGGTGCGTCTTATTACTCAAATGCACTGGTGCTTCAGAACGCTTCTGCACCGGTGCGTCATAAAACACTGTGCCAAAAAAAATCCTCGATCTTACAAACTGCCCCGGTGCGCCTATAAAACAACACGCACTGGAATAGGTTTATTCTGTAAAGTTTAGTATTGGAGCAACGAAGAGCTTGAATCGCGGGCAAGAATTTTTCTAAGGAGATGACGGTTTGAAAAGACGAGAGTTCGAATTTTGGATGAGAAGTTTATAGCAGAGAAAATGAGTGATTCAAATAGAAAGACGGACAAAGACGCTTACAGGGATGTAGATGGATACAAAGCTTGACAGAGTACAAAATGAGTACAGGTTGAGACCACCAGAGAGCATTCGGTTGAGGCTGGCGATAGGGTTAAGAGGTCCCATGATGGAGAAATGGAGAGCAGAGTTGATGGCAGAGAAAGATCAATCGATGCAATTGATAAAGCCAATAGGCACCATGAAGGGAAGGATTTTCATTCCCTTAAGGACAACAAAGAAAGATCAATTGACGTTGTTGATCAGGCTAGTAGGTCCCATGAAGGGAAAGATTCCCCAGAATGTGTTTAAAAGTAGCTGGGAGTAGTGTCCGAGCTTCGGTTGGCTTACATAAACTTTTACCGGCAAAGCTAACGTCGCATAAAATCACATCTTCAACTTTCAATTGAACCTGAATGGCATATCTAGCTTGTCTGAGCTATGGTCCTGTGGATGAAACTAGTAAAAGGTCTACTTGTATGATAGATGGAAATCCAATGACCATTTCTATGGGAAGAAAAGCATAGATACCTGCAGCTACCATATTTCCACCTGCAAATCAGTTTCCCATTGGAAAAACTAATGTTATAGCCTATTTTGCAATGTCTTTCCTCTTCTCAACCCTATACTCATTTTCTATGGGAACACATTGTCTCCACATGTAATAACTACATCGTCTAGTCGAAAATTGGTCTTCTTGTGCTAACAAATACAAAATGAAGGACTTGTTGTCATTGCTCCCAGAAAATTACCCTTATGCAAATTATATGTACTAATTGCTGGCAGGTCATCCGTCTATCTGCAGATTATATTCTAAAACATATTGGTTGAAAATAGTTAAGTGTCAATTATAATAGGTTCACATGCCACAATTTCCCACTTGGGCCTTGTAGTATTGCATATTCACACGCCCCACATTGCATTCTCTCCACATAATCAGTGGGGACCTCCTGCAATAAATAAAATGCATTGGAAGAATAGTTATTTCCATCAAGAATTTATCCAATTCCAATTATTAATTTTAATTCTAATTCTAATTCTCAAGAATAAACAAAATTATAATTCTCTATTTCTATGGTTGGAGTTCACTAAATTTTGGTGTACACACCTAAAAGTAATTTCGATGCCTTAACTGAAAATCGGTAGTACTGTACATATAACCACACCGGTGCCGGGTTACAAAAGGATGCACCTCTATTTTCTTTAAGTGAAAAAAAAGCGGCACATTGAAAAATGGGCAGCAAAATATTTTCGAAAATCTAATTTCATAAAATAATTCTTTCAATACTAAACACTTTTCATTATTTCACTATTTTTGCTAAAATTTTCAGCCAGATACTTGTAGGAGACATACCTAGAGCAAGAAAGCACGAGGGCCATGTGGAGCAACGAAATACATTCGAATAGAAGTATTCAGACAATTAGAAATCAAATCTCTGGTGATTCAAACCGTGTATCATAGAATTTCAAACCATCTCGTGATTAAATTTGATTATTTTTTTTACTTTTTCTGTAGTTTTATCCATTTTTACCCTAAACCCTTCATTTTTTTTGTGTTTTCCCTTTCTTCTCCCTATTTTTGTGATTTCAGAATTAGGGATTTTCATTTTAGATTGACATCCAACCCACGGGGACGACTTGCATTGTCGGATCCCAATCCATTCGGCCATTGCGTGAATTTTTGGAAAAAATGGATTTTTTTTTTTATGGGTGTGCTCTGCGTAACCTAGTGCACTGGTGCACTTTTTATAAAGTGCACCGTGCAAGTATTGTGTAATAAAAAATTTGAAAACATTTTTTTAAATGAGTGCGCCATATCTGAAATAGGGCACCGGTGCTCCATGTTACAAGGATAACACAGCACAATCTATTACATTATTTTTGCAATTCGTTTATAATACCCCATGCACCGTATGGTCTATTATACTATTTTGCAGTGTGTTGGTAATACCCCGACACACCGGTGGCAGTGCGTACATCAAGAATGACGCACCAGTGTCTTGAGATTTATTTTTTACCTGAAAAGTTGACAATTTATTTATAAATATATTAATGAATTATATGGTACAGGTTTCAGATTGATAAAGAAATTACAAGAGATAAAGTAACAAAAATACTGATAACACATCAAGAAAAGAAAAAAATGCAAGTTCTTTGTAAATTATTTATAAAAAAATATATTTTTAAACTATATGTAAGTTTAAATAATATGTATTGTTTACTGTGTATCATGCAGAGCCACAAAAGGACAATGCTCGATAAGATTATTTCTAATCTAGGATCCAGAAGATCATAAAAGCTTGATAGAGAAATTGTAAAAGGATGAATCAGGTGAATGAAAAAATACTATCAATCCAATATGAGTTTCTTTTTTTAATTATCATTAATAATATACTTAAAATTTTTAGATAACATGTGTCAAATTGTCTATTAATTCACATCTTTTTATTGTCCTATAGGGACCAACAACTCAGAAAATGAATGTTGTTCTAATCAAAGAAAAAAATAGAACATGCAAATGAAAATGAATTTCTCCTTAGTTCATCTGGAGTGGTGTTGGAAGTTAAAGAAAATACAATACAAAAATCAATCCAATGATTCCAAGAACCAAATTTTATCTAAACTACAAGAAGAGTTTCCAGATAATTGGTCAATAAGACATGTCAGACTTTTAATAGAAAAAATGTACAACAACAAAAAAGAAGGAATGAAGAAGTAATGTTCCTTTAAATGTTTGTCTATAATTATTTATAAATATCACTTTTGTTATATTTACTTTTCAGATATCAATAAAAAAATTAAATATTTTATTTTCATGTTACATTTTCAGGAAGATTATGAAAATCTCAAAAGATGAAAGAGTTGATATCAGAAATATGCCAGTAGGAATGTTTGAAAAGGTGTACAAGGAGATGGTCAAAGAAATGGACAGGATTGCATCGTAGGAGGAGCCATCTCAACAAAAACGTGCTTCAAATGTAATATGTAATCATTGAATTTTTCGATCCTTAGGTACAATAAATAAAAAATTTAGCATTAAATATTAATTCTCAAGAATTTTCTTGCAGAAAAGAAAAGAAAATGGAACCCATTCAGCACATAAAATAGGATGACAAGGAAGAAAAGAGTTGACATCTAAGTTTGTGAGTAATTGTTACGTCCTTATAACAACTTAACTAGATTTCATTTTTGTATTTTTTAAGTTGTTTTACAATAATCATCGTTGAATGTCTTCAAAGAGGTGCTAACATACAAAGAAGAACCATCAGATGAATTGATTGAAATTGGGTTAAATATGGGTTGTGAGTATATGTTGGCATATCAGAAATTAATTGTCGAATTTGTAAGCATCTATTGATCTTGTTTTACTTACCTCCGTCTATAATTAATAGAACAAAAACATATTTTATATTAAATATACGATTTTTTATGGGGTATAAAACTTGCAGGAAACAAATTATGGAACTGTGCCAACAGATGAAATTTTGAAAGATGGCATGGTACATGGTTTTGAAAGAATGTGTATAGTTTATGAGTTAATTGTTGCTATGGTATGCCATTTTTCTTCTCGATTTACATTGATGTATATTGTTTAATATTGCAATTTTAATTATTCTCACCAATGTATATACACTCATTTTAGTTTATTTTTATGTTTGTAGATGGAAGGTGAAGAAGAAGAAAACAATCAACACCGTGAACAAAGCATTCCTGAAAATAACCCAAGTCATGGAAGTAGCTCTAGGAGTGACAATAGTTCAAGCGAAGAATGATGATCACTATGTTTGTATATGAAATAAAGGTATTGTATTTTTTGAAATATGTCTGTGAAATCATACATTTTGTTTAATGTAATGGACATAGTGTCCCAATTGAAGGAAAAAGGGATACCAATAACTATCCCATTTTGTATGATAAAGACTGTCTTATTCATATATATTATATATCATAAAATATGTTTTAATTTATTCTATTACATTCTCCATTGTCGCTATTGCGTTCTCCATTGTTGTTCTCAAATGCACTAATAAAAATTTAATTCATATAAATATTGTTATGAGATATATATGTGTTGACTTTTGATGAATAATGAATTTTAAAAAACCACAATAATTATGATATGATATAGCAAATTAATCCAAACGTCACATTCAAATGCATTAATAAGAATTTAATTAATATGAATATTGTTATAAGATGTGTCAACTTTTGATGGATAATGAATTTAAAACAATCATAATAATTGCACTATCACAGGTTGATGTTTCTAAAAAATACAAAATGAAAATCGATGCGTGTAAGTAACTGTACACTAGTGCATTTGTATTAAGAAGAGCGTCGGTGCGTTTATACGACCTATGAGCACCGAAAAAGCACCAAACCCAATTAAAAATATAGGTGTGTTTGTGTGGTACTATTCACTGGTGCGTTTATGTGTCTATACGCACTGACGTCGTTGTATGATCTATGGGCATCGCACAAATACCGATAACAATTATAAATCTCGATGCGTTTGTGTGATACTACACACCGGGGAATTTATGTGTCTATAAGCACTGGTGCATTTGTATGACCTATGGGCTTCACATGAATACCGATACCAATTATAAATCTCGGTGCCTTTCTATACTGTGCACTAGTGCATTTCTATACGTCTACACATCGGTGCGTTGATACGACTATGGGCACCGCACAAATACCAAGACCAATTAGAATGGCCTCGTGCATTGTATCACCAACACTACACCCAGTGGGGTTTTATACCTTAACGGCCCGATGCATTTTCCTTCGACGGGCCCGGGGCGCCTTCTATATGTACGCACCAGTGCGTTAAATCCAGAGTAGCGCACTGATGAAGAAAACATATGTAATAACCTCCGACCACCCATTTTTTTTTAGTTGTGTTGAATTTCCCTTAAAAGCTTCGCCAAAACCTCCATAACCATAAACGGATGTTGTAGAGAATGTCTTTTTGATAATTTTGGCCAATTTTATAACACTAAAAATCTCCTTTATAACCTCTGCTAGAGGGTCTTTTCCTTGTAGTGGGTATATATAGTTTGAGTGGGTCTAATAGTCAGTAGTAGCAGGGCTTGCCTAGCATTTAGTAGCAAGGTATTCTTATGTTGATTGCAGATTCCGGGAATATCTTGAAATTTGATGGTTACAAGAGGGTCAATTGTTTGACCTTTCTAGTGACAGTAAAATTCCTAGATATTCCTGGAATCTGCAATCCTCATAAGTTCAGCAATCAGTACAATAACATGTGTTTATTTTTAAGAGGTAACATGTTTAAATCCAAAAGCATTGAATACCCCTTCCTAAATTCACATATGTATTCCTTAATAGATTTTAATATTCAAATAACTCTTTATTATTGTAATTAACTACAGAGAGACTTTTTTTGGCAGTTTGATTGTCCACTAGGTGTTCTATGTAAATGACTGATTGTATTCATGTCGTTTGTGTGTAGGAGTTCTTGATAAGAAATGTGCACTCTCTTCAGGAATACAAAGGGCATGCAAACAATTTTATTTTCTATCTTCTGCCTGGAACACCCTATTCACATGAAAAATATACTCTAGGTGATCTCTTAGATTTTACTGGCATTGAAATATAGTACACTTTCTCTCTCTTATTCTAAATTTAACAGTATATGTTGTTTTGTAAGCAACAGGTCTTCTTTACTCATTGTAGGATACTAATTTGCAATATGTTACATCTTCTTCCTTCTTGCTCTTGACATATGCAAAATACTTGAGCTCCTCCAAACAAGTAGTAACTTGTGGTGGGACAGTGATAGTCACTACTCACAGGCTAAGAGCACTTGAGAAATGCCAGGTATAGATTCATAATAGCCCAATGCTTAATTTTCCTATTATTTCAAAAAGTTACTAATGTATGTAGGATCTAAATCAATTTTGTGTTGATGAAGGTTCATCACATACTGGGAGATAATCTTATGAGTATTTCATACATGATTGGATATGGTTCCCTCTATCCACAACATGTTCATCACAGAGCCTCTTCTCTACCCTCGAAGACTAATAATCCTCAACCCATTCCCTGCAAAGTGGGCTTCCAATCTCTATACAACAGTGCACCCAATCCCAACATCTTGGTGGGAGTTGTGGTGGGAAGCCCATACAACATGGATAGGTTTACTGATGTGAGAAGCAAATATGATCAATCTGAACCTTCCACCTACATTAATGCACCCTTAGTGGGTTCCCTTGATTATATGACCCATTTTACTAACTCTTAAATATCCTATCTTATTCTTCTAAATAAGAGAAAGAATTAATAATGCTTGGAGATAAGGGTTATAAGCAACCCAATATCTTTTTCACATGATTTCTGTAGGATCTCCAAAATAAAATCAATGGAATCTACAGAATCTCCAAAATAAAATCAATGGAATGGAATTAAATTTGTATCCCTTGATATTGTTCACATGATTTCTGCAGGATCACCAAAATAAAATCAATGGAATGGAATTAAATCTTTTCAATCAAGACTTTGGTCGTTAGTAATTTTTGCACATTCGTTATATGATGCAACCAGTAATCTTTCTCGTTGTCAATTTTTACAACTTCATTATAATGTATATTGTGACATAATCGTGAGTAAAATGATATTGCATGGACAAAAGATTAAGTATTTGTAGCAGATTTGAATATATTCATGAGGAATATGTGACATTGCACTAACAATTAATTAAATGGTTGAAGGAGATTCATGTTTCCAGAACATTTTTACGCCCTTCACGTTTAAGATGGTTACATGAGATTTGTGACATATTCCTCAACAATGTCGCATTTAAGTAGAAATTCATTAAATGGTTGAAGGACATTCATGGTTGATAGCTTTTACTAGAGGGTGTGACATCTTTCTCATATGGTGAAATATGTGACTGAGTTTTAGTGGAATGATTATCATTTTCCTTCAAATCTAATGTTAAAATTTTGAAAAAGGTATTTATCTTTTAACACATTAGTAGGTAAATGTTACTCTTGTATTATAAAAATCCATTTTCTTTCTCCACTTTGCTCATAAATTATGCACATTAATACACCTTTCTCATGTTTCATATGTTTCATTTTGATTTATTCCTTCTCTTGAATTAATTTACTTAGACAATTTTGGTTTCTTTCCTTCTTGGTTTAAACTAGCTCCTCCATATACCATTGTTGAATAAGGTATGCCGAGAAGAGGGTGGAGATAATATTGATTTTTATCGCATACAATCAAGCTTTCCTACACATCTACCCCCCAAGCGATGGTACAGATTCCTGTCTCTTATTGTTTTTGCTACTCCTGACCATATCACTCTGCACAATACATAAATCTAATATAGGAAAGGTTCTGGTGAAATACTGATGCATGATTGTACTATTTCTGGCATATTTGATTGCATTATTTTGGTGCTACAATCAACTATTGTGTATCCTGTATGGTAAGGTGTTTAGCCTGAATGCTTGTGATTACAATTTGGGATCTTCACTTTTTTAAGTAAAAATAGATCAAACATTTTGTTTGTTTTGATGAATTTATGTTTATTTTTTATCCAGTGGAGATGATTGGTGACTTGGGTTCCTTTTAATCAGGCTTCACCATGTGGCCTTACCTAGTGATATACAACTTGTCTCTTGATGTTTTCTTCCCTTATAACTATTTCACATTATTCATACCATAGAGAAAAGTACTAGTGTAATACTGATTAGTGCTTGTACTATTTTTGGCATTTTTTAGTGCTTCATTTCGTGCTACAAACAAGTTTGGATGTGTGTTACTTAGTTTGGCACGACTCATGAGTTTTTGAGATATTTTTTTTGGATTGAATACTTTTGATTATAGTTCGATGCTTCTAGTTATAGACTATTTTAAAGTACTGAATTTACTTCTACATCAATTTAGAAACTGATAGAACCTTGTTGTTTGTTGCTTCATTTGTGTTTAACTATCTCTTGCAATATCTGGTAGATATTGATACCAATATCTGTTTATCTATTGCAGGTCAATGAGATTGATTCCAGTGTAGCTTTGAACATGTCTGGGTAGAATTTGGAGATGGAAACTTTACCATTAGTATTTGGGAACATAAATTACTGGTTAGAAGAAAATACAAATGAAGCTAGCAGCTGAAGTATTCTTTGCTTCAATTGACCAACGAAGTGAACGTGCTACAGGGGAGAGTGCTTGTATTTCTTTGGTAGCAAATATTGCTGACTGGTTACAAAACAACCCCAATTATATGCCAATAAAATCACAGTTTGACACATTGATACGTGAAGGATATCAGGAGTGAAGGAAGCTGTGGGAACTAGAGGAATATAGAGAGAGGTTCTCTGATGGGCACTTTGATTTGGAAACAATATTGCAGTCAAGCACGTTTTATAACTGGCATTGAACCTCCACATATTTTTAAATTGTGGCAATTGTTTTAAGATTAGACTGGGATGCAGGGGCTCTGAATTGGTTTTGATTATAAATATTATTTCTTTTAACATCATTAATTATGCATACAAGTGTCAAGGCTCTTGTGTGATGTTCCAATGATATTTCAGTGTTGTTTGTAAAGACTCTGTTTTTCCTGTGAAAGTTGGCATCCCCTAAAAGTTAGATAAGAAGGTGGGTTGGAATTGTTGGCTGGCTCTGAGACTCGACAATATCATAATAATACAGAATAGAATTAGATGTTAGTAGAATAGTATTCTAAAATGTGATATTTACATATTAATACTATTGTGTTGTTAAATAATAGACTTTATTAGACAATAATGTGGAAGTTAAATAAAATCTTTGTCAATGAAAAACTGTTGAAATAATTTTTTAGTCTCATATTCTACTTCAGGTTTTGTGATCCTTCAAGTGGAAAGGCACCTTCTATTAAAAAAAATTTCCTCCGTGACATATCATCCTTGTAAGTTAATCATAAATTTGTAGATTGGTTTTACTTACTTTTGATGATGGGTATTTCCAATAAATGGAAATGTTTAGTGGGGTTTAGTGTTTATCCTCTTTATATAGGATTGACTTATGATAATAGTGTTTTATGCCCTATGAAGACATTGTTCACTAGCATGGAAATTATTAATGGAGAAGGCTTGGCGACATTCTTGTGAATGTGCATTGTAACTCTTTGTAAAAATATAGAATGTTTTAACTGTTATTTTCACTTCATTTATCTATTTGTAGGGGCAGATTTGTACATGAAACTCTTGAGGTGCAGGAGGATGAATGTGGAAGTGATGATGATGGTGGTCATCAAATACTAGCACCGAAGAAGCGAAATAGGCGTCCCCTCTGAATTTTGTTGCCTTTTTGGGTGCTTTTTGTTGGAAACCATCTCTGTTTCTATCTATGCACTGTAATTCATACGGTAAGCTAATATTTAATTTAAGCAATATGGTATATAAAATATATATACTCCTAAAATCTAAATATCATGAGTAAATACTCAAAATTTCAAAATGATGAATTTCTTTTAGGAAAAAGGTTTTATAGATGCTTTTATTTGAGGCATACTTATGTGTTAATTCAACATTCAGATTTTTTTGCAGAATTATTTTTTGTAAAATCTATGTATTTCTAACTGTCTCTTTAGGTAAAATTTAGATACATTAAAGTTATAACATCTTACATCTTTTAAGTTGCACTAATCTATCATAAAACTCTAGTAAAAGAAAATATCTTATGTCCAACTCAATGCCATTTATTGTGTACAACGAGATTTCCATATTCGTGCTTTATCTAGATCTCATTTGTTTTATATGCATTCTATATCATCGGTCAAGGCATGAATGCTTATAATATATCGAGCCCTAGTTTCTAACTATCCTCTCTTCAATTTCTTTGCAAGGGTTGAATACAATCTAATTGCATAAATTACAACTGGACAGAGTAATAACTCAGTATTAAAAGACACCATAAGCATTAATTGCTTCAAAGTATTATAAATACATTTTAATATTACTTGATTTTCCATGCTTATGTGGAACATGGTTGAGAGAAGGAACTATAACAACAATGGATTTGCATGAAACATTTATAATTTTTTCAAACATGAAAGTTGTGATGCCTTACTAAGTTTCTTCATTATTTTATAGATCATTACACGTCAAACTGACTTTACTCTTTGATTGGCATTGCATTCAACGTTGTACACAAGTATGATTTATATGTATCAATTATTAGTATGATTTTATCTATATTTGATAATGCAAGTTGAATACATCATACATTACATATGAGTGCTATGGCTATGAAGTTCAATATGAAATAATCTATTGTTTGCTACTATTACTATTATATAAGGGGATCAATCCAATGGCCATTTGTTAGTTATGTGAAGAAGGATTTGTGGAATTTGTATTTACTATAAGATTATGTATAGCTGAGTTACGGACAACTAAGTAGAATTTGGTAGGAAGTTTGGAGTATCTGTAATTCATAATGATCTTCTCTTCTCTTCATTGATGACCTTTTAATGTGTGAGTTTTTACCTAAGCCATTGTATTATCAATGTGTCAAGGCTCAAAACTCGACCTATATTTCAAATACTTCTTATGATCATTCCTAGAAACATGAATCATATTTTTTGTAGGTTTAAAATTTATCACAAGTTTTCTCTATTGTGGTCAAATTTGTGGAGGTTATCTCAAAATTTATTTAACGTAACATGGATCTAAATTTTTTATGAACTTTAAACACTATAACAAACTTTGGTTCAAATTGTTGATCAATTATCACTTGGTTAGGGTTATAGATGTTAATGGAAATTATGTGTGCATTCATGAGAGTTGGGTGCAAATGCACAATGTTGTGTAGCATCAGTGTTATAAATATGGGATATTGCAAAGCATAGTTTTGAAGATTAGTCTAAGTTGACTCTTACCTAATCAACTCAGTCTAGTTGATTGTTGGTTATACGGTTAATTGTCGGTTCAATGGACAGAAGATATTGCAGGCCCAAATACCAAAGGGAAAAATGGAGCCCATCATGGGGTTCTCTTTGTAATTCTCCACCACTGCTACCTTCTATGCTTCCTCAAACTCCTCTCCAACCTCAATATCAGTGCTAGTAGTAGCATGGGAAACAACACTACACTTAGCAGAACTAGAACACGTTTTCCAAACTGCACGAGAACTACTTCTCTCACCAGTCACCATGTACCATGCTTGGTCTCACTGGTTCGCTTCCTTCAACTCTTGGTTCAACTACCATATCTTCATTGGAACCAACACCCCGAACTCCACTAGACAACGATTCACCATTTTGTACTAGTGATTCGCCATTTGTACTAGTGATTTGCCATGATTTTACAAGATAATATAATCTCGTGAGAGGTTCACAAAAAAAATTATATATGCATATTATATTATTAATAAAATCACCTTCCATTTTTCCTATGTATCATGGGGATTCGCCCATTTATTATACTTATAAATTTAGGGGGTTTCTTAAAAGTTTCCCTAGTCAGAGGTAGTTTGAGGCTATTCTAGAGAGGGTGAGTTATAGCCTACGTAGGGGTATTCCCGGGGTACAGTTTATGTGGCTAGTTAAGGCCGGATTGCTCATGGACAAGGGCAATTTTTCCTTAAATATTTTACCAGTGATTTTCTCAGGAGAAGATTGTTAGTTTGACATCTAGATTTTTTTACTTAGATATTGTTGTTGCATAATAATAAAATAAAACCTCATATGTTGCATTGATTTTCCCTTCTGGGTTTTTTCAGGGACTAATGTGTAAAAATTATTGTGTCAATTTCATTCTGTATGTGCATTATTTTCTTAGTTTCGGATCATTTTCTGCAACACAATTTTATTGTGAAAAATTGTACTGTGATTTAGTCATTATTTGCCATAGCAAAGAAATTGCTAGTTAATCGATTAGAAAAATAAATTTCCAATTGTTGCAATTCAAGGAAATTTCACACAATCCCTATTTCCCCAGGAAACAACTTATCCCATCCTAGGAAAGAAACCTCCCCAATCTTTGGAATCCATGTCCCATTACTCAACTCATTTTTTTGTCCATTATTTATGTAAAATATTTGTAATGCATCTCACAAATAAAAATTGGTCGAAGCTATCACAAAGAGGCTATACTTTCTTTCATTAGTCAAAGCTATCACAAAGAAGCTATACATTTTTTCCAAATAAAATGTAGAAATTTATGGTTCAGATTTACTATTTTTTTCCATTATAAAATTGATTTTTCCATTTTTTTTGATCTTTGGCATGTGATTGAGAGTCAAGATTGGCTCCATATCTACTTAGTCTATTTTCTTTTCTTTTTTGCAAATAAAAAGATAAATAAATTCCATTGTTTATCATCCCTTTACCGGTTGAATTAGTTTCCTCAAAGCTATTCACAAGAACCCACTTTCAAGCATAAATTTCCATTGTTTCTCCTTAGCAAATCCAAACTGAACTAAATTTCCATTGTTTCTTTTCTTTTCTTTTGGGCAGATAAAAAAATAAATAAATTCCATTGTTTATCATCCCTTTACCAGTTGAATTAGTTTCCTCAAAGCTATTCACAAGAACCCACTTTCAAGCATAAATTTCCATTGTTTCTCCCTAGCAAATCCAAACAGAACTAAATTTCCATTGTTTCTCCCTAGAAAATCCAAACAGAACTAAATTTCCATTGTTTCTCCCTAGCAAATCCAAACTGAACTAAATTTTTCCATGCTCAAATTTATTGCATAACTAGTTTCTCCTTAAACCAAATGATGTGAGGTATCGGTCCCCGTACCTCTCGCATGCTAGGTGAGTGTTCAACTATTTGAGCTACATCCCCTACATTTAGGTTTTGGCAGGAAACCACTAATCTTAATCGTGTTGATCGTTGCTTCTTGATAGAGCTCTGAAATAATTGAAGTTTAAGTCTAAATTTTTTTGTTACCTATATCCAACCATACTTTCTGCAAATTAAGCCCATCAAGATAGCTGATAATCTTGAATATCGAATCAAGAAGTAAAAGGCATAGAATCGATCCCGCATGCTAAGCAAACGCTTGGCCTTTTGAGCTACAGCCCCAGAGTTGATATTCATTTTTTTCAAAACGATATATATGTAGCAAAAATTTATCGCTGTGCTGGGCAGTGAACCCAGGTCACCAGTGTGCTGATATTTTTCTTTTAATTAAATTTGGAGAAAATCTCATGTAGGTGACAAAAATAGGATTTGTTGCTGAATTGACTCCATCTATTTCTGATGAGGAGTTAATGCATCATATATTTGTTGTGAGTGAATTTATGATTCTGTTTCTATTCACAGCTATAAAATGTAAGCCCGTAGAGCCAAGTGAGCATAATGAGGAATGTGAGGTGAGTGGAAGAGATGAGTAGATGAGAAACTCTACTATTGTATTTCTACAGTTGATTAATGAGATTGCCGATGCCTGTTACATGGACGTAGCCCAGATTGGTTGGGTGAACCACTTTAAAATCTATTTTTTTCATGGATGAATGATGTGTGTGTCTTATTTGATTTAAATTTCCATTGTGCTATTATTATATATTAAATTATATATATATATATATATATATAAACTAGTGACTAATCATTTTGACTTGGATTTTGCGAACTGCATTTTTTTCCTACAATATTCCTTTTTAATGTAGAGTATTTCAAGGTCAAATTAGAAAAAAAAAAAAAAAATAATAATAAATAAAATTATTAATTAAAACAAAATTTTGAGATAAAATAACAATTGTTTATATGTCATATTTTTTGTATTTTCAGGTGGATATTTGGTTGGAATCCGACAAAAGAATTTGTGGTGAAATTTTGATTTGTGGGTTTTAAACTGATTTTTTTATTGCATTTAACACTTTCAAAAAAAGCCTTGGCACTTAGATTATAAAGAGTTCACCTGTCAAACTTGTGATTTCAGTGAATCCTTGCCTTATTCTAAACAAATTAGATCATAAAATAAACTCTAAATTTTTCAAAATACCTCACTTATAAACAACACTCATAAAATAATTAATTGACTATTCCTGATTTTTATATCATGCAAACATTTTTACTAATGTTTTTATAACCCATAATGTTTTATCATGTTATTTTTCTCTAATATAAACTATTTAGAAGTCTAAATTTCAATGAATTTTTCAAAGAAAAATAACCAAGCTCTACAACATGTTTGGAGGCTGCAGAACAGATGAGACGAAATTTGGTAACAACGTCATAGTTTCAAAGACAAGAATTTTCTATAAAAGCATGTCTTGAGTTTATTTTCTTTAATTTTTCTGGAAAGGAATATCAGGGATGGAAACTCCTTGGACATAGCTATGCTCAACATTCAAATGGTGGACAAATTAATTAGTTTTGCTTTGCTCACTTTGCCTGCCCATCTTGTCTACCATTTCAATGTTGAGCATAATTATGTGTAAGGAGTTTCCATCACTGATACGCTCTTATGTTGTCTTACAAACCCTGGATGTATCATGATATCCCCTCAGAGCCTGAGGGAATGTAAATATTCCACAGCTTTTGCAGGCATGCTTACCACTTGCAATAGGTTTCTTCATGGGATTTCTCCCATCAGAATACATCGCGTAAAATATCCATGTGGATTCAGCCATGGATCTCCGAGAGTCCAGATCCATCCATCATCCTTCAACATATAGAATGCAGCTGTGGGAATTTGTTACTGAAATAATAGTCCCTAACTATGACTATACTGATATTTCATTTGATAACCAATCTCATGGAAACTATCAAACTGCATCTAAAATAGGGATAGGAATATATAGGAATGCTTGGTTTTGGTTTTGATTTCGATTGTCATATGAAATACATAATAAAAAAATATAAATCTTAAAAAATATTATAAAAGAAATTAATTAAACAATATTATAAAAGAAAACTCCAAATATGTAAGACATATCTTAATAAAAAAAATTTGTCTTTCGTATTGTGGCTCTGTTACCAAATTTTGTAGAATTTGTTTCACAATCAACCTCCAAACATGTCTAAGAGCTTGGTTATTTTTATGTGTGAAAAAATTATTAAAAATTAAGCTTTTAAATAGTTTAAGCAAACTCCAAATATGCAAGACATATCTTAATAAAAAATGTTTGTCTTTGATGCTATGGCTCTGTCACCAAATCTTGTAGAATTTGTTTCACATTCAACCTCCAAACATGTCTAAGAGCTTGGTTATTTTTATGTGTGAAAAAATTATTAAAATTTAGGTTTTTAAATAGTTTAGATTAGAGAGAAATACTGTGGGGAAAAATCATGAAATACCAAAACCTGGAGTAAAATGTTTACCATCTCAAAATTTTATTTTAATTTATTATTTTCAATTTATTTTTATTTTAGGTAATTTGACCTTTAAATAATTTACAATCAAAAAAGATACCATGAAGTCAAAATTTTCTGCTCTGAGGCATCGAATTTCTAGTTTCTACGGCATTGAATTTCTAGTTTCAATTGAATTTTCAGTTTTTGTGGCATCGAATTTTCTGTTCTACGGCATCGAATTTTCTGCGGCATCGAATTTTAAATAACCTTCTGCGGCATCGAATTTTCTGCACTGCGGCATCGAATGCTCTGTGGCATTCAATGAATTATATAAAACTTAAGTTGTGACACTAATACCCAAAATGCATAAATGGCATAGTTTAATTTTCTGTTCTGCGGCTTGAATTTTCTTCTCTGCGGCATCGAATTTCTAGTTTTTACGGCATCGAATTTTCTGCGGCATTGAATTTCTAGTTTCTGCAGCATCGAATTTCTAGTTTCAATCGAATTTCTAGTGTCTGCGGCATTGAATTTTCTGTTCTCCAGCATCGAATTTTCTGCGGCATCGAATTTTGAATAACCTTCTATGGCATCGAATTTTCTATCATGTGGCATTAAATTTTTTGCTCTGTCGCATCGAATGCCTTGTGGCTTCAAATTTTCTGCTTTGCAGCATCGAATGCTCTATGACATCGAATTTTTTACGGGTCGCACTGATGAACAGATTCTTAGTAACCTTCGGCGAGGGTTTGTCTATTCTGCCCCGTGCTTACTCAGGTATTCATAAGAATACAGTTAATTGCTATCTGAAATCTGGAATTGAAGCGAATTGCTATAGCTAAGTTTATTGAATAAGTGCGAGGGTCATGTTTATAATAGTACCGAACTGTTGTAATGAAGCTGTTGAAGTATAAATAGAAGTGTATGTTATCTCTTCCGCAGGGTTTGATAGCATCTCTTTTGCAGTATGGCTCCTAGCTTCGCTCGGCCCAGTTCCACCTGCCTGTGAGAGTCAAGCTCGTGCGCATATTGTTAGTGAAGCCCTAGCTCGTTCTGTGCGGGTGGTCAAGGCCTCACTACATGAGCCCTTAAAGTTTTTTGAAAATGCTAGAAAGAATCACCATAGATCTACATGGTGGGAAGGAGCACAAAACGAACATTACACTATCATCAAGGAAGAATACTCTCCAGAAAACTTTGAATCGCAATAAATCAGGCAAGAAAGAAACAACTGTTGGAAATGTTGTCATTGATGGCAAAGAAGGCAACAAAAACAGATATAGGCAATGGAGGGTAGCCAAGAAGCAAACAAAGGAAGCAAAGGAGACAAGCAGAGGCAGAGGAAGAGGAAGCGAATATAGAGGCAGAGCCGTTATCACAGCAGTGGAGACAGAGGCAGAGCCATTACCACTGCAGAGGCAGAGGCAGAGCAGTGGAAGCAGTGAAACGGTCGAGCAATGGAGCATTGAAGGCAGAGCCTAGCGCAAAGACATCAGAGTGGTGATGCAGTTTAATCTTTGAGTTATACCCATTCCTGAGTTATGGCGGACTGGTGTGAATTGTATGCATTGAGGCATAATCAGTTGGGGGCATTTGCGGAGGCTCGTGGAGTACGGCGACAGACCTTGGCTCGTCCCCACCGCATTAAATCCACACCGTTGATCATTGATGACCTCGCGGTCAAACAGGTCAACTGCGGGGGCACATGACTCACTAACTCATGAGCTTTTTGCACCTCTGCATTTTATCATCAGGTTATAATCTTCAATACGTGCTACTTCTGCTCGGAGACTTGCTCGACGTTTAAAAATGGAACATGGTACGTGGCTGGTGGGACCCGGAAGGATTGTATATGTTGTCACTGTAGGCGCTATTTATTATGAAGCTTAATGCTTAGGGGGAGATTCTAAATACATCATAAACCGCTGTGATATATGGTGGCATATTCGAATGGGTCACAAGGTTGCACGCTACAATCATACGCAAAGAGAATTTGAATGTATGATATGATATTTAACCATATTTATATGTGCATTCCCGAGACTTATACCATGGACGTTGAAACTATACAACGGAACCTGGAGTAAGGGAGCGGAACCACAAGTACAAACAGTGAACGTGGTTTGGAGGAACAGTAAAGTGGGTTTCCGATGTTTATCGCACCGCTTTTGTGAAGCAAGCGGTATTCTCTAATTGAGAGCGATTCCATAGAGGTGCTGACGCGTGGCAAGGCGGGACCCAAGAAAACCGCCATCCACAGCGCGCCATCGCACGTTAACATTCGTACTAGGAGGCGGAGCGATATTGCTAGACACCGTCGATATGGAAGGGAGTCATCGGACGGTGGTCGTTTGACGGAGTCGCACGAAGTTTAATCAAAGGCATGTGTTATATGTTGGTTCAGACCGAGGCTCTAATATTCGTTGGATCAATTGAAGAGAAGCGACGTGATAACAACTGTTGGATGAAGAGACCATTAGCGATGGGGCCCACGCATATGTGTGTTGTTCAATCAAGGTTTTAAGTTAAAGAAGGTTCGACGGAAAAGTTGAAATTCGTAATATATTACACATATCACCAAGGTTCGAAGGGTTGTTGTACACGGTCGAAATTATATACGCGTGGAGTTGGTATGGTCAATTAATATGTTTTTAATAACCCAAAGTAGTATGTCATGTATTATGGGTGTAATCCTAAGGTCTGGGAACAGGCATCAACTCTGTGCTATTTCTGAAGTTAAGCCCTGATTGTGAATTGGTGGTGACTATAATATTTGAATACAAGCAGTTGGCACGAACTTATGATTACTCTGATTTTGAGTTATATTTGGCATCAATCAGAAATGAATATTTATATACATTGGAGAGTATAATAGTGGGTTAATACATTTGATTTCATAACCATATATTTAAAATTAGTAGTTATATATGCAATACGTGCACAAAAGCATAGTAAACAGGTGAATAAACACAGGGATAAAAGCATGGGTCTGACATAGATAAACAGGGATTACAGGTTTGACAGGTATACATTCACAGGTGCACACAATTACAGTGAACCAAAGTATACAGAACAGTCACTCAACAACTGCAGAAAAGACAAATCCAGTAAATCCAAATCCAGAAAAGGAACTGAGTGGAATTGAGATGAATAACTGAAAATTGTAAATGTAAATATTTTTATATTGTTTGTGATGCAAAGGCAAGTATCCTAAGGAAAAGAAAAATCCCACTGTAGCATGTAATTTTGTACATATTATTATAATTTTAAAAATGAGTTGGATAAAGGAATAAGAAGACAGAAGCCAAAGAGTCATGACTGTTCACTCCAAATTCTTTGTGAAATACAAACAGTCATGTGAGAATCTCTATATATAATATCAATTTGATATGCACAAGAGAGGTTAGAGAAAGCAAATCTAGAGAAGGCAGAATATAGAAGTGTGAGGCAGAGAAGATTAAGAAAAGAAGAGCAGAATGAGATGCTACAGAACAGAGCTGATATCTAAGGTAAATCAACAAACATTCAGTTTGATAAATTGAGAAAGTTGGAGCTTCCCTATCAAGTTGCAGCTTGATAGCTGTCAGTTGTAGCTGACTGAGATTGGAGCCTCCTGTAGGTTGGTACCTACAGAAAACTAAAGGGAGTTGGTGCTTCCTTGCAAGTTGTAGCTTGCAGAATTGAAGTTGGAGCCTCCTGTAGGTTGGTTCCTGCAGAAAAACAGTGGTGAGAGGGAGTGTTGAGTCTCAAATCTGCATCTTTTCCATACACTTTTCTATACCTTTTTCACTCACCTGAACCTCCCAAGTTGTCAATATCATGTGCAAAAGAGCATCTAACATGGTTTTTAATTATATTTTTGTGTTTGCTATTTGATTTAGATTTTGTTCATTCAGCTGCGGAATCTTGCCACTTTCCGCAGCTGCTGCAACTTTCCGCAGCTATTTTGTGAAACTCTATGCTACACGTGTCTACAAGGAAAACGAGCCACATGGGCAGGTCAGGAATGACGTGGACATGGTTCGTGTCCTATTGGTTCAAGCAAACTCATCCAAAGAAGCCGCGGTCAAAGGCGTCCACATGGAAGTCAACCATGGAGTCTCATGTCAGCAGGACTCTGTTTCGTGTTACATGAAGATTCATACGGCCGTTTCTAAGCCTGTGGAGGATAAATCGACATCTGTACAGGGCCCCTGAGTCGAATTCAAGCATCCACCTCTCGTAGATTTACTTTCCAACACGGCCATGATCCTAGATCCGTGGACGTAGTGGTCTACGTGCTCTCCACCAGCATGAACTTTAGGAGACAGTTATATTTATTTTGTTATATATAATGCGTTTGCATACGCATAAGGAGTTAGTCGATGTTAGTCTCTGTTATCTTTTATTAGTCTGCTCTGTAGTGTGATTACGCTGCACTTGTGCCGTAACATCACCATTCTGTAATGACTGCGTTTTAATATAAGAAGACTCTGTTTTCCAACTTAATTCGTATTTGAGGACCGTTGCCAAGGCTGGTGTAGAGGGCCCCTACTCAGCTAAGGTTTTGTGCATTAGTGTATAATTTTCATTTCGTTTCTTTAGAAATCATTGTGTCATAATCCATTCATATGTTCATATATTGCATTTGTTTCATTTCTGTTTATACACTTCCATAATTTCCATTTCATTTCTGTCTTTCATGCTTTATGTTGTTAATCACTGATCAGTGTTCTTGTTTCAGGTTATAGATAGGCAACCCGGGCATTTTCATAGCTTTTTGACTAATGACTTGGAACTAACATTGTTCTGCTGCTAATTTTCTTTTCATAGCTTTTGTTTAATTTCAGTATTGCTTTGTTCATTTCAGTTTTGCTTATCTGCTTCAGTAGTTAAATTTAGATATACTAAGCTGCTCATAGCATCTTCAGTTGCCTCCGAAAGCCACAGCTGGACTGATGGTGAGGGATTGTATTATGAAATGTGTAGTTTAGTATTATTTTCTTTTCTGCAAATCTAGATATATTAAGCTGCTCATAGCATCTTCAGTTGCCTCCGAAAGCCACAGCTGGACTGATGGTGAGGGATTGTATTATGAAATGTGTAGTTTAGTATTAGTTTCTTTTCTACAAATCTAGATATATTAAGCTGCTCATAGCATCTTCAGTTGCCTCCGAAAGCCACAGCTGGATTTGATGGTGAGGGATTGTATCATGAAATGTGTAGTTTAATATTAGTTTCTTTTCCGCAAATTTAGATATATTAAATCGTGCATGACATCTTTAGTTACCTCCGAAAGCCACAGCTGGACTGATGGTGAGGGATTGAATCATGAATGTATGGTTTGATATCAGTTTACTTTCTGCAAGTTAAATATCAGTTACTCAAGTTGTTTATGATTACTTCCGAAAATCATAGCTGGACTAATGATGAAGGGTCAGAAGATAAATTGATGTAATCTGATTTAGATTTATTTTGTTGCAATTTTGAATTTCCTTAAGCATAGTTTCTTTTGTGTTTAGTCAGCAGCAAGAATAGTTTGGTTTTCATGCTCAACAGTTCACTGTTTTGATTTATTAGACTAGCAACACTTTTTCATTTCAGCAGCACATTTTCATTTCCTTTCAAGTCTTGTCATTGTAAATTTCAAATTTCTTTTTAAGTTTCAAGTTGGTAAATCATTATAGGGGATATCATTTCCTTGAACAAACATAACCATACTTGTTTTCATTTTATAATTTCCATTTCACCTTAGAAACCAAAAACGACAAAAAGTTAAGAAATAGGTTATCTTGCACATATAGTGCGCCGCACTTCATCAGCTTACGATTCCCGGATTGACAAATTAAATGCAGCAATTTAGGACACACTAAATTGACCAAACATTTTGGCGCCGTTGTCGGGGAAGTGTAACTAGGTAGCCAATTTCTTAAAAAAAAAACACAAAATCATAAAAGAAGGGAAAACTTGATAACTTCTTGAAGTATGCTCTCCTCTTGCACCTAGTGTGATCTGGAGGATCAAAAAAGAGAGTTATTGGTTCAGTAATTTCTTAAGTATGCTCTCTTCTTGCACCTAGTGTGACCTGGAAGATCAGAAAGAGAATTATTAGCCCAACTTTTTCTTTTTCTTTTTTTAAATAAAAAAAATGACATGCATAGAGCAAGAGATTCTAGGGGAAGGTTTATAGCTAAAGCCAAGAGTTCAATTTTCACAACTCCATCTTCTTCAAGGCATAGACCTGATTCACCACCATCTACCCCTAGCCTTAAGATTTTTGGAAGTCAAGGAACAGTTGAATTAGAGGATTCTCCTATACCACCTACCAAAACCCATTTAGAAAACAAAGAGACTCTCTCTCATCCTCCCTTGGTAGAAGAACTAGAGGACTTTAAGCACTCTAAAGAAACTATCATGGCAGAGGAAGTAATAGATGGAGGTAGAGGTAGAGATAGAAGAGGAGGAAACAATGGAGGAAACAATGGTGAAGGAAATAATGGTAGAAATAGGGAAGGAGACAATTTTTTTGGTTTCCCTATAGTTGATGAGGAAACTCATGCAACAATGAAAAATATCTCACCATCTGTTCTCCCTAACTTTTATGGATTGCGAAGTGAGGATCCTGAAACATTTCTGTTTGAGTTTGAAGTTGTGTGCCGAACTTATGACTATATGGAAGATTCTCAAAAACTCAAACTGTTTCCTTCAACATTGAAGGGATCTGCTTTGAAATGGTTCATGGGATTAGCCACTCAATCTATCAGGACTTGGAATGAAATGAAACAAACATTTTTGGATAGATAATTGGACTATTGTATGCCCACCAATCACAAGGATGAGGTATTCAAAATGATGCAAAAAGAAGATGAAAATTTGGAAGACTTACTTGAAAGATTTCAATATAACTTGAAAAGAGCAAAGATGAGCAACTTAGATGATGAAACCTTGAAAGCCCTCATATTAAAATCCATTAGAGATGAATGGATAGATATTTTAAACATGATGGGGAAAGGAGACATTTCTCAACTTCCACTTCGTGATATAACAGAACTATGTGTCCATCTATCAAGGGAAAAATCTAAAACATGAAAAGGGCCTAGGATCCTTCTCTTATTAGGGCTAACAAATCTGCAACTGGATCAGTAAGTAGGGCAGAGATTGGTAACATGCTTGATGAGTTCAAAACTGATATTTTAGGGAGCCTTAGTGAACAACTAGACACCCTTAAAATCCAAAACAAGCAGAAAGCAGAAACATATGCTTTAGCCATCTTTTGTCCGAAATGTAGGAAGAAACATGCTTTAAGGGAATGTCCCTTGGATGCAAAAGTTGTAGAAACATGTATGATTTGCTCAGAGAATCATGAGATCAAGGATTGTCCTTCAATTCCCGGACTCAAAGCTGTTTTTCAAGAAGACCCAAATTCAGTAGAATCTCTCTGTTTTGTCGCAAGGAGACCTTGGCAGGGACAACAAACTCAAGGGTTTAACAACCCTATGAATTATCAAACCCAACCAAATTGGAATCCTTGGCAAAAACCTTGGCCCCAACATCAAAATTCATATCAGCCATGGGTACAAGGGATGCAAAATCCTTATGGGAGATTTGCTCAATTTTATCAATATCCTCCATCTTTTCAAAATCAACAAGCTCTACAATTTCCAAGCCAAAATCCACAACTCTCATTGCCATTTCCACAACAACAACCTTCTCAACAAAATACAAATCCTCAACTCATGCTCCCATACCAACAGAAGACAAATCAACTTCCAGCTCAGCCATTGCCAAATCCTAACAATAAGAATCCTCAGACTACTTACATGGTAGAAGGACAACAATTTCCTACCTATATGATTGTTCCTCTCAACGATGTACAACTCAGATCTGGTAGAGTTTTAGAAAAACCTTCTATAGATATTCAAGAGCAAGATACCTTTGAGGAGGACTCTCTTCAATTCAATAAGGGTTCTGAGGAAGAATCTCTTCAAAATCCAAGCATGCAAAAAGAAAAAGAAAAGTTAACACCCACAACTCCTATAGTTGAGCAACCAACATCTTCATCTACACCTCCTTTTCCCGAAAGACTACAAATTGACAAGGGGGTGGAAAAACAAATCTTGTTGCCTAACTATGACTTTCTAGATGAATTGAAGAATGTTTGTATCAAGATTCCCTTGCTACAAGCCATTCGAGAAATTCCTATTCTAGCCAAAACCATAAAGGAGTTGAGTTTCAAAAGACCGGGAAGGAAACTAAAAGACACAAGAAGAATCCACCTGGTAGGAAAAATTACAGATATTATGATGGGAAAAATTACCATGCAGAAGCATGTAGATCCAGGAAGTCCAATTGTCAAGACACATATAAATGGGATAGAAATTCCAAACACATTGATTGACTTAGGGGCTGCTATCAACATTATGAGTAGACAGACTATGGACCAGCTAAAACTTCCTAACCTTCTTTTACACCTACTTTACTGCAACTTGCAGATCGATCAATTATTAAACCAGATGGTGTATTAGAAGATATTTCAGTCTCCTTAGATTCTTGGGAATATCCAGTATATTTTATGATTTTGACTCCCAAGAGTAATCTAGGAGGACATCCACTTATCTTAGGAAGACCTTGGCTAGCCACAGCTGATGCTTTCATTAGTTGTAGATCTGGGGATATGTACATTTCTAATGGTAATTCGAAAAAGAAATTCAATTTGTATCCTCCAGCAAAAGCAATTACAGAAGTAGGAGACAATGAATGGGTCGATGATGAGGACACTATACAACCTGTCTTTACCATTTCTGAAATCAGTGAGGATAGTCAAATTCTGAACACATTAGAAAATTTTGAGACATCTTTAGAATATGACCCCACACAATTTCAGTTGGAATCTGACATAGAATATTTATCATCAAGACAAATGTCTCTTTACTCTATGGAAGAGTTTGGTAGTTCTACTATTGATATTTTTCCAGGAAAACATTGAATATCAACAAACATTTGGAAAAGTCACAACAAGAAGAACTAATCAAAATCTTGCAAAAACATTCTACTGCATTTTCATGGGAGTATACTGACATGAAAGGTATTGATCCTAAGACTTGCATCCATCATATCTATATTGAGGAAAACAGTAGACCAATCAGACAACCTCAAAGAAGGATGAATCCAAATCTTAGGGAGATAGTGAAAGAAGAGCTCCAAAAACTTCTCAATGTAAACTTCATTTATCCAATTTCGGATAGCCGATGGGTTTCTCCTTTGGTTATAGTACCTAAAAAGAATGGTAAATGGAGGGTATGCATTGATTACAGGGAATTGAACAAAGCAACTTTGAAGGATCATTTTCCTTTGCCTTTTATCGATCAGGTATTAGACACATTAGCAGGTAAAAAGTACTTTTCATTTTTGGATGGTTTTAGTGGCTATAATCAAATTCAGGTAGCACCTGAAGATCAAGATAAGACCATATTTACTTGTCCATGGGGAACTTTTGCCTACCGAGTGCTTCCTTTTGGGTTATGTAATGCACCAGCAACATTCCAAAGAGCAGTACTAGGAATTTTTTTCTGATCTAATCCATGATTGTGTAGAGGTTTATATGGATGATTTTACAGTTTATGGTAATTCATTTGAAGAAGCATTAGAAAATTTGGAAAAAGTTCTTATAAGATGTAAAGAAACAAACCTTTCATTAAGCCATAAAAAATGCTTTATGATGTTTACCGAAGGGATTGTTTTAGGACATCATATTTCAGGAGATGGGATTAAGGTTGATAGATCAAAAGTTGAAGTCATCTCCAAGTTGCCTATTCCAAATTGTCAAAGAGATGTTAGAAGTTTTCTAGGATTCACTGGTTACTATAGAATATTTATAGAAAAATTCACTAAAATAGCATCTCCACTCTTCAAATTGCTTACAAAAGACTATGAATTTAAATGGGATCCTGTTTGTCAATCAGCTTTTGAAACTTTGAAAACAAGAATATCTGAAGCACCTATCTTGAGAGGACCAAATTGGAAACTCCCTTTTCATATTTCTACAGATGCTTCAGATACAGCTCTTGGAGGTGTGTTGGGTCAAAAAGATTTAATTCCTTATGCCATTTATTACACCAGTAAAAATTTGACTCCCACAGAGTTGAACTATACTGTGACTGAAAAAGAGTTTTTAGCTGTTGTTCATGCAATTAATAAGTTTAGACATTACATAACAGGCTATGAAACTTTTATTCATACTGACCATTCTGCAATTAGATATTTGATGAACAAACCTGTTACTAATGGTAGAGTGACAAGATGGCTTTTAATTTTGCAAGAATTCAATATTACTATGTTGGATAGACCAGGAAAACAGAATACAGTAGCTGATTTCTTGTCTAGGATTCAGAATACTAAAGAAGATTCTCCCGTAGAAGATAAGTTTCCTGATGAATATTTGTTTGCAGTAACTATTAAGACCCCTTGGTATGCAGATATTGCTAACTATTTGGTTACAGGGAAACTACCTTCACATTTATTTCCAAATGAAAAACGAAAAATTATTCAGGAGAGTTCAAAATATTCATGGATTTCTAATGAATTGTTTAAAACAGGGCCAGATCCTGTGATCAGAAAATGTGTCAGGGAGGATGAAATGTCCGATATTCTTAAGGCATGTCATGATGAACCATGCGGCGGACACTTTGCAGACAAAAGGACGGCCTATAAAATCCTTTCTTTGGGATATTATTGGCCTTCCCTCTTCAAAGATGCAAAACAATATGTCAAAAGGTGTGACAGCTGCCAAAGAGTAGGGAAACCTACCCTTTCAAATGAAATGCCATTGCGAACACAGGTACTCATTGAACCCTTTGAAAAGTGGGATTTAGATTTCATTGGACCTATTAATCCACCATCCAAGCAAAAGAAGTATATATTGGTTTGTACTGATTATGTTACTAAATGGGTAGAAGCCAAAGCATTAGTATCTGCTACTGAAAATCCAGTTATTCATTTTCTTTATGAGGATATTTTTACTCTCTTTGGTGTTCCAAGAGAGATTGTGACAGATCAGGGGAGCCAATTCACATCCAATTTGGTGGAGAAGTTGATGGAAGAATACAAAATCAAGCACAGAAGATCTACTCCTTACCATCCACAAGAAAATGGTCAAGTGGAGTCCACAAACAAAGTTCTTGAAAGTATCATCACCAAAACTGTTCATCTACATAGAAGAGATTGGACATAAAGGCTTCCAGAAGCCTTGTGGGCCTACAGAACTACATGGAGGAATACAACAGGACATTCTCCCTATGAACTTGTTTATGGGAAAGAAGTCTTGCTCCCCATTGAGTTCCAAGTCAAGACCTTCAAGATAGCAGTTCAGTTGGGGATGGACTTATCATAAGCCCAAAAGCATAGAATGGAGCAGTTGAATGAGCTAGATGAGATCAGACAAGAAGCAATTCTAAGAACTGATCTAGTTCAATATCAAAGAGCTAAATGGCATGAAAAGTATATCAAAGAGAAGAAGTTTCAAGAAGGAGATTGGGCATTGTTATTTGATTCCAAGTTTAAATATTTTCAAGGAAAATTTCAGACTCATTGGCTTGGGCCATATGAGATTGACAAGATCTTTAGCAATGGAGCCGTAAGAATCAAGACCATTGATGAATTTCAAACTCCTCTTATTGTGAATGGCCATAGGTTGAAAGTTTATCATAAGCCACTCTCAAAAGAGGATTTTGTCAAAATGTTTCAAGAAAGTTCTGCAATCATGCTGGTACAGAAGAATTCTTCTTCTCCACCAACCTAGTTTTTGTTCTTTTCAGTTAAAAATAAAAAATAAAAAAGGTATAAGCCTGAAAACCAATCATTGATTGGCAGTCTTATGCAGAAAATATAGGGTGAAAATCAGGAACACCTGACACTCTATATTTTCCAAAAAAAATCTCTCTTTCATTTCACAAGCTTTGTCACCACCCACTCCATTTCATCCCACTTCATTCCATTTCATTTCATTTCCATTTCACTTCATTCCACTTCATTTTATCCATTTCATTCCATTCCATCAATAAAAAAAATTTTCATGAGCATTTCCATCTGGTCATTTGTCATTTGTTCATTTCCATTCATCCAAGTAATAGCTGTGTCAGTTTCCGCAGCTGACATCTGTTTCCGCAGCTGACATCTGTTTCCGCAGCTGACTCCAGTTTCCGCAGCCAGAAGCAGATTCCGTAGCTACTACTCTGTTTTCAAAGAGAATGTACAGTCAGATGTTATTTCCATAATTATGAAATAAAATGCAGGTGAGAGGATAAAAAATGAAGACATGGAGCATTCAAGACACCAATGGAGATCAATTAGTTGAAGACCAAGGGAAAAGGCAAAGATTCCAAAGGTATGAATAAAATTTATTTCAAATAGCATTAAAAAACACATTTTTATATAGTTCTGAACCATGAGCTCTATCCATTACGTGCAATGATTATATTGACAGTTCCGTAACCTTTCACGATCTCCATATTATCCTCTTGCATTCATTCACAAACGGTTTCATCATTAAAATTCCGATTTTCACTCATGTTCCAATATCCCACCGGAGACAATGAGACGTATTCGATTTGACCAAGGACTCTTACAGCCGCATAAATCCATAACCGTTGTTAAAACGTGCTCATATTTATTGTGCAACCACCAAAATTCAAAACGCTGCCGAATGTCGTGTCTCTGCCGTGTTTATGAAACCCCACTCTGTTCTGTCTCACTCCATTTCATTCCTTGTGCTCATTCTCACTCTCGGATATCTACCCACAGTCTCACTCCATTCCGTTTATGGTGCTCATTCCCATTTTATGATACATTCCCACAGTCATTGTGCTCGATCCTGTGCATTCAATCATTCTATTTCCATTTGAACCCTCACGCAGGCAAAGTTGTGAAGAGCAGAAAAGAGAAATGGGTAAATTGCTAAGAGCAGAGCCGGAAAGACCTAAGTTTATAGAGGGATATCCACAAGTAAAGGAGATATTGAAGAAAGCAAATTGGCTGCGTTTTATCCAGAAATTCAGAGGTTATCACAAAGAAGTTATGAAAGCATTTGCAAGGTCATTTAATGGCTTGGAAGCAGAGATTGGAGACCTCAAGTTTGCGGTCAATGAAGCATCTATAGCAATAGCCACGGAACTTCTTCAGGAGGGTGAGCGTTGGTTTAAAAATAAAAGCATCAGTGATGAAGCATGGAGAACAATCTTACGAAACCAAGGTATGGACATAACTGTTTTTAAAAGAGGAATTCCTGTGCATGCATTGAAAGAGGAATGGGCTACTTTATTGCTAGTTGTTCAGAAATTCATTACATGTGAAGGCCATTTTGGGTCCATGTATATGTACCATACCAGGCTATTGATGAATTTTCTAGAAAATCAAACTCTCAATCTCCCATATTTTCTATTCAATAGTTTGAAGAAAATGTTCGTGACTGTTCAGAAACATTTGGGAGATGTAGAACCCCATCTATATCACCACGGCCTTGTAAAAATTCTGATTGAAAAGGAGTTAAAGGAAAAGAAAGATACATGGGAACAATTTCTGGTTAGAAATTTCTTTGAGGAACCTCAGGAAATTCCTGAAGGTAGTTCAACAAGAAGGAGTAGAAGAAAAAGAATAAATGTTGAAACCCAAATTACTCCTACTCAGGAAATTCCTGCAGCTAGCACAGCAAGAAGAAGTACGAGGAAAAGAACAATTGATGAAATCCAAAATACTCCTACTACTACTATGGAAAGAACTGAAAGGGAAGAGAGACTGGTAAAAAGGAAGAAGAAGGAAATCAAGGGTAAGAAGCCAATAACACCAAAAGAGAGAGAAACTATTGAGGCTGTACATAAAACTCCTTCTTCTGAAGAGGAAGATCATCAAGTGCTATCTGAAAGATTAGTTTATCCTCAAAAACAGTCATCTATACCCAAGAAGGCAGAGAAAGGAAAACAAAAACAAAAGGATAGTGTACCACAGCGTGTGAGGAGAAGCAGCAGACTTAAGGGAAAATTGAGGAAAACACAAATTAAGGGTCCTCATTTCATTGATTTGGGTGAGGAGACATCTGAACAGTCCCCAACTGACCATAGTCCATCTCAGTCAGTTAGTGAACCTGGTTCATTTCATTCCCAATCAGACATTGAACATACTCCATCCTATTCTCAGCAAGATATTGATGTAAGCCCTCTCAGCCAGATTTTGAAAATAACTCTCCTTCACGACATTTTGGGGACAGCCCAATAAAAATGACACCTGAAATAGACCCTGCCACATAGTGTATATGACTATATAGAATTTTCAGGTGGTCACACACAGTCCAAGTATTTCTTCCATTCACTAATACTGTGATGATCAGTCCAATCACTAAAAATGCGATATTTTTTGATAGAGCTTTTAAATAAGCACATCAAAATGAAATGAGAGATTAAAAATAACAATACAAATCCTAATAAAATCAATCCATGATAATACCAAGTTGGTGATTTGGGAATATATTAGAAGAAGAAATAAGAACAGCAAGCAAATGCCAGAAGTTGATGGTACCTAGTTGTCATCAAATTAGGTGCTGAACAAGAAACTTGAAAGGGTGCAGACTTCCAAGGAAGAAAGATATATGACTGATGTGCTGCCGAAGTGTCATACATTGTTGAACCCAGAAGATTATCAGGCCTTTAAGCCTTGTAATGAGTGAGTTATGCCACACCTTCACAGTGGGGGTATGTTGAGTCTCAATTTTGCATCTTTCCATACACTTTTCTATACCTTTTTCACTCACCTGAACCTCCCAAGTTGTCAATATCATTTGCAAAAGAGCATCTAACATGGTTTTTAATTATATTTTTGTGTTTACTATTTGATTTAGATTTTGTTCATTCAGCTGCGGAATCTTGCCACTTTCTGCAGCTGCTGCAAATTTCCGCAGCTATTTTGTGAAACTCTATGCTACAGGTGTCTACAAGGAAAACGAGCCACATGGGCAGGTCAGGAATGACGTGGACATGGTTCGTGTCCTATTGGTTCAAGCAAACTCATCCAAAGAAGCTGCGGTCAAAGACGTCCACATGGAAGTCAACCATGGAGTCTCATGTCGGCAGGACTCTGTTTCGTGTCACATGAAGATTCATACGGCCGTTTCTAAGCCTGTGGAGGATAAATCGACATCTGTACAGGGCCCCTGAGTCGAATTCAAGCATCCACCTCTCGTAGATTTACTTTCCAACACGGCCATGATCCTAGATCCGTGGACGTAGTGGTCTACGTGCTCTCCACCAGCATGAACTTTAGGAGACAGTTATATTTATTTTGTTATATATAATGCGTTTGCATACGCATATAGAGTTAGTCGATGTTAGTCTCTGTTATCTTTTATTAGTCTGCTCTGTAGTGTGATTACGCTGCACTTGTGCCGTAACATTACCATTCTGTAATGACTGCTTTTTAATATAAGAAGACTCTGTTTTCCAACTTAATTCGTATTTGAGGACCGTTGCCAAGGCTGGTGTAGAGGGCCCCTACTCAGCTAAGGTTTTGTGCATTAGTGTATAATTTTCATTTCGTTTCTTTAGAAATCATTGTGTCATAATCCATTCATATGTTCATATATTGCATTTGTTTCATTTCTATTTATACACTTCCATAATTTCCATTTTATTTCTGTCTTTCATGCTTTATGTTGTTAATCACTGATCAGTGTTCTTGTTTCAGGTTATAGATAGGCAGCCCGGGCATTTTCATAGCTTTTTGACTAATGACATGGAACTAACATTGTTTTGCTGCTAATTTGCTTTTCATAGCTTTTGTTTAATTTCAGTATTGCTTTGTTCATTTCAATTTTTCTTATCTGCTTCAGTAGTTAAATTTAGATATACTAAGCTGCTCATAGCATCTTCAGTTGCCTCCGAAAGCCACAGCTGGACTGATGGTGAGGGATTGTATTATGAAATGTGTAGTTTAGTATTAGTTTCCTTTCTGCAAAATTAGATATATTAAATTGCTCATAGCATCTTCAGTTGCCTCCGAAAGCCACAGCTGGACTGATGGTGAGGGATTGTATTATGAAATGTGTAGTTTAGTATTAGTTTCTTTTATGCAAATTTAGATATATTAAGCTGCTCATAGCATCTTCAGTTGCCTCCGAAAGCCACAGCTGGACTGATGGTGAGGGATTGTATTATGAAATGTGTAGTTTAGTATTAGTTTTCTTTCTGCAAATTTAGATATATTAAATTGTGCATGACATCTTCAGTTGCCTCCGAAAGCCACAGCTGGACTGATGGTGAGGGATTGAATCATGAATGTATGGTTTGATATTAGTTTACTTTCTGCAAGTTAAATATCAGTTACTCAAGTTGTTTATGATTACTTCCGAAAATCATAGTTGGACTAATGATGAAGGATCAGAAGATAAATTGATGTAATCTGATTTAGATTTATTTTGTTGCAATTTTGAATTTCTTTAAGCATAGTTTCTTTTGTGTTTAGTCAGCAGCAAGAATAGTTTAGTTTTCATACTCAATAGTTCATTATTTTGATTTACTAGACTAGCAGCATTTTTTTTCATTTCAGCAGCACATTTTCATTTCCTTTCAAGTCTTGTCATTGTAAATTTCAAATTTATTTTTAAAATTTCAAGTTGGTAAATCATTATAGGGGATATCACTTCCTTGAACAAACATAACCAAACTTGTTTTCATCTTAGAATTTCCATTTCACCTTAGAAAACCAAAAACGACAAAAAGTTAAGAAATAGGTTATCTTGCACATATAGTGCGCCGCACTTCATCAGTTTACGATTCCCGGATTGACAAATTAAATGCAACAATTTAGGATACACTAAATTGGCCAAACAGGGAGTTGGAGCTTGCCTTTGCATCACAACAATAATAAGATGTGGTTTTCTCCCTTTATGGGTTTCCACTTATATCTGGTGTCTCTGTGCATGATATTTATGTGTTGATCTGATTTATATCGTCTGCTTAATACCTGTTGCTCTCATATTAAGTCTACTGTTATATTATATTAATACTTGTTGCTTACATTCTAAGATTACTCACATATTAAATTGAATATGAAATGAAGGTGTAAATAAGTTTAATAAAAAATTTTAAAAGTTCAGGAATGTGTTAAATTGATTCACCCACCCCCCCCCCCTCTCTCAGTTTAACTAAAGGTTCAACAATTGGTATCAGAACGGGTTCCTTTGTACAAGTTTAACAACTAAAAGGAGATCCTAGGTTCTCAGGATGGCTAGTAAAGAAGGATGTTCAACCAATAAAGCCCCTTTCTTTACAAGTGAAAATTATGCTTTCTGGAAAATCAGAATGAGGACATACATAATGTCTCTAGGTATAGAAGTGTGGGCTGCTGTGGAATATGGATATGCCCCAAAGGCAACTGATTCAGAGAAAGAAACCAAACAAGATTTTGTAGCAAATGCAAAAGCCATGAACGCCATCTTGAATGGATTGTGTGAAGCAGAGTTCATCAAAGTAATGCACAAATACACTGCCAAAGAAATGTGGGATACTCTGGAGAACATCCATGAGGGAGGCAAGAAAGTAAAGACTGCCAAACTTCAAGTCTATAGAGCCTAGTTTGAGAACTTAAAAATGGATGATGATGAAGACATTGCTAGCTTCTTTCTAAGGGTTGCAGAAATAGTAAATAACATGAAGGCTCTAGGTGAAAACATAAAAGAAGCTGTAATTGTACAAAAGATTCTAAGATCTCTTCCACCCAGGTTTAATCCCAAGGTATCTGCAATAGAAGAAACAGCTAATTGGGAGACCTTGACCATGAACCAGCTACTTGGAAATCTAACAGCATATGAGATGAGGCTCCCATAGAAGAAGCCAAGTACGAGGGAGGCAGCCTTTAAAACAGAAAAGAAGAAAGAAGAAGAGGGAGACATATGTTCTTGCTCGAATGAATAAGAGGCAAAATTTGTCAAGAAATTGGATAGAGGATCAGGAAAATACAAAGGTAAACTTCCTTTTAAATGCTTTAACTATGGAAAATTTTGACACTATGCTGCTAAGTGTCCTCGCAAGAAATTAAGGAATCAGCCTCAAGAGCCAGAGAGAAATAAATCAAAGAACTGGCAGAAAGGAAAGAAGTTCAGCAGAAAATCCTTCTATGCTCAACAAGACAGTAGTACATCTGAAGATTCAGATGAACCCTCAAGTGAAGAAGGAACCTCCGAATTCTTATTGATGGCCATAGAAGAACTTGAAGGTCTCCTACTAGAAGATGAAGAAGAAGAAGGGGAAGTCGACCTTGAGGGGGAGCTAAGAAGTGCTCTGGAAGAGATTGACAGACTCAAACTGAAATGCAGAAAACAAAAGGACATTCTCCTCAAGTATGTACGAGAAGAACATAATTCAGAAGTATTAAAGCAACTAAAGATAGAGCTTGAAGAAGCCAAGAAGATAGAGGACATGTTACTTAAGCAAATCAAGGAGAAAACTCAAGAACAAGAGAAGTTGGAAGAAGAAGTAGTATGTCTCAGGAATAAATTATAAAATGCTCAAAGTAAAGTAGTCATAAATTCTTCTCAAACAACAAGCTCTAGTAAGTTGAATGAAATTCTGGGTGCTCAAAGATCTCCCATGATAAAAACTGGAATAGGATATGAAGGAGAATCAAGTAAAGGAAAAGAAAAGGTTGACAGAGAGATTATTTTTGTAAAAGCAAAGAAGAATGATGAAGTAGCTCAAGCAATTCCTACAAAATAAGAAACATGTAATGAGAAAGACAGAGATCAGAAGAAACCTCTAGTAACAAAGAATGCAATAAATACTAAGATAACAGAAAAAGGATCGTATGCCCCTGAGTATGTCAAATTTGGAAGCTATCAAAGGAGATTCTTACCTTCTATGAAGAATTCCACCTATTATGTCTGCCACAAGCTCGAACACATTGCTGCATATTGTTATGCAAGGTGGAGTAATTCAAACCTGCAAAAGATGCAAACAGTGAAGAGACTGTCTCAAACAAACAAGTGGAGAAAACAACCTTACATCAGGTATGCAAATAATTTCTATCATTATTGTTTTTATTGTAAGGAATTTGGCCATAAAATTATTGAATGTAGAAAGTATGGACAAAGATTGATGTTCAACACCTCAAGGAGGTTTATGAATCAAAGAAATTTTGTCCATACTCACAATTCTGCAAAAACTATGATCAAATGTTGTACATGCAATCAAGTTGGACATATGTCTTCCAAATGTCCTCTGAAAGGATGTGATTCATCAACTCACAAAAGATACCAAACAAAAGGATGCCTCCAGTGGATAAAGAAGGTGAATAAATGTGACTTGGCTCTAACTGCTCAAGACCTGAAAAGCCAGTGGTATTTGGATAGTGGATGCTCAAAACACATGACTGGAGACAAAAGCAAGTTTATAACTCTTGATGAAAAGAAATCTGGCAATGTTACTTTTGGAAATGATAAATCAGTTAAGATCAAGGGAAAAGGCTCAGTCAGCATAGACAATGGCAGAGGAAAGGCCCAAGATGTACTATTTGTATATGCGCTGAAAGAAAATTTACTGAGTGTCAGTCAGATGTGTGACAAAGGATGTGAAGTTATTTTTAGAGCACAAGATTGTGAAGTCAGATCAAGCACAACAGGAAAGACTCTGCTCAAAGGTGTTTGAACAGAGAGTAATGTTTACATAGTGAAAGAGGAGGATGAAGCCTGCCATTTTAGCAAACTTGAGGAGTCATGGTTATGGCATAGGAGATTGGGACATCTTAGCTTCGACCATATCATCAGACTGAGCAAGAAGAAAGCTGTCAGAGATATGCCAGAAATAAGAAGGCCTTCTAATACCATATGCAAATCTTGTCAATTGGGTAAACAGACTCACACATCCTTTAAGGCCAAAGAGGAGTTATCAACAAGAAGACCACTCCAGCTTGTGCACATGGATTTGTGTGGACCTGCAAGAACTAAAACACCAAGTGGAGAATCCTACTTCATGCTGATAATAGATGATTTCTCCAGAATGACATGGGTTGCTTTTCTCAAGAATAAATCAGAAGCTCAGGACAAATTCAAAATATTTAAAGCATTAGCAGAAAATCAGACAAGATGCAAGCTGAAATGCATCAAATCAGACAGAGGAGGTGAATTCACTGATTATGACTTTGCAGACCTATGCAATGAACATGGCATAAAACAACAATTTACTATTGCAGGGACACCTCAGTAGAATGGAGTAGCTGAAAGAAAAAACAGATTTGTTCAACAAATTTCCAGAACCATGATGCAAGAGAATAATATTGCTCAAACCTTCTGGGCAGAAGCAGTGCACACAGCAGTACATATCCTTAATAAAGCTCACTTAAGGCCAAGCAATGACAAGACTCCCTATGAACTATGGCATGGAAAGCCAGCTTCAATCAAACATTTTAGAATCTTTGGAAGCAAGTGTTACATAAAGAATAATGATGAAAATCTTGGCAAAATTGATGCAAGAGCAGATGAAGGGATATTTCTAGGATATGCTTCCAAAAGTAAAGGTGTTGAGGAGGTAAATCCCCTCTGCGGACAGAGGCGATCCCTACTAGCCCAGCAGGGGTCTAGCAACAAACAAACAATGCTATGACGCAAGCTCCTAGTTACGAAATGAAAGACTTGGGATAAGAGCCTACCTGGATTCCAACGCTAGATCCGAAGAAGAAGATGTCCCCGTCCTTCAGCCCTGGCAGATCACAATCCTTCCACGATCTCCGTGGATGAACACCTGCACGCAGAAGAAACGAACAGATACATGCATAGGAACCAGCATACGTAACTAAACATCGGTCAAAAAAGATATTACTCGCATTAACATGATAGAAAAAGGAGTGGAACCATAATCATAGTCATCTATTAAAGTGATAAACGAATAGAAGTTACAACCAAGTTCTGACGTCGCAGCTTCCTTCGAACGGGTCTCCGGTTGTCCACGTCTCGCAAAGCTCGCCAAGGAAAGGAAACCTCTCCAGAGTCTCGTAACAATGGTCTCCTCGCTTGAATGGGCCTTAAGGGAAAGAAGGGATTCTTTACAGCACAAAGGCACTTGGGAATAGGGAGATGCAAAGCTTCAGCACTTCAAGACTAGCTTGCCATGGATCCGAGCAAGCTTTTATAGATGGGGAAGGAGGGAGTTGGGATCCCTATTATTATGGGATTGGCCCTATCAACAAGGAAGGTTCCATAGAAGGTGGCAAAACTACTTCCTTTCCATATAACTCCCGTAGCCAAACCTCCCAACTCAAGATAGGCAGTGGTTGTGAGTTTGTTTGAACTCAACTTCCGCCATCCATATATAAAAAACAGTCCCTAAAATGGGTGGCGCGATTGCCGCTCTATGACAGAGCGCCAAGTGGCGCGACCTCTTTACAGGATTTCCCTGAGTGGCGCGAGTACTGAACTGTCTACCCGCGCCAATGCAAAAAGAGCTGTTTTCCATGGATTTTGCAAGGAGATGTCTCAAGGGGAAATGAAGCTCATACTCAGAGGGATGCAATGATGATGTTTTCAATGCATGACAGTGTTCACAGGTCACATTATGGGTCCTCCATTGTGCGGGACGGGGAATGGTAGGGACGGTGACAAATTACTGTGTAACAGATGCCCCCTAAAGCATGAGGCCCGAGAGAGAGAGGGGTGAAATGCTTTACGAGAACATGTCCAATTGAAGGCCCGCCGTCGGAAAACCTGCACAGAAAGATACAACTGATATCTCAAGTACATGATGTATATATATGGTATGGACGCAGCCATCCGAACAAAGTATGCTATAATCCGGATCTAGGGTATGGGCGCAGCCATCCAACTAAGATCAAACAAATAGACTCAGGTATGGTCGCAGCCATCCAATCAGTGAGTCATGTACATAATGATAATAATCCACAATCGCAGCCTGGATTACAACAGACACAACCCAGGGTCTTGCGCTCCATCTCGACCCAAACAAGTACAAGTTCTAGCATGCGAATGTGTGAGCTGATGTCGAACATGCAAGAACATCGTCTGATTACCAGCCAATAATGAAAGCCGTTAACAGACGCGAGAAAAACCACCAATAATGACGATGGTCCTCAAGGTACTACAGGTACAATCTACGGCGTGTGAATGAATGAGTTGACGTCGAACACCCGCAGAATCATTCGATCGGAAGTCAATGATGTAAACTTCACGTCGAATGCGACGAACCTGCCATTGAGGCATGCAGGCTCCAAGGTACCATCAGGAGTCTTTAGACCAACTTCCTCGATAATGAGTTGAAGTCGACAGGAAGTGACCTTGATCGAAGGTGGGCCATAATGATTCCCACATCATCGACACGAGACAGAGGAACATAATGTTTTGTTGTGAATCGGGGCCATATGAGAAACAGAGGAAGGTTGATATTCGCAGAGGCCAACTTCTCTTGAACATATAAATGGCACGACAATGGACTTGGCAGTATTTGACGTCAGCAGATCAAAGGTCATGGCGACGAGGCAGTGAACAGATGAGAGGTCAAAAGAGATTACCCAAACCCATGGAAGCAAAGTGAAGCAACGAGATGAGATGTCCCCAACCCGACACGAATGCAGACAAGTGCCATGTTCAAGAGCGACATACTGCCGACGACAATGACGATGGTTCCATTTTTTTTCCCCACCATTTCTGGCGAGTACCCCAATGATTTTTGATAACAAGCTTGAAGGGGATAGCATATGCTTGTGATATAAGTCCGCCCTTCGGGCGAATCCATCCTAGTGCATTTAACGAGTCCTAGGAAGGAGAAACTCGGAGAACGTCATTTCGACGGAATCCAATGTCATCAGGGTTTAACGAGTCCGACAAAGGAAGAACTCGGCGTCTTTTCATGTTTAGAGAGTTTGAAAAGACAGCGGAAAAGAAAACTCCACAGGTCCCTTTTCGTAAATAGTTCCCTAGATCCGAAAAGGTAGAAAACAATATCCGGGAAAACCTCCTAGTCGCGATAGGCTAGGGTATTCCTTTTTCGTAATCAATCCATCCCAGCCCAAAAAAGGGTTAAACTTATACTGGGTGGATGTCGATTCGTGTCCATTTTAACGAGATCGAAACGACAAGGGCCTCGGCGATCTTTTCATATTTAGAGAGTCAGAAAAGAGCTGAAAGATGACTCCAGAGTGACTTTTTCGTGTATTTACCGAGTCCGAAAAAGTGTAAAATACAACTCGTTTCCACCTTCTAAGTCGCAAAACCTGTCACTGCACATACCCAACAAGCGTAAAATCCATTTTCGACATAATATATGCAAATATTTGACAAGAAATAACTTTTAAAACACATTTTAACGTCGAAAAGTTATAAATATGTCCAATGGTAAAAAATGAAATTACTTTTTACTATTTACCTCGTGGAGAGTAGCAGTGGTCCATTTGGAGCAGAATCTTCTGACGGCGATTGCGACCGATCCAGGCAACCATTCAGCGTCTCGTCTGTGACAGGTAAGAGGCACTCCTTTTCTCTTTCTTTCCATGTATTTTTTAATGAATTCCCTTAAAAAACCAGCTCTGTAAGGGCACTCTTGAATTTTTAGGGCCGGCCCAAGTGGCGCGGGTATCGGGCACGGACCCGCGCCACTGAGCTCTTTTCATCAAAGGGCCCGCGCCACATGGCGCGACTGTCAGCAAAACAGTCGCGCCAGCGGCGCGACCCAAATTTCCGCCTAAAACCCCTATTTATGCCAAATTTTTCGAATTTTTGAGCTTACAGAAGATCTAATCAAGGGATTTGAACCATGTGAATGCAGATAAACAGTCAGAATGGTGATTGAATGGAAGGAACGGGAACACGGAGATGAGGACGAAGAGGCCATGCAAAACGAGAATTGCATGAACGCTCTAAGGGACTGTGGCCTAAAGAAATTCTTCCTCACGCCATGCTTACGAGCTCAGCCTGAGCTCCTCCAATATTTGATCAACCTCTGGGATGAAAACGACCAGGTATTCAGAATACGAGACCAGGTGTTGGAATTGGAGGTCACCGACATTTACTTTGTTACTGGATTATCCCGCAGGGGTCCAATCCCTGTACTGACTGGGAGCAGACCATCAGGGGAGAAGACGGAAGAAGTAATGGCGCGGGTGTGCCGTGGGGCACAAACAGGAACAGGGAGTAAGAAGGTGTACATCTCGACCATCCCCGACCTAGCACTGAGAGTCGTACTCCACACCATTACGTGGGCTGCTGGATCGCAGGCACCGCACGAGGCTTCAAAGGCTCAACTCTTACTGGCCTCAGAATGCATGGGTCCCCGACTGTATGACTGGGCAACAGCTGTCACCATTAACATGAAAAGGCAGCTCACAAAGTGCAAAAAGGGAAAACTGAAGCAGTTTGGGTATGGTTCCATCTTGGTGTCGTTCATTCTGGAACGCATACCAACCTTCCAGGGCCAAGAGGCCCCCGTGGCGAGTCCAGTACCACGAGAGCCGAGAATGGCTCGCTGGGCAGCACTGATGCCCAGATCTGGAGGCGGGCAACAGATGTCCTGGAAGCCCGAGTTCTTCAGATGGATACGGCGCCAACTGATCGTTGTGGAAGATTGGCCCTATGCGGGAACTGACTTTACAGGGGACCCGGATCTACCGCTACCAGAAGGAGACCACTGGGACGAAGAGCTGGGTAAGACCTCATATTTTTGATTTTATGTTTATATGATTTTTTGTTAATACATAGTTGTCTAAACACAAATATTCTTGCATGCAGATGTAGGACCTGAGAGACCAGCCGGGATGTCTCCCATCTTCCGGAGGACACAGCTCGCCCCTGAGATCCAGGGGGAAGGTGCCGGAGGAGGGGCACTGGTACAGAACCTTGAGGGGATTGTTCATGGGATCCCAGACTATGCCCGACTGTCAAATGTACCACTGGAGTACCAGCGCCATACGGTGGGAGTCCCAAATCGGCTCCACCGAATCCTGAGGCGGCTAGTGCGTGCAGTAACGTGCTATCATGAGCACCATGCTGATTAGTCTCTAGGATTTAGCCACACCTATTTTTTGAGAGACTTAGTGTCTCCGGATGTATTAAGACACTTATGTATATTTTTTTAGTTTTATGTGACACACTTCTATGTAAACATTTCGATGCTATATATGCATATCTATTTCTGGATGAGTCTTCTTTACATGTGATGATGATTTATAAATTGCGCAAATGTCTATCTAACACCAAATTTCCTACTGTATCTGCTAATGCATTCAAATTTCTGGGTATATGATGATATGTAATATATTCAAAACTCCTTTCCAGTAATCGAATACGCAAATACAATCGTAAAATGGACGGGTTTCTTACCGAATAGTGCCCGTTCAGCTGCAACACTACAAGCTTTGAATCTAGGTACACGAGCAATTCACGGATACCAAGGTTTATTGCCTCGGTTAATAATTCCAACACGGCACTATATTCCGCGATATTGTTCGTGGTACGTCCTAAACAAACACCTTGCAGGTCGATCAACTCACCAGCAGGATCGTAGATTACCCAGGCTGCAGAAGACAGATTCCTGGTACTGCGAGAGGCACCGTCCGCGAAACCAACAAATGGATGAGTAGACATCTGCACAACCAGGAAGACCCGATCAGCAGAAAGACGTTTACAAAGCACACCACACCATGCACACAAATGACAATCACACACCTATGTACACATACCACACCAAGAAATCATTTCAGGCTTAGTGTTTCTTGAGGTACAGCCCATTTCTGGGCTGCGCCAATGGAACTCCTTCGTAGTCTATAAGCTCGTAGGCCCCATTTTTCAAAACACGTTTTACTATATAGGGACCGTGCCACATGGGCTGGATTTTACCGGCACCAAGCTTATCATGTGCCTGATCATATAAGAGGACTAGGTCTCCTTCAATAAAAGAACGGGGAGAAACAGATTGATCAAAATGCGATTTGACCCTCTTCTTTTGTGCTTCGATAATCAAAGCAGCTAGACGACGGGTTTCATCCAACCGTTCAAGATACAGAAGACGCTCTTCTTCAGGAGAAGTATCCGGTAAGAGCTCCACAGCTAACTTAAGCGAAGGAATTTCGCATTCAACCGGCAAAGTAGCTTCCAGACCGTACACCAGTTGGAATGGTGTGAATCCGGTTGCATTTTTCGCAGATGTTCGGTACGCCCATAGAGCTGAGAACAGTTGGAGATGCCAACTGGATTTATGAATCCCAACTGTTCGTTGAAGCATAGTGACCAAAACCTTGTTCACCGCTTCAACCTGACCGTTAGCTTGAGGGTAGTATGGCGTTGAGCTGTCGTGACGCAGGCCCAACGCAGCTGTCAGTTCCGCCATCATGTAATCACGGAAATGAGTACCATGATCAGTGACGATAGCTTGAGGGACCCCGAATCGTGCAATAACATGGTTGAATAAAAAGGAAGCAGCCGTTCTTCCGTCAGCAGCAAGTGTAGGCATCACCTCGGCCCACTTAGTGAAGTAGTCGACGGCGACAATGATATACGCATGCCCCCCGGCCGAGTGAGGGTTACACGTCATAAAATCTACGCCCCATTTCGCGAAAGGGCCGACGGTAGTAACGGGATGCAAAGGCAACGGCGGCGCGCGCATCTTGCGCTGAAAAATCTGGCACGGATGGCATTTTCGGACTGCAGTGATGCAATCCTTGAATATAGACGGCCAGAAGTAACATGCCCTCAGAATCTTTTGGGCAGTGGCATATCCGGACATGTGTCCACCACAGGCGCCACTGTGGCAGTCATTCAAGACTTTCTCAGCCTCGTCCAAGGTAAGGCATCGTTGGAGCACCGAATCTACTCCAATACGATATAGGGTATCTCCCACTATGCGGTAAGGTTGGGACTGGTGCCGAATCCGACGGCGTGCAGCTTTATCCAACTCAGACCGGAATGTCGCGGTCTGAAGATACACTATGATGTCCCCGTACCAAGGATCACGAGTATCGATAAGAAACAACGTTTCGTCCGGAATATGATCTTCAGTGTGTTCAGGAAGAGAGTCTGTAGGGAGAGAACAAATCAAATCCGCGAAGACCAGTGATTTAGTTGACTTGGCAGTGGTGAACTCCAAATCAAACTCCTGCAGGATGACAATCCATTTGGAGTACTTGCCCCCCAGCAATTGCCTGGAAAGAATATATGTCATGGGGTTGCAGTCTGAAACCACTGTGATCGTGCGCAAAAGGATGTAATGGCGGAAGCGCTGTACAGCGTGTACGGCTGCTAAGGCCAACTTCTCAACATGTGCGTAACGCGTTTCCGGGTCGAGAAGGTTCCGAGAAAGGTAATAAACAACATGTTCATCACCGTTCTCGTCATCCTGCACCAAGACCATGGCGATGGTGCTTAATGCGGCGGCTAGATACAAAGTAAAGTCGCGGTAGTAGTCCGGAGGACGAAGCAATGGAGCATTGACTAGCAATGTCTTCAGCTTCTCAAAGGATTCTTGAGCGATTTCGTCCCAATGAAAGGGAACATTCTGCTTTAACAAACGAGTGAATCCTTTGGCCACCTCGGCGTAATTCGGGATGAAGCGCCTAAGAAAATTCGCTTTCCCCTGCAGACTCTGCAACTGATAAAGGGAGGAGGGTGACGGGAGATTTACAATGGCCTCAACCTTTAGAGGGTCGAGGCGAATTTCGTCTTTCGAGACTATAAAGCCTAAAAGACGGCCAGAGTCGACGCAGAAGACGCACTTATGAGGATTCAGCCTAATATTGTAGCGTCTGCAACGAAGAAATATCTGGCGAAGATGCTCCGGATGATCCTCTCGCTTACCCGAATGGGCAGGCAAGTCGTCCAGATAAGGCTGGACAATATGGCGAATATCATGAAATGCATATGACATAGCACGTTGAAACGTGGCGCCAGCGTTTTTTAAGCCGAACGGGAGTTTTTTATATGCAAAAGTGCCCCACGGACAGATGAATGTGGTCTTGTGTTGATCCTCAGGTGCAATGTTAATCTGGTTGTAACCTGAGAAACCGTCCATTAAGGAGTAGATCTCACTTCCGGCGCAATCGTCGATAATCTGATCGATAAACGGAGTGGGATAATTGTCCTTAGGACAGGCGCGATTGATATCGTGATAATCTACATAGACTCGAATGGTACCCTGCTTTTTATCGACAGGGACGATATTGGACACCCATTCTGTAAGGGGGATAGGATAAATAAACCCCGCGTTCAGAAGTTTTTCAACCTCTGCCTTGATAGCGGCGGCTTTCCGAGGATGCATGGGACGCAAGCGTTGGCGCACGGGTTTCGCACCCGGATAGGCTGGAATCTCGTGTACGACAATACTAGGATCAATTCCCGGCATTTCCTCGTAGGACCATGCAAAAACATCTCTGAACTCTTTGAAAAGTTCCGTATAGACCTGGATCTCTTCGGGAGAACAGGTCACACCCACATGAATGTTCTCAACAATCCCTGGTTTGACAGAGATGTTGATAGGAACCGTTTGAGTAATGTTACTCAGATTGCCTTCCGAAAAGACCTCATGCGTCAAGATCGGTGTTTGAAGAGGAGGGGAAGGAACCCGAGTAGCATAGCGCTCGAGACAATCCGTCATTGCCCCCAAGCTAGGCATAAACGAGGAACGATGATGCCCATCGCCCCAAGGTAGCTCCTCCAGAGACATAGTTTCAATTATAGCCTCATCTGAGGGAAAAGTCTCTCTAAGAGGATCAGGTGAATCAGCCTGACCAAGCCAGGGGGATTGTGAGTAGACGTCAAGAGCCATGCTCATCGAAGCATGCTGAGGAGGTGGAGGGTCCGATGCAGCAACAATCTCACAGTAGCTGATCTCTACTGGCGTTAAAGGCATGGATTCTCCAAACTCATATACCTGCTCAGGTGTAGGAATCAGCCAGGGGTCATCAGTCCCGGACAACATGTTGACTTGAGCGGTATTCGGTGGCGGCGCAGGGAAAATACCCATGAGGACTGGGTCTTTGAAGAGACCAGGTCCTATGCTGTCTGGGGGATTCGGAATTTGATCCACATACGACACGTTGTTCTCGGAGCTAGAGGTAAAAAATGACAACTGGTCTACCGTGACAATCTTGCCCTCGTGAGGGAACTTGATGAATCGAAAGACAGTAGACGGCACGCAGAGCATGGCATGGGTCCAGCTGCGGCCAAGAAGTATGTTGTAGTTGAGTTTAGCGTCAACTACTTCTACTTCCACGTTGACAGTTTTTCCCCGTAATGTAATCGCCAGACTCTCGAGAACTCCCAGGGGTTTAGATTCCCGGCCATGAAATGCCTCAAGGGCATTGGGAGATGAAGATAAAGTTGGAGAACCGATGGCTCTCCAACAAGCGGAGGACATAACACAAGTAGATGCACCCTCATCTACGACGGCTCTGTGAACATCCAGGCCGTTAATCCTGACTTGAATAATCAAAGCGATTTGATGTGGAAGTCGGGGAGTAAAATTCTCCAGATCAAAGGTGAGAAGGCTCGAATCGGCGGGATCAATACCACCGATGGCAGACAGCAAAGCCTTCCGTTGTGAAGGACAACTTTGAAGAACCTCAAGTGCAGACATGGCACATGGCGCCTGGGCCAAATCCTCAACAATACTGTAATGTTGGGCGGCACGGGCGTTTGGATTATAAGAGGATCTCCGAAGAACACCCTTGGGAGGTGGCTTCACAACGGGTTCGAGAGTCGGCTTCTCAATTTCCAATGAACCAGAAGCAGATGCGGGAGGCGGTCCATCCGCCACTGCCTTCCCGGGTGCCTGCTGCTGATTATTGTAATCCTTGGACCTCGTAGCGATAGTGATAGGTGCATTAGTCTTCATCATGAAAACTTCAGACCCAAACGGTACAGATGATGAACCTTGTTCGACCATCTGGGTCTGCTGAGATGGAAATGGCTCTTTTAAAACAGTCGGAGTTCCCTTTGAGCCTTTAAGAAGTTGACTGACTTCGGATCGTCTTGGACAATCTTTAGTGTAATGGTCACCTTCACAGATGAGGCAAGGAAATTTCGGCTTACGTTGTGAGCCATCCTCAGATCGAGATTTAGATTCCGGTTTTGGGGCATCAAATCTTGATTTGCCTTTGCCCTTCTTCTTCCCTTTGGAGGATTTGTCCGCAGGATTGGCCTGGACGGCATTTACCTCCGCGGTTTTACCAGAATCGGATGAGGCGGGATTAGCAGAGGTATTATTGGAAGAATTAGCCTTCTGCCTCCCATTCGAAGACTTCTTCAAATTTTGAGAAACGGAACCAATGACACCATCCACGGAAGGGGTGGGTTGGGTCTTTTTGGCTCCGGGCCGTGGTGCATCAGGCAGGATGTCATAAAGCGTGCCAGATTGTGAATAAACAAGATCCAAGTACTGGGCACGCGCGATAGCTTGTTCCTCCGTCACACACGCTCCCATTGCGATATCCCGAGCGATTTTGTTCACAAAGGAGGTGGTGAACCAGTGAGTCAAAATCTGATCAGGTATGTGAAACTTGATCAGTCGACGACGGCGCCGCCACTCGTGGATGTGATCCGAGATGTGAGTGGCCGAGTCCTGCTTCAGAGAAGACAGGAGGTGCGTCCCAGTCTCATACCGGACTGGTAACTGGAAATGCGTGAGGAAAGCCATAGCTAACGAGTTGAAATCCTGAAAAATACCACGGGATAATTCTATGTACCACTTAGCAGCAGCTCCTGTTAACGTACGCTAGAAAAGACGTAAACGAACCGAATCGTCAGTCCAAGAGTTAGACGAACACCAGAGGTGATACGTCATCACATGCGCCTGGGGGTCTTCTCCAGATTTGCCCTCAAACTTGGGATAGTCTCCTGGTATCTTGGTCGGAACCGGGGGCCAATATGGATTATGAGCAATCGGATCATTGGTCAACTTCGAAACGTCCGGTAGATCCAAGGTAGCCAGGAATGGCAATGGAGGGTTAATTCCCATGCCAGTCCCAGAATAAGGTCCGGTACCCATGCTCCACGATGGTTGTGAATATCCCCGCCCCCATGGGTTCTGTCCCGTAGGATTCTGACCGTGAGGGGCATAATTCGTATAGCCAGACTGATTTGGTTGCTGGTAACCATTGTGTGGGGCCTGATAACCAGGGTTCGGGCCCTGATTAGGTGTCTGCCCCGTATAAGCAGCGTTTGGATTTGGCTGCTGAGCATAGTTAGAACCGTGAGGAGGAGGAGGATACTGAGAGCCTCCAGAGTGGTTATAGTTCGGTTGAGATTGACCATGCGGATAATAACCACTCTGAGGATGAGTAGACTACTGATAAGTGGAACCCTGCGGAGCCTGGTACGTAGGGCGCAGCTGTTGATTTGGCTGCGGCATTGAGTGAGCAGGCTGGTGAGCAGAGTGAACGGAATGAGGGGGCTGGCCTGAATGAACAGGTTGACCCGAATGAGAGGGCGCTCCTGAATGAACAGGTTGGCCCGAATGAGGGGGCGGCGCTGGTTGCGCAGGCTGCCCTGGTTGTAAGTGAGCCCCAGGTTGCACCGAATAAGCCGGTTGGCCTGGAGGCGGGACACCAGGTTGTACCGGATGACCCGGTTGGCCTGGGGGTGGAACAGGACCAGGTGCTTGCTGGAAACCAGTTTGACCCGAAGCAGAACCATAAAGTGGTCCTTGCTGATATGCAACGTTAGAGACAACAGGATACTGCGGTTGCATCGGTAAGGAAGGCTGGATTTGCCCCCCAGGTCCATAGGTCGGTTCCTGTTGATACCCCGGCTGAGGCTGAGCAGGTTGACCAGCAGGGTTATAATATGGTCCTTGCGGATTATAGAATGGCCCTTGCTGGCCCGCAGAGTAGCCTTGATTGGGCTGTCCCTGTGGGTCGTACTGATAGCCAGGTTGGCCTGCAGGTTGACCTTGGAAAGGTTGTGTCTGCAAGTTCTGAGCCTGGTTGTACGGTAAACCTTGAACATAAAGATAGGCCTCAGGAGCAGGGAGACGCAAAATATCCCCATGCTCGTCAAGCTGACCCGGAAAACCATACATGGGAGTGCCGTCTTGTGCATAATGCGAAAAGAAAGACCGATAAGGATCTTGGGGGAGCTGTCCAGCTCCGGCGTTCGGCTGCTGTAAAAACAACCGATACTCCTCTGGAGAGATATTCTCCGGTATAGCAGTAGCTAGATAAATGTCCTCTGGAGTTGGCCCAGATCTAGAAACAGATGCTGAGGCAACAGCAGAAGAGGCAGCCACACAAACAGTGGGTCGCACGGGAACAGAAGTGACGGGCGTCGAAGGAGACACCCCGGGCGTAGTGGCAGCTGGCCTCGAAGCAGGAGATGATATTCCCATAGAGGCAGTAGCTGAAATAATCTGACCCAGAGATCTGTATCCCTGTGGCAAAGAAGGACCAGCTGACGATGTGGTAGCCAGCTCAGACTCGTCTCCCTCAAACAATCTACGAGGGATGCGCTGGTAGTCATCAGACCCGGGAATTTCCTCACCAAAATTACTCATGGTTGATCCTGCCGTTAAATCACGCAGAAGACGGCGAGGACTAGGAGGAAAAACAGCAGCAATAAACGGTGAACCCGATGTAAGAGAAAGGAAATCAGCTCCTAATCTCAATTCAGACACAGGGTCCGAAAAGGGCTAGTTGAACTCAACTGGTTCTCCAAAGGGTTGCTCGGCGAGGACCGGTCCCCCGTCAGGGAACTCGGAAACAACAGGCTGCTGTGGTTCAACAGAAGGCTCAGAAGCCTCTGAAGAATCGTCCGTGTAAGGACTACCAGTAGACGAAACTGAGGGTTCCGCCACCGTGACAAAAGACCAGAAGAAAAGAACACACACACACACGGGCTGAAAATGAATTAAGACACACGATCAAACAGTCACAAGCAATATCTAAACGGGTGTGTTATCATGGGAGATTGATTTTACCACATTGGAAAATAAACAAATTCTACCGTTTCATGTTTTAAGAGTCGAGAAACGATAAAAAGATGACTCTATCTCTTTCAGAGTTGATACAAGCGTGAAAGGACAAGCGCTTGACGGTCTTTTCAAGTTTAGGGAGTTAGAAAAGACCAAATGACTGCTCAGGAAAAAACTAGGCACAAAGGGTGTACCAAATATCCGTGAACTGCAATATACACCTTGGTTTCAAGAATGAAACAGAAATCGACCAAGGACTTTCCGTACGTGCAGGTAGTCTCCCCGAATGCTGTGTTCGGTGTATCACGGGTATAGGGCGGCAGACTCGGCTTCCTGTGGATAAAGGATCGAAAACCTATAGGGGTCTCCCTTTATATACGCGACGGTACGGGGAGCGCAAGTCCGTACTAGCGCTGTCTAAAGCCAAGAGGCGAACGACAGCTGCTAGGTTTAACGACGCCGTAACACGTCTCTAGCCTAGACCTTCTAAATATGTTGCGTTAAGTTCCAATGTTGCCTTAGGTTAATTGAATAAATTTTACAGTTGATCTTCAATTAAGTTTCAATTTCCAGGCCTTATCGTATGTAGTGTCTCCTAAATGCAAGCTATATGCCACGATGCAACATTTCGTTCGATGAAAACTAGTTAAATGAGAGTTGAGAGCTTTTATACAAACGAAATGAACTGAATACAAACAAGAATGTCTCTAATGCAACTAATGCAATTGCACACTTTTCATTCAAATACTAATCACTAGTAATACGGAAAAGATGACAATTTGCACTAATTAAAAAACAAAAGAGATTATATATTTTTTTGATTTTCAATGTTTAATGGCTAATGTGCACTGAAAACAAAAGGAACAATTGGAGAAATGATAACTAAGAGAGCGAAGCAAACAACATTCACTCAACAAAGCAAGCAACCAAATCTCTAAATCGACCCAAAGTCTCTCAAATCAAAGAAAGACTCGAAAACACCCAATGGACCGTGTGATCTGGGTCCAAAGCAAGGGCAAACGAATTCTGAATGAAAGAATGAACAATCACTCAAAAGACGCAACAAAACAATCAAAGACCGCTAAGAGGGCGTGGAGAATCAATCAACAAGTCGACGGGACAATCAAGACACCAAAACTCCCAAGGAGGGCTCGATTCACTATGCCACTAGATGCCCTAGGGCTCAAATCGTGAAACCGATAGATAGAGGCAAACAACCAAAGGATAGCGGTGAATTCCAGTCAAACCAGACTCCAATACACTCAAACAATCAAGAAATCAAGAAGAAAAGTACTGGTCAAGATCAGAAAGCCAAAAATTGAAGAAACTCAAAAAAGTCACAGGGGTGGCGCGACTGTGGCCTTGAAACTAGCGCCAGAGGCCGAGTGGCGCGAGACAGACAAATGCAACACGCGCCAAGTGGCGCGACCGTCAGGTAAAAACCCGCGCCAGTCGAGTTCTTCAATGAAAATTAAAAAACAAGCTAATCTGAAAAGAGACCAACACAAGCTAAGCAAACCAAGAGGCTAAAATAATGAAAGAATCCAACCCAGAAGGTTCATCAAGCAAGGAGAAATAATCAAAGCGAACCAATCATAAACGGAACAAGGAAAACCGGACGATCCCCAGCGGAGTCGCCAATTTGTTGAGGAGGTAAATCCCCTCTGCGGACAGAGGCGATCCCTACTAGCCCAGCAGGGGTCTAGCAACAAACAAACAATGCTATGACGCAAGCTCCTAGTTACGAAATGAAAGACTGGGGATAAGAGCCTACCTGGATTCCAACGCTAGATCTGAAGAAGAAGATGCCCCCGTCCTTCAGCCCTGGCAGATCACAATCCTTCCACGATCTCCGTGGACGAACACCTGCACACAGAAGAGACGAACAGATACATGCATAGGAACCAACATACGTAACTAAATATCGGTCAGAAAAGATATTACTCGCATTAACATGATTGCAAAAGGAGTGGAACCATAATCATAGTCATCTATTAAAGTGATAAACGAATAGAAGTTACAACAGAGTTCTGACGTCGCAGCCTCCTTCGTACGGGTCTCCGGTTGTCCACGTCTCGCAAAGCTCGCCAAGGAAAGGGAAACCTCTCCAGAGTCTCGTAACAATGATCTCCTTGCTTAATGGGCCTGAAGGGAAAGAAGGGATTCTTTACAGCACAAAGGCACTTGGGAAATAGGGAGATGCAAAGCTTCAGCACTTCAAGACTAGCTTGCCATGGATCTGAGCAAGCTTATATAGATGGGGAAGGAGGGATTTGGGATCCCTATTATTATGGGATTGGCCCTATCAACAAGGAAGGTTCCATAGAAGGTGGCAAAACTACTTCCCTTCCATAGAACTCCCGTAGCCAAACCTCCCAACTCAAGATAGGAAGTGGTTGTGAGTTTGTTTGAACTCAACTTCCGCCATCCATATATAAAAAACAGTCCCTAAAATGGGTGGCGCGATTGCTGCTCTATGACAGAGCGCCAAGTGGCGCGACCTCTTTACAGGATTTCCCCGAGTGGCGCGAGTACTGAACTGTCTACCCGCGCCAATGCAAAAAGAGCTGTTTTTCATGGATTTTGCAAGGAGATGTCTCAAGGGGAAATGAAGCTCATACTCAGAGGGATGCAATGATGATGTTTTCAGTGCATGACAGTGTTCACATGTCACATTATGGGTCCTCCATTGTGCGGGACGGGGAATGGTAGGGACGGTGACAAATTACTGTGTAACAGATGCCCCCTAAAGCATGAGGCCCGAGAGAGAGAGGGGTGAAATGCTTTACGAGAACATGTCCAACTGAAGGCCCGCCGTCGAAAAACCTGCACAGACAGATACAACTGATATCTCATGTACATGATGTATATATATGGTATGGACGCAGCCATCCGAACAGAGTATGCTATAATCCGGATCCAGGGTATGGGCGCAGCCATCCAACTAAGATCAAACAAATAGACTCAGGTATGGTCGCAGCCATCCAATCATTGAGTCACGTACATAATGACAATAATCCACAATCGCAGCCTGGATTACAACAGACACAATCCAGGGTCTTGCGCTCCATCTCGACCCAAACAAGTACAAGTTCTAGCATGCTAATGTGTGAGCTGATGTCGAACATGCAAGAACATCGTCTGATTACCAGCCAATGATGAAAGCTGTTAACAGACGCGAGAGAAACCACCAATAATGACGATGGTCCTCAAGGTACTACAGGTACAATCTACGGCGTGTGAATAAATGAGCTGACGTCGAACACCCGCAGAATCATCCGATCGGAGGCCAATAATGAAAACCTCTCGTCGAATGCGACGAACCCGCCATTAAGGCATGCAGGCTCCAAGGTACCATCAGGAGTCTCTAGACCAACTTCCTGGATAATGAGTTGAAGTCGACAGGAAGTGACCTTGATCGAAGGTGGGCCATAATGATTCCCACATCATCGACACGAGACAGAGGAACATAATGTTTTGTTGTGAATCAAGATCATATGAGAAACAGAGGAAGGTTGATATTCGTAGAGGCCAACTTCTCTTGAACATATAAACGGCACGGCAATGGACTTGGCAGTATTTGACATCAACAGATCAAAGGTCATGGCGACGAGGCAGTGAACAGATGAGAGGTCAAAAGAGATTACCCAAACCCATGGAAGCAAAGTGAAGCAACGAGATGAGATGTCCCCAACCCGACACGAATGCAGACAAGTGCCATGTTCAAGAACGACATACTGCCGACGACAACGACGATGGTTCCATTTTTTTCCCCACCATTTCTGGCGAGTACCCCAATTATTTTTGATAACAAGCTTGAAGGGGATAGCATATGCTTGTGATATAAGTCCGCCCTTCGGGCGAATCCATCCTAGTGCATTTAATGAGTCCTAGGAAGGAGAAACTCGGAGAACGTCATTTCGACGGAATCCAATGTCATCAGGGTTTAACGAGTCTGACAAAGGAAGAACTCGGCGTCTTTTCATGTTTAGAGAGTTTGAAAAGACAGCTGAAAAGAAAACTCCACAGGTCCTTTTTCGTAAATAGTTCCCCAGATCCGAAAAGGTAGAAAACAATATCCGGGAAAACCTCCTAGTCGCAATAGGCTAGGGTATTCCTTTTTCGTAATCAATCCATCCCGGCCCGAAAAAGGGTTAAACTTATACCGGGTGAATGTCGATTCGTGTCCATTTTAACGAGATCGAAACGACAAGGGCCTCGACGATCTTTTCATATTTAGAGAGTCAGAAAAGAGCTGAAAGATGACTCCGGAGTGACTTTTTCGTGTATTTACCGAGTCCGAAAAAGTATAAAATACAACTCGTTTCCACCTTCTAAGTCGCAAAAACCTGTCACTGCACATACCCAACAAGCGTAAAATCCATTTTCGACATAATACATGCAAATATTTGACAAGAAATAACTTAAAAAACTCATTTTAACGTCGAAAAGTTATAAATATGTCCAATGGTAAAAAAATGAAATTACTTTTTACTATTTACCTTGTGGAGAGTAGAAGTGGTCCATTTGGAGCAGAATCTTCTGACGGCGATTGCGACCGATCCAGGCAACCATTCAGCGTCTCGTCTGTGACAGGTAAGAGGCGCTCCTTTTCTCTTTCTTTCCATGTATTTTTTAATGAATTTCCCTTAGAAATCAGCTCTGTAAGGGCACTCTTGAATTTTTAGGGCCGGCCCAAGTGGCGCGGGTATCGGGCACGGACCCGCGCCACTGAGCTCTTTTTATCAAAGGGCCCGCGCCACGTGGCGCGACTGTCAGCAAAACAGTCGCGCCAGCGGCGCAATCCAAATTTCCGCCTAAAAAAACCTCTATTATATGCCAAATTCTTGAATTTTTAAGCTTACAGAAGATCTAATCAAGGGCTTTGAACCATGTGAATGCAGATAAACAGTCAGAATGGAAATTGAATGGAAGGAACGGGAACACTGAGATGAGGACGAAGAGGCCATGCAAAATGAGAATTGCATGAACGCTCTAAGGGACTGTGGCCTAAAGAAATTCTTCCTCACGCCATGCTTACGAGCTCAGCCTGAGCTCCTCCAATATTTGATCAACCTCTGGGATGAAAACGACCAGGTATTCAGAATACGAGACCAGGTGTTGGAATTGGAGGTCACCGACATTTACTTTATTACCGGATTATCCCGCAGGGGTCCAATCCCTGTACTGACTGGGAGCAGACCATCAGGGGAGAAGATGGAAGAAGTAATGGCGCGGGTGTGCCGTGGGGCACAAACAGGAACAGGGAGTAAGAAAGTGTACATCTCAACCATCCCCGACCTAGCACTGAGAGTCGTACTCCACACCATTACGCGGGCTGCTGGATCGCAGGCACCGCACGAGGCTTCAAAGGCTCAACTCTTACTGGCCTCAGAATGCATGGGTCCCCGACTGTATGACTGGGCAACAGCTATCACCATTAACATGAAAAGACAGCTCACAAAGTGCAAAAAGGGAAAACTGAAGCAGTTTGGGTATGGTTCCATCTTGGTGTCGTTCATTCTGGAACGCATACCAACCTTCCAGGGCCAAGAGGCCCCTGTGGCGAGTCCAGTACCACGAGAGCCGAGAATGGCTCGCTGGGCAGCACTGATGCCCAGATCCGGAGGCGGGCAACAGATGTCCTGGAAGCCCGAGTTCTTCAGATGGATACGGCGCCAACTGATCGTTGTGGAAGATTGGCCCTATGCGGGAACTGACTTTACAGGGGACCCGGATCTCCCGCTACCAGAAGGAGACCACTGGGACGAAGAGCTGGGTAAGACCTCATATTTTTGATTTTATGTTTATATGATTTTTTTTTATTAATACACAGTTGTCTTAACACAAATATACATGCATGCAGATGTAGGACCTGAGAGACCAGCCGGGATGTCTCCTATCTTCCGGAGGACACAGCTCGCCCCTGAGATCCAGGGGGAAGGTGCCGGAGGAGGGGCACTGGTTCAGAACCTAGAGGGGATCGTTCATGGGATCCCAGACTATGCCCGACTGTCAGATGTACCACTGGAGTACCAGCGCCATACGGTGGGAGTCCCAAATCGGCTCCACCGAATCCCGAGGCGGCTAGTGCGTGCAGTAACGTGCTATCATGAGCACCATGCTGATTAGTCTCTAGGATTTAGCCACACCTATTTTTTGAGAGACTCAGTGTCTCCGGATGTATTAAGACACTTATGTATATTTTTTGAGTTTTATGTGACACACTTCTATGTAAACATTTTGATGCTATATATGCATATCTATTTCTGGATGAGTCTTCTTTACATGTGATGATGATTTATAAATTGCGCAAATGTCTATCTAACACCAAATTTGCTACTGTATCTGCTAATGCATTCAAATGTCTGGGTATATGATGATATGTAATATATTCAAAATTCCTTTCCAGTAATCGAATACATAAATACAATCGTAAAATGGACGGGTTTCTTACCGAATAGTGCCCGTTCAGCTGCAACACTACAAGCCGTGAATCTAGGTACACGAGCAATTCACGGATACCAAGGTTTATTGCCTCGGTTAATAATTCCAACACGGCGCTATATTCCGCGATATTGTTCGTGGTACGTCCTAAACAAACACCTTGCAGGTCGATCAACTCACCAGCAGGATCATAGATTACCCAGGCTGCAGAAGACAGATTCCTGGTAGATTAATCTTTGAGTTATACCCATTCCTGAGTTATGGCGGACTGGTGTGAATTGTATGCATTGAGGCATAATTAGTTGGGGGCATTTGCGGAGGCTCCCGGAGTACGGCCGCAGACCTTGGCTCGTCCCCCCCGCATTAAATCCACACCGTTGATCGTTGATGACCTCGCGGTCAAACAGGTCAACTACGGGGGCACATGACTCACTAACTCACGAGCTTTTTGCATCTCCACATTTTATCATCAGGTTATAATCTTCAATACGTGCTACTTCCGCTCGGAGACTTGCTCGACGTTTAAACATGGAACATGGTACGTGGCTGGTGGGACCCGGAAGGATTGTATATGTTGTCACTATAGGCGCTATTTATTATGAAGCTTAATGCTTAGGGGGAGATTCTAAATACATCATAAACTGCTGTGATATATGGTGGCATATTCGAATGGGTCACAAGGTTGCACGCTACAATCATACGCAAAGAGAATTTGAATGTATGATATGATATTTAACCATATTTATATGTGCATTCCCGAGACTTATAACATGGACGTTGAAACTATACAACGTAACCTAGAGTAAGGGAGCAGAACCACAAGTACAAACAGTGAACGTGGTTTGGAGGAACAGTAAAGTGGGTTTCCGGTATTTATCACACCGCTTTTGCGAAGCAAGCGGTATTCTCTAATTGAGAGCGATTCCATAGAGGTGCTGACGCGTGGCAAGGCGGGACCCAAGAAAACTGTCGTCCACAGCATGCCATCGCACGTTAATATTCGTACCAGGAGGCGGAGCGATATTGCTAGACACCGTCGATCTGGAAGGGAGTCATCGGACGGTGGTCGTTTGATGGAGTCGCACGAAGTTTAATAAAAGGCATGTGTTATATGTTGGTGCGGGCCCAGGCTGTAATATTCGTTGGATCAATTGAAGAGAAGCAACGTGATAACAGCCGTTGGATGAAGAGACCATTAGCGATGGGGCCCACGCATATGTGTGTGTTGTTCAATCAAGGTTTTAAGTTAAAGAAGGTTCGACGGCAAAGTTGAAATTCGTAAATATATTACACAAATCACCAAGGTCCGAAGGATTGTTGTACACGGTCGAAATTATATATGCGTGGAGTTGGTATGGTCAATTAATATGTTTTTAATAACCCAAAGTAGTATGTCATGTATTATGGGTGTAATCCTAAGGTATGGGAACATGCATCAACTCTGTGCTATTTCTAAAGTTAAGCCCTGATTGTGAATTGGTGGTGACTATAATATTTGAATACAAGCAGTTGGCACGAACTTATGATTACTCTGATTTTGAGTTATATTTGGCATCAATTGGAAATGAATATTTATATACATTGGAGAGTATAATAGTGGGTTAATACATTGGATTTCATAACCATATATTTAAAATCAGCAGTTATATATGCAATAGGTGCACAAAAGCACAGTGAACAGGTGAATAAACACAGGGATAAAAGCATGGGTCTGACAGATATAAACAGAGATTACAGGTTTGACAGGTATATATTCACAGGTGCACACAATTATAGTGAACTAAAGTATACAGAACAGTCACTCAACAACTGTAGAAAAGACAAATCCAGTAAATCCAAATCCAGAAAAGGAACTGAGTGGAATTGAGATGAATAACTGAAAAATGTAAATGTAAATATTTTTATATTGTTTGTGATGTAAAGGCAAGTATCCTAAGGAAAAGAAAAATCCCACTGTAGCATGAAATTTTGTACATATTATTATAATTTTAAAAATGAGTTGGATAAAGGAATAAGAAGACAGAAGCCAAAGAGTCATGACTGTTCACTCCAAATTCTTTGTGAAATACAAACAGTCATGTGAGGAACTCTATAAATAATATCAACTGGATATGCATATGAGAGGTTAGAGAGAGTAAATATAGAGAAGGCAGAGTATAGAAGAGATAGGCATAGAAGATTAAGAAAAGAAAAGCAGAAAGAGAAGCTACAGAACAGAGCTGATATCTGAGGTAAATCAGCAAACATTCAGTTTGATAAATTGAGGAAGTTGGAGCTTCCCTATCAAGTTGCAGCTTGATAGTTGTCAGTTGTAGCTGACTGAGGTTGGAGCCTCCTGTAGGTTGGTGCCTGCAGAAAACTGAAGGGAGTTGGTGCTTCCTTGCAAGTTGTAGCTTGCAGAATTGAGGTAGGAGCCTCTTGCAGGTTGGTGCCTGCAGAAAACAGTGGTGAGAGGGAGTTGGAGCTTGCCTTTGCATCACAACAATAATAAAATGTGGTTTTCTCCCTTTATGGGTTTCCACTTATATCTGGTGTCTCTGTGCATGATATTTATGTATTGATCTGATATGTATCATTTGCTTAATACCTGTTGCTCTCATATTAAGTCTACTGTTATATTATATTAATACTTGCTGCTTACATTCTAAGATTACTCACATATTAAATTGGATATGAAATGAAGGTGTAAATAAGTTTAATGAAAAGTTTTAAAAGTTCAAGAATGTGTTAAACTGATTCACCCCCCCCCCCCTCTCAGTTTAACTAAAGGTTCAACAACAACCCTCAAGACAAGTAGGGGGAAAGCCCCGCCCAACAATTAAAAAACAAACTCGAGAGCCCCTCAAGCATCAACAACTATGAGGATTTGAATACTGCGCAAAATAAATCTTCATTTAGCAGCAAAGCAAATCTCCCAGATCCCGAAGATAAGACACCAGTGTCCCAAGAATCAAAAGAGATGAAAGAGTTGAAAGGTAAAGGAAGTTGGAAGATGGTAGAGAAGAAAAATAAAGCTACAACACCAATCTCGCCAAGAAAGACTAGAAGCCAGACAATTAATAACTAAGAAAATTATAGGTCTGATAGACCAAAGTTTGGTCTCAGTGGACGTCAACCAGCATCATCATCATCATCATCATATATATATATATATTACTTTAAAGAAAAATAGCGCCTGAAAAAATCATAGATTCTCAAAATCCGAAGTCAAATTGTTGTATCACATTTTGACTCGAGATTTTAGGAATCTATGATTTTTTCCCGTAGTAACCATGAATTTTCAAAATCTAGAGTCAAAATTAATTATATATATATATATATATATATATATATATATATATATATATATATTCTTTCTTGTGTAAGAATATACTATGAGAAGATTATGGGTTGTCAAAACTTGGAGCCAAAACCCTCCAAAGATAAATTGACTATTTTACTCATTTTTATTTTATTTTCATTTTTATTGTTAACTAAGTCAAAATGTTTACAAGACATGACAAGATTTTGTTTACAACATATCTATCATACCGGCTAGAAAATTGCCCATTACGTTACATTAATATTTTTATTTTTATTTTGATGTATTCTGACCAAATCAAAATGTTTCAAAATAAAACATGAAATTACAACAATTCTTATAATTTTATATTCTACACCACTATATATTAAAAAAGAAAGGTAAAAAAACTTGACATCTTTCATCACATATGCATTTAAGAGCAAGGTACAAAATTTTTGAGTGAATAAAATTAATATGTACATCTAAATTCACATTTTATTTTTAAAAGTTATAGGTTTTTAATTTTTTTAATAAAATAAATAAGTTTTTTTTAATTTATTCAAGTTATAAATAAACATAACTGACTTCTTTCATCACATATGCATTTAAGAGTGGGGTACTGAAGTTTTGAAAGAGTAAAATTAATAGATACATCTAAATTCTCATTTTATATTTAAAAGCTATAGGTTTTTAATTTTTTTAATAAAATAAATAAGGTATTTTTAATTTATTCAAGTAATAAATAAATATAATTGTGATTCATTCATGTTTTTCTTATTAGAAAAATTAAACTAATTGTAAAATTATAAAGTTTTTGTCGAAATTATTATATTGATGAGAATAATATATAATGAAATAAAAAAAATTAAGTTGGATTGTATAGAGAATTGTTAAAGGAGTAGAGATGTTTTTCATGGACAAATAAATAAAACAAAATGAACCTAATTATATTAGAAAATGGGAAAGTTGATAATAATAACTTAAGATTTTCATTCTCCTCCTATGAAGTTGAGAAGTACAAATATGCAATCTTCTTGGTAAGGAGAGAAACTTTGTGATCCAATTCCTTAACCTACAATTGGAAAGCATCAATGCAAAGGAGAATCTCTTGTTTATGTTCACTTATCTCCACAAGCACCTTTCTCATTATTGTCTTGATTTTCCAGTATGGGTCCATTATCTGCAAATATCTAGTGTTTCAACTATAAGTGTTACCGTTTTCCATGACCCAATGTCCCACATCTTCCTTAACCTCATTATCTTGGACGTAGTTCTCCTCTGCTTTGGCCTTGGATTTTTCCATATTTATCACCATGTGAGCTACCAAGGCAATGTGTTCCCAATAGGTTGTAGCAGGGGCCTTGATTCTCTCAATCATTGTGTCAAATATGATGAGAAACTAGACGGGGCATAGTGGAAGATAGAAGGAAAATCAGCAAAGCTTGATCATGCAAATAAAGTAGACAAAACCACCAATAAATAGGGCATCACCAAAAACCATAAGTAATAGGGTGAATAAAACACAAAGAGAGGGGGAGTGATGGACAAAGGAGAAGAGAAGGCGGAGGAGGGAAGGAAGAGACAAGGGAACTAGAAGGAAAATGAGAGGGTTTCGTCACAACTTGTGAATCAAAGGAATCCCTTCAAATAAAATATACACATAGAATTGCATTAATACCAAACAAAATAACAGTCTTACCTAGAACAATGAGGGGATAGGGTAATACTTTCCATAAATGGACTGCTACATATTTGAATTTTTGTGTCCATGGTGATCACGGGAAAGTAATAATGGGAGGGAAACCAAATATTATGGTCTAAATTGGAGGGAAACATCACTTTAGAAAATTGCATGGCACTGGAATGCCAATTACCCAAAATGTCATTGACTATTTGTTAGGGGCTTGATGATGGTGCACCATTTGTTTACAATCAAAGATAGGTGTGGGAGGTTAGAAATGATGCAATTGTGATAGCACATATGCAAGGAAAGATGTACACCCATCTAGGGGATTTTTTTTTAGTTCAGTAAAAGAGGAAGAAACAATATCTTACATTAAATTGGAAAGGATTTAGTATGCCATAAACTTAATAAAATAAAATAAAAAATTGAAAAAACATCTTTTTATAGTAAATTGAAAAATATTTAATCTCTCATAAGAATTTATCATAATAGATAGAGACAGTTTCAAAAGAAAAAAAAAAGTTATTATGAAAAAAACACAATTTTCTAGACATATGTAAAAATACAACAACATAAATTCATTTCAAGTTGGGATCTATTAAATATCAAGCAAGATAAAAACCAAATCCAATTGCAATTATTTTTTTTTAATCAAAATAGATTTGTGTAAATTTATTTTATTTTATTATTTTTTCATTAAAGCAAATAAAAATTATACCATAGAAAATTTGAAACCTCAATCTACCCTATTTTAATATAACCCTATAAAATATGTATAACTTCTAAGTTAAAAAAATAAACAAAATATGCAAAACGGTTATCAAAGAGCCACTTATATATATATATATATATATATATATATATATATATATATATATTCTAATAAAGTATCCTAAAAATATATTGCCCTACAAAATATAAAAAACCCTCGAGATTATTCAAAAGTTCCATGTTGCGCCTTTTAGATTTTCTCTTCAACTTCCATGAATTGAACTCTTTCATCACTTTTTTTACAAGACCGCAATATAGAAGAAGAAGAATTTATTTTAATGTCCATGAGGCTAAAGAGAGCGTATGGGTTAGATTACTTCTCTATCTGGCTCTTGTATTCTATGATTTTCCTGTGAAGTTTCACAATAAACTCTAACAGCTTCTCGACAAAGCTCTTGCTGAATAGGATATCCCAAGAGCTAGATGCCAAAATATCTGCATAACTTTCCACGTTGTCTTTGAAAGCCTCACATTCTAAAATGAAATGCTTTTCTGTTTCCACTTTTTCGATATCGATCTTTTGCAAATGAAGTCTATTTCTCGGTATACTTGTGATAAATGTCCATCATAATCCATATGAAAGGTGTATATTTGTCAAACACCAAAGAAACATTTTTGTGAATGATCCGAGTTATAGAGCCAAAATTCCACTTGAACTAGTGCACACAAACCTTTGTCGTCCAATGCAAACCTAATCAATAAGAGGAAGATTTTACTTTCTAACCTTTATTGATGATTTCAAGAGAATAACATGGGTCTTCTTTATCAAAATCAAATTTGATACATTTGATAAATTCATGCAATTTAAATCCATGCTAGAGAAGCAAAGTGGTAAGCAAATTAAAGTATTAAGATTAGATGGATGATGTGAATATGATTCCAAAGAGTTTGTAGCATATAATTGCAAGGATGAAGGTATCAAGAGAAAATTTACAACAAGGTAGAATCCAAAACAAAATAGAGTATCAATAACAAAAAATAGACCATCATGAATATGGAAAGAATCATGTTGAAGGCAAAGAATTAATAGAATGAGTATTGGGAAAAAGTAGTAACATGTTCAATTTATATTTGAATAGATCTGCAACCAAAAGTGCCCAAGGAAAATGTTTTTTGGAAGCTTAGAGCGGTGTGAAGACAAATATACCACACTTGAGAATATTTGGTTGTGTATCTTCTGCACATGTTCGAGAAGAAATGAGGAGAAAATTGGATGAAAAAAGTGAAAATTTCATATTTGTTGGATATAGTGAAGAATCAAAGGCTTACAAATTGTACAATCCTAACACCAAGATAGAAATTATTTCAAGATAGGTTAAATTATTTGAAGATCAAGTATGTAATGATCAATATAATGGGACAAATAGGAATCAAATTCTCCACATGCATTTGAACCAAGTGATGCAACATAATTAGAATAGCCAAGAAAAATATTTCCATGCCTACATGTTCCAACTAAAGTTGCAAACCAAGGTGGACAGAATTTGCATAATCCATCCTCAAGTAGCGAATATAAATCCGTCATTCCATAGAAAGAAATAAGTTTGAGAGAGATTTATGAACAACTATATAATGAACAAGTAGATTTTGTTTTATTGTCTCGCTAGCCAACATATTTTGAAGAAGCATTCAAAAATAAAAATGTGTTGAAGTTATGAATGAAAAAATTGAATCCATAGTGACAAATGATACATGGAGCCTTGTAGATATAACAGAAGGAAAACATAGGCATTGAATTCAAATGAGTATATTAGATTAAGTTTAATGAAAAGGGGGGAATTGAAAATTATAAACAAAAATTAGTAGTAAAAGCTTTTCCCATTAAGCTAGAGTGGATTATGTTAGTTTTTGTAGCATCAGATGTTGTTATAGTATCAAATTTGTAAATTCTAAATCACATGAGATCTCCAAAACCCAGAAATAATTTCTGGAAATTCCACCTAAAGATATCTTGATTAAATTAATTGACCATTATTTAAATTCTTCCTAAGTCTAAATTAGGAAAACTGGTTAATTAATAGGACCTTGTAATATTCCAAAATTTGCATGCAGCAAATTGAAATATTAAATTTTGTTGATTTCACTGAGAAGATGAATAAATGGGTAAGGAGGCCCATGCATAATAAAAATCTAAATAAAATCCCTCATAATGTGAAAAGGGATCAACATAAAGGCTAGATTTCACACCTTCATATGTGTACAAGGACTTTTTCATCTGGACAAGGTCAAGTTTGACCAAGTCAACAGTGCTGGAATAGGAGGTGGAGAGCATCTTGTGAGACAACACAGAGATAGTGGGAGGAAGATTCCTTGGTGGAGGAAACCCTAATTGAGTGGGGCCCAAGGCAAGAAGGCTCACACATGTATAAAAGGAGGGCAAGGCAGGCATAGCAAGACATCTTTGGAATGATATTTGATTTGTCTGCTTAGACTTTTCTACATTCTCTTGATGTTTAGTAGATTTGTTGTGCTGCTTAGCACAAGGATTTCCTGTTTAGGAATCCTTATCCTTTCTTGAGAGGCCTCTTGAAGGAGCTTGTATTGATTTGCGTCACATCCAGGCTTAAGGCCAAGCATCCTCCTTTAGCTACAGTGTTATTTCTGCAGCATTATAACATTGTGTTGCAGGGTGTTGCAGTGAGGGTTCACAACACCACTTCCTGCACACATTTTTCAAAGGAGGGAGCCTCCTTTCCTTTGGGAGATCAGTAAGGAAGGCTCAGGAGAAGATTTGCATATCTTGGCACTTGGCCAAAGTACTTCCATAAGCTACAATGTAGTCCCTTGTAGGAACTATTTCATTTCTTGCAGTGTTGCAGTGTGAGGGTCAATCCCCTCAATCTTGTCTTGCTTTCTCAAGAAAAGGGCCAACCCTTCTCCTAGAGAGCCTTGTAAGAAGGATCCTCCTTCATTTTTTTATTCTTCAGCTATTTAGACACAGTGATTTAGTAGACTACGTTATTTTCAGATCTAGATCTACAGATCTATGCATCTTGTACTTGTGCTTTCATGAAACCCTTGCCGGGTCATTTTTCTGATGTGTAAAAGGAGCTAGATCTCCATTTTTCTTAATGTTCTGAGCAATTAAACTCCAGATCTGATGTTTGAATCATATTTTAATAGAAACCCTCTTTAAAATACATTGTGCATGCTTCAGAAAACCTCTCTTTTGTCAAGTCATGGGATTTGGGCCTTTTTAAGCCATACCAGGATCGGTAGATCTATTTAAATAAGAAAATGTGATTTGTTTTTGGATATTTTATAGGTTTGAGTCCTAAATTACATATAATAAGGGATAAAAGTGTTATTTTCCCCTATTATAACGCAATTTTCTGAAAATAACGTTTTTAGGGCATAAATTGCTGCTTTTCCCCACTTTTTCCTAATGTAATGGATCATATTCCTTTTTGTTGTACATGTAATTTATGGCTATGTGTTTCAAACACATTTTATGATTTTTTTCTCATTTCTTTCCCATTATTATGCTTATGCATTGTTGCATTCCCATTTTGGGATACTACTAATGTGCCATTTGAGAAAGGTGAGAATCCTCTAGAAACTCACACATATCAACTTAGAGATGATCTCAACCATAATTGAAGTCTCATATGAATATTATAAGAAAAGGTTGATGGGTAGATGGAGAACACACCAGTTTAGATACTTAGGGATCAAGGAAGTTTGATATCCTAGTAGCAGGTCATTCAACAGTGAGATCAAGTCAATGATTTATTAGCAGGTGGATGAGAGGAAAAATAGCATATTTATGGAGGATTTTACATTTTCGGAAGAGTCAGGAGAGGAGGTCGTATTATTTCTCCAGGAGGCTGCGCAAAACCTCAAGAGGGAAATTTGATTTTGCTGAGGCAAAGGAGGTTTCAGGTGCCAGAAGCTGGGAATATTTCCATAAGGTTGGGCTACTGAATTCTAGTAGTAGCTACAAGAAGAATGACTGATTCAAAGCCAGTTTCAGAGGAGTTCCAGTGTGGTTTATGTAGGGTTTGCGTAGAAACCTTACACAAGGGTTCACAAGGGCATTTTTCTGTGGTCAGTTGATGCCAAGATTGCTTGTGGGGGAGGTTAATTTCCCTAAGTATATTTTTATATTATTTATCTCAGATAGAAACACCAGTTTTGCATCCATTTTATTGTACTAAGATTTTATGTTGTTTCATAATAATAAAGCCCTCAACAATTACATTGGTATTCCCACATTGGGTTTTTTTCGGAGACAATTTTCAAAACATAATAATGTCATGTTTTATGTGTGTGTGCACTAGCATTTATTAGTTTCCAATGTTTTATTTTCCACAACGTTTTTACTTGTGAAAAATTTTAGTGTGGTTTATTCATTATTTTTCGTAGCAAACAAACTACAAAATTTATTTACAATTAGCAAAACACATTTCTAGTTGTTGCAATTAGACTTGTAAATTTTCACATGGTAATAGAGGTTATTTGACAGATCATAGGATCAGAGATGAAGAGGGATAAATTCACTTTTAAGAGGGAGCAACAATACAAATTTCCCATGGGTTTCACAGTGCCTATCCAAGCAGTGCCAATTGCTAGACAAGGGGTCAAATTTCCAGTTGCAAAGTGTTGGAAGGGTTGACTTGTCCAGGAAGTTATTCCAGTAGGTATAGGAAGCATCAACTCAGTATTTTCACATAGTAGACTCTTGGTCCATGCACAAAGGGTTTATAGCAGTTTTCTAGAGCAGATTCAGTGTCGGGTGGAAGAGAAAGTGCACACATAGAGGGAGTTTCTCTTAGAGGGGTTCCAATTGTAGTAGGAAGATTTTATCACTCCAAGAAGGAGAGTGAGTAGCAGTTCTAGCAGTTGAGCAAGTGAAAGAGGGAGATTTTCACCCCATGTCGAGTTTTTGAAAAAATGGCCTCATAAGATCTTAGAGATCAAGACAGATTGGATGGTGCATTCAACTATATCATTTGCAAGGCCAGTATGTCCTTTATGTTAGATGAGAATAGTATGAATACTTTTGAAAAGAATGTTGTAGCAGAGCCTACATACGAACATCGTTTAGAGAATTTCATAAAGGAAATGGCCAAGGAAAAGTAGATGATTATCGATGGAGTTCAAGATCATATAGTCTCACACCTAGTGGCCAATAATATGGCTAAGGAGATGTGGGATGCTCTTGCAGGACTATATTAGAATCCTTCCGAGTAGCGGAAGATGTTCTTGAAGTAAAATTTGAGGAATGTTTGAATGCATAAGGGTGAAGAAATCACCTCCTATGTCACTAGAATTTAGGATATCATAGATGAGCTTAAAATTGCAGGAGAGTCACCTCCACCTACAGAAATTATGTGTTTGTCCCTCAACTGTGTCACTGAGGAATGGGAGATCTTCATCTAGGGAATTTTGGGACGAGATTAGTTTCCTGGGTGGGACTAGATGTGGGAATATCTCACTCAAGAGGAGATGATATGAGCTCTAGTAAAGAGCTCCATTAGCGACAGTAACAACAAAGGATTAAATGTTGTGAAGGAGGAAGAAAAGGTGGTCCTTGCATTGAAAAGGAAAGAAAAAGGTCCCATTTAGGGACAAGGCTCGCAGAGAGAGAAGAAGAATAAGAAGGATTTGTCTAAGATCAAGTGCTTCAGGTGTGGTGAGTTTTTCCACTACAATACTCAGTGTCCTTATAGGAAGAAGGAAAAGGAGGAGAAGGAGTATCAAGCATGAAACACCCACAAAGATCATTCATATTTTCTCTAGGCTAGAGGAATATTTCGCCATGTATGTATCTATACCTCTAGGAGAGAGGTGGGGTGATGTAGATATTTAGTCCCAAAGTTGCATAGATCTGGGCAAGGTCCATAGGAGAGCATAAAAATTTGTAGTATACTCTTCTCATGGATCACTACCCTTTCTACAGGGGCCCAAATTCAATAGCAGTTGAATCATCGTCAGACGGCACACTTATTTCTTCAAAGACAATTTCAAACTAGTTACAGTTAGATGTTAAGGGATGCAGAGACGTGTTTATAAAAGTGTAGGAGGCACATTGTAGAATCAACAGTAGTGCAGGTTTCCTAATGGACAGTGAAGAGGTTAGTAGCAGTCAATACCTGGGAGACAGTTGTAACATGTGATCATAGTTGATTCCATATCTTGGATACTTCTCAATTACAATAGTAGCAGCAATAGTGATAAGGAATGTTAGTTGGGTTGTAGTGCAAATGCATAGTTGGTAGCAGTACAGGTTGTATACTGCAATTTCTGCAACAACACAGATGTGGCATGGTTCAACTACAACTAGTAGCAGATGAATTTGAGTTAGTGAATTGGTTTATGGATAGTGGTAGGAAGATATAACTGTTAGACATCAGCAACGTGGATGGGAGGATGATGCATAGATAGGGTGTTGTAGCAGTGCAACACTAGAAAACCTACCTTGCTAAGAGGCAGTGTTAATTTTTATAGCATTATATGGTGTTATAGTCTTAAACTTTGTGGAGAGGCTAAAACACAAGAGATCTCCAAAACCCAAAAATACTTAGTAGAATTTACACCTAGAGATAGCTGAATTAAATTAATTGACCATCATTTAAATTATTCCTAAGTCTCAATTAGGAAAACTAGTTAATTAATGGAAATAAATGAGAAAGGTGAGAATTCTCTAGAAACTCAGATGGATTGACTTAAATATTATCTCAAACATTGATTAATATTTAATCATGTTCATTGAAATCTCGACTAGAGATCATAAGAATAGGTTGATGGGTAGATGGAGAACATACCAATGCAGATACTCAGTGATCAAGTTGGTTCAATCTCCTATTAGTAGTGATTCAACAGAGAGATCGAGTAACAGGTGGCAAAGGGGAGGAATAACATATTTTCGGAGGAGTTTATAGTTGCAGAAGAGTTAGAAGAGGGGGTCATATTATTTCTCCATGAGTCTGCATAGGGGTTGTGTAGAGCCTAAAAAGGGAAATATTTCCAAAAGGCCAGGCTATTGACTTCTAGCAGTAACTATATGATAAGGTGATCAATTTTTAGCTAAAAAATGAAAGTGCCCAGAAAGTCTTGAAAGTAATGCAAAATCGAATTTATTGTCATTTTGAATCCAATGAGATTCGTTTCACCTCAATCAGACACCATATGCTCAAGTTATCACGTCCTAACCATTTTTTCCCAACAACTAAAATTTAAGCAGGTTAGTTGACTAAGTTGACCATATTGTTGAGTCAGTAGGGTGATCGTATAGGTGCGACCGAATGAAAAGATGGCATCTGACATCCTTCAGTTCGTTGGTAGATGGGAGATTTTGATTGGTCAGTATCGATTTATGTGGAAAAATGAAGTGGTGCCATGTGGCCAAGTCATGGGATGCCATGTGGCACCCTAACAGAGGCAAAAAAAAATTGTATTGGTTGAACGGGCCTCAGGGAGTTCACACACAGGACCTCATGCCCGCAATACCAATGTCTTACTAATGGGATGTGATATGGTTCTTATTAAACCGTGGGCACAATCTTCTATATAAGGTTTAAGTCCCACCCATTTGGGGGAAGGCGTCGGGGCTAAGTCCCTAGCCCCTGGTCATGCCATATAATATGACCATGACCTTGGGTTTAGGGCCTGAACCAGCAAGGGTAGGTGTTAAGGCCTAGCCCTCGGGCCCATATGGCCCATATGGCCATTATTTTTGGAGTTAAGGAGTCAAAGGAAAAATTGACGATCCTACAAAATGCACCAATAGGGAGCAAATTTGTCGCTCAATTAGCGGAAATTTGGGTGGAATTATAGGACCATTAGAAATGGTCGGATTTGTAGGATGATTAAATTCAAATTCATAGGAGAGCTTTGGAGCTCAGATTGTTTTGATTTTTTGACCAAATTGAGCTAAGAAAGAGACCACTTAGAGGCTTTTGGATGTTCTGAATCCAATGGTGACCTCTAATTTCTGATTTGAGCACACATAAGGATCATTTTTGTAGGTTTAACACAAAAGGTGTATGGACCAATCAGGGTTTAGAAGTAGTTCTAGAAGATTTTCTGGCATGGAGAAGACCTTGTAGGGGTATTCTCACCTTCAGAAGTCTACTACAACAGTTATAACTTGTAGGGTTCAGCTCAAGTTCAGTTTTCTCATTGCGTTATGTTGAGGTAATTTTTGTTTATGTGCTTGAATGTGGAATTGAAGTGCTCACATGCTCATTTTAGATCATTTTAGTTGGAGTATGACATCTTTGTAGGGGATGCTTTGTGTTTCTATTGTTTGTGAGAGTTATTTGCAGGATAACATTACCTTGTAGGGGTAATAGCCACATATTTCCATCAGCAAACGTTTATGTACTTCATTTCACTACCGAATATATGAGTGGTCTAGTTATGTTGGCAGACCTAGAGATGTAACCTAGGAGGGGTGAAATCCGTCAACAAATATTTTGTTATGATATTCATTATGCCTACATGAGTTATGTTATTTTATGTTGCTTATGTCAAGTTTACATGTGAAGACTAATTCATGACTTGAAGACACATTGAAAATACTATTTGAGTCGAGACCCATTTTTACATTGCAAAGCATCTGAACGATCCTTATTTTGTTTATGCGATTCTGAGGAAGAGGAAAGAGAACACCTCCTCCATTTTCAAATCACTATAGGCATAATGAATGATTCAGAGGTAGCTTTATAGGAGTCCAATTTTGGCCTTCGTAGGGTCTGCGTAGAAGGTTGATGTAGGGGTTCACCAAAGAGGTTTTTTGTGAAGGTTAACCCATGTTATGTCAAGGACCACTAGTAGTTAGGGTTTTGGATGACATTAGGCTATAGATAGTCCTAGATAGAAGGAAGAAAAATTGTGTCCTATTGTAATTGAGCTCTTCTTCGTTGGCAGTTACCGCCTCGAAGAGGAAAGTAAACATTGTATTCTGATTCTAAATAATAAAATATCATTTCTGCTTGTCTATTTCCATGTGATATCTATCTGTTTTAGCTATTTTGTTTCATATTTCTTGTATTCTGGCTCATCTCATAGGTCAAATTCATTACAAGTGGTATCAGAGTGCTTTCGAAGGGAAACAGAACCTCTAGTTTTCGTAAAAAGAAAAGAAAAGGCTAGAGACATGTTCAGACGCCTTTAAACCATGGGATTTTTCATTAAGCGCATAAAATTGCGTATTTGGGTAGGAATGCATGCATGAAATACAAGAGGTGGTCACGTTTGTTGGAATCCCTTGTAACCACTTTGGGTACCCCTTCAAGTAATAGTGCATTAGACAAAACCACACATGGACTAAACTTCCACGTACCCTTGGGTATATTGGAAGCCCCCTAGGGTAACATGAAACCTAACCTTAGTTCATCCATTGGCAATATTGTTACTACAGTACACTAAGAACAAATCCTAAGGTGATTACTCGCATGTACAAAAGGGTAGTTGGGTAGTACGACTAAAGGTATGGTCGATCCTCCTTAGTTGGTGCCCTGAAATATTGGGTCGAGTACCATCGTTGGACCCATGTGTATATTGTGAACTATAGAAACTTACACTCCTTGTGACCCTAGTTCTCTCATCGCCCCTATATTTTCATGCTAATCAGATCCAACAGTTCGGTCGGCATCATCCATATCAGCTTCAGCAGTTGGGGTATTTTTAGAAGAAATCTGGATCTGGCTCAAAGTATAGTAAGGGTTTTGACTGCCATAGTCCAGATCCTGATTATCACAACACATCTGACGATCCGAAGACATTGGGGTTTAGGCTACTACAGTCCAATCCTAATTTTCAGAGGACATTTGGCAGTATAAATATGTCGGGTATTTTTCCACTACATTATTGATTAGCTGGGAGTTAAACTCCTTTAGGAGTAAAAAAAATTCTAGAGCCATTTCGGTACTCTTTCTGGAGACCTAGCCCATAAGACTCAGGTCGATGAGCTTATCACAGTGGTAGCATTCACTTATAAGCCCAATTTTTTCAGTTAGTCCCAAATCCAGGCTAGTGCATGTATAGAACCTGGTCTCAAGTTATGGCTATAGAAAAGGTGAAGGAAAAAATTGACAAAATTAAGACCCTCATGATGGCCCTTCCTAGGAAAATCATCGAGAAGATCATCACATCTCTGGCTAACCTTTCGACACACAGCAGGGAAGAACCAAGTGTTGACGCGCATGAAGAAGGTGAATCTATCCATCACCTTCACTTCCATGGAGGGCCCCACTTTTCGAGCCAACATATGCCCAAGCTAGACATGTACAAATTTGATGGCTCGAACTTGGAAATATGGGTGGCTCAAATGGAACAATATTTCATCCTTAATAACATCTATGATGATGAAACTAAACAATGAGTGGGAGGAATTTCCTTGGACCAAGAGAGATGTCAGTGGTGGCAGTGGCATCAAAAATATTACCCAGGGAAGCTCACTTGGAACGTGTTCTCAAAATCCCTCTGTGACCATTATGATCGAGACTCTGATTTTTGCAGTCAAATCACTAAGCTTAGACAAATCGATACAATCAAAGAATACAGTGCAGCTTTCAAACAAGAAGATGATGGCCCTTCCCGAGAAAATTGTCAAGAATATCATGGCATCTCTAGCTAACCTTTCGACACGCAGCAGGGAAAAACCAAGTTTTGACGCACACGAAGAAGGTGAATCCATCCATCACCTTCACTTCCATGGAGGGCCCCACTTTTTGATCCAACAGATGCCCAAGCTAGACATGTACAAATTTGATGGCTCGTGTTAGCCACCTATAAAATTTGTCATATCAAATGGTGGCTAAATCATTTTCTCAGCCTTCAAGAAACAAGTTTTATTGCTAAAAATTGTTATCTCTTGAAGCCTCATGAAGACATCATGCCCTCTGTTTAATCTTCACTGCTGTTTCCCTTTCAAACTTAGAAATTCTGTTCTTTTCTATGAAGAAAAGACTGCTGCAAAATCCCATTTTCCCCCTCCTTCACTCAAAACTAACCTTAAGTTTTGCCCCTTTATTCCCCCTAGAATTCCTCTAATTTTTTTTCCCCTTTCCCCTTCATAAAAACCCTTTTACAAGGTTTAAAACTCCCTTTTGAACCTTATCAAAACCGCCAAATCCACCAAAAACCTTGAAAATTTTCATAAAAAATAATAAGTGTTTTTTGACTATGGACTTAAGCCCCTTTGGGCTAAGTCCTAAACCACTTCCCCACCATATGCCTTGGTGCTGGAACCAAGTGCTAAACCCTTTCGGTGCTTATCACATCAGAGAAAACGGAGCCCGCAAGTCTATTTTCCATGTTAAAAAGCTGCCGACACGATTAGCCCTTTGTATGTAAGCCCCCAATCTTATTGTCGCTTCATATAACCTCAAAATCCCGCAATCGGGTCCTAAAATTTGTTAATAAACCCATCTCTGATGTAAATTTCCTTTGTAAAACATAAAAACCCCTTTTCCCTATGTTTTGTATTAAGCCCGCCAATACAATGTTATTAATTGATAAAGACCGTTGATCTTTTCCTGATCGACGATCTGTGTTATATCGCATCAGAAAATTCCAAATGGGTAGATTGAAAAGCCCACACCCTCGTTCCGATGTGATTGGCTCTTTTATATAAACCCACGCCCTCTACTGCTTTCCATATAACCTATGCCCGGGACCAAGAGTTAAAGTCCCGAAGCGCTAATCGCATCGGAGATATTGCATTAGGTGCCTTTTTTAACCCCCTCTGATCGGTCTTCCCCGATGGATCCTCAGCCGTTGGATTGACCCACCAGATCCAAATCTGACGACCCTTATTCACTCCGACCATAAGCCTTTTCCCTCCACTTTGAACCCCTCTGATTCATCCTCCACCGTCAATCTGATGTACAGATCGACGGTCATTGCTCAATCGCATCGGCGCCTTGCACTGTTTGTCCCCACCGGTCGCAAACCCTCCAATTACATCTGGGCCATCCACGTGTCCAGATCGCACGGTCCGGATCTTTCTTCTCAACTTTGGTTAAATTTATGCACCATGCTTCATAATGTTTTTGGCCAAATCTCAACAGCTGATCTCTATAGATCAACGACCCTTATTAACCCTTTCTCCGCCCTGTGTATTATTCCATTTTTAACCCAGATTTGATCTCAGCCATCCAAATCCTTGATCCGATGGCTCAGATTAAATCTGCCCCACTTTCTTCTGTTTGTGCATCTATCCTCCAACACGCTCTCTCCCTGATCGTCTGATTTAAAACTATTTATCCGACAGCTGACGTCCAGTTTCGCAAAATTTTTTGGCCCGAAGGTTAACAATCCAAAATTACACGATAAAAGTGGTTTTCCTGAGGACACGTGGTGGGCGGCAGACTATATCACATTTTTTATGAAGAAATTGAAAACTGCTAATAAAAAGTGTGAAACCCATGGTTTTCTCCTCCGAAACCACTTTTCCCCATTTCTTCTATGTTTTATCGCGCGCAATCCCCACCGTTGATCTCTGCAGATCAACGGCTCAGATTTAATCTGGCCTTTCACTATCACCCTCTGCCTTTTCCAAGGGCCTTTAACGAGCAATCTCCGTCGTTGATCTCTGGGTCCAAACTGATCCGACGGCCCAAATTCTTTTCGGGAACCCCAATTTCCTCTTGACCTTTATCACTGCTAATTAAGGTTTTAAGCCTATTTCTTCGCATTTTTCGCATGTATTATTATAATGTGACTCCATCGTGTTGTATTGTTACATTGTCTCCCGACTATTTATCTCTGCAATATCAACAGCCCCGACTTGAAAATCTCCACCGTTTGCTCCCACCTCTTCCCTTTTTACTTCTACGCGAAATCTCCACCGTTGGATGTTGACATCCAACGGCCACGCTCCAAAACTAAACCTCCTAAGTAGTCTTTACCCAATAATGCAGGATTTTCTAATTTTTATTATATTGTGCAGGATTTAAAAGATTTTCAAATGTTTAAAAGAAAATTAAAGCCGAGGATGAGGATCCTCCAGGCTTTCGTTTATTAAAGAGTATCCGTCTTGCAGGGTTTGACCATCATGTTTCGTCGGTGCCTCATGAGCACTGATGCTAGTCTGAAGGCCCTGTAAACACCTGCACATCAACAAGACACAACATGATTAAATCAAACCAAAGAGTATTAGTGTTGAAGACCTATCCATAGCAGAAATGAAGATTATTTTCACTGTTTTGGTGGATTATGGCTAAGATCGAAAATCAAAAGCCTAATCCACTAAATTAAGCACAGTTAAAGGAAAATCAAAGATATGTATAAGACAGAGGATGCCTCCACTACCACTTCAGAGGCTAATTGATTCATCTCAGCTACCTAATGCCACCTGTAGCCTCACAACATTCGATAGAGGCCGAGTAATGACCAGAACAGAGGATATTTGCCTCACAACGGCTGAACAATTAAATCCAGCCAAAGGATTTATTGCAAAAAATATCAGCAGAGTTATTACAAGATGACACAGAGCCTTAAAGTCAACAAAATCTCCCATCGAGCTTAATTCTTTAATGTAAAACAATTAATATAGACAAAACACCTGTGAACTTCTCCATTGAGCCCCTCAAAGGCCAAGAAACATTTATCTCTTGAAGATCTTTTATCAGATCCCACCTCCTCATATCTTCTATAAATACTTCTGTAGAAGATGAAACAATGTTGGTTGCAGAACTTTGAAATGTTGGCAATATGATGCAATGTGTTGTCCTTGATGGCAACCTACTTGATGAAGTTGTCCTTGATGGAAACCCTTGATGAGTTGCGTTTTGATAAGCAACCTATTTGTTAAAGATGTAAAAATGATGTATCTACAAATCAGTTCAGAAGTAGCAGAAAAAGGAATTTCAGTAAGTGCCAGAGAAATGATAAATATAATATGTCACAATGTATACGCTACTTTTATGAAGGCAACCCACTTATGGATTCAATGTATGCACTACTTTTGTGAAGGAAACCCACGTATACATTCAGGACTAGTATATACGTAGCTATTTTGAAGAGAAATCGCATATACACGTGGATACAAACACTCCAAGTCGCGTATGCCTTTTGCGCTCTAAAAACTATGATACCTAGGGGCATTACCATGGTATTGGCCCATAGTATTGAGCACTGGATTATCTATTTGATCCCATATAGGAATACCATCAGCGGTTAAGTGGTTTTGACTCATGGTATTGATAAAGCCTAAAACTATATAAGGAGAAGAGGATCATAGTGCAAGGTGTGCATGTGTAAGGGTTGTTGATGAATAAAATTTCTCGAAGGAATATCTGCATGGATAAACTCTGTTCTTAATTGATAGATCTGAATCTATGATGCACCTATGGATATGATGAAGGTTCAAGATTTCTAGATCTAGAAATGATGAACCTATAGGATGATCTACAAAAGAAATGATGAAGACCTAGCGCAAGTCTGATGAAGAAATTGAAGAAATCTGGGTAAGTTTATAGATCTGCTTTGTTCTACAAATTTTATCTTTTACAGATCTATACGCTAGTTTGTCTTGGTAAAAGCGCGTATATACGCGGGTTCACTTCATGAAAAACGCGTATGGTAGTTAGGGTTTTCTGAAGAATAATATACACAGAAGTATACACAGGTTGGTGTGCAGAAAAGTGCGTATATACACAGGTTCAGTGATGTAAAAGCACTTATGGAATCTAGGGTTTTGCTGAAGTGTGTGGAATGAAATGTCTGATCTGTTTTTCTGTTTTACTGCTATCTGTCAATGATGTATTCATACAGATCTAGGTTTGTTGAATGTTGATTTTGCTAATCACTGATTGAGAAAACATGATGAAGGATGAGTGACTATCTAAACAGTTATGCATTGCTAATAGATTGTCTGAATTGAAAGTTTCAAATCTGAATATGAGTCTAAATAGATTCTGAAAGAAAGCATACACTATTTGGTGAAAATAAAAGCGCGTGTATACGTGGAAACTGTGAAGAAAAGTCGCGTATTATTTCAAGAATATAAAACTAGCATGCACTGAAGCATACACAGGTTGATGTGAAGAAAGACACGTATATACGCAGGTTACATAAAGAAAAACAACGTATTGTTGGGAAAAATACTGAGGGGGGGGGGTGAATCAGTATTTTAGTTGACTGAAAAATTTTATTAGAAATCTTTTTATGCATTTAATTCATTACATAAATTATTGCATCATTCATTCATCAAAAGATTTGTATGTCGTAAGCATGTACAGTAATAATAGAATGAACCATCACACATAAGCAACACACATGAACACCAGTATTTAAGGTGGAAACCCAATTTGGGAGAAAACCACCGCTGCTGTAATCTTTGTCTTCAATATTTATTATAAAGAAAACTTCTTAAAATTTTAGTGCTGGCGCAGACTTATACCAGCACGCAGGCACCCACCTACAGAAGGCTACAACCTTCTCTCGTTTACCAGCCTCTCCTGGAAGGGAGCTACCACCCCCTACTCTCGTTTACCAGCCTCTCCTGGAAGGGAGCTCCAACCCCCTGATTTTAACACCAGCTTCTACTGACAAGATACTTCCACTTCTATACAGAAAATTTCAACCCTCAGATCCACCAGATTTCATCAATTTCTTCATCAGACTTCCGTCAAGTCTTCATCATTTCCTTTCCGATCGATGTAGAGATTCATCATATCTAGATCTAGAGATCTTGATCCTTCATCAACTCCATAGGTGCATCATATATTCAACTTTTTCAGAGTTTAATCACGCAGACATCTCTTAAAGAGATTTATTCATTAACAACCCCTGTGCATACACACATTGTACTATAATCCTCCCCTCCTTATATAGTTTTTTCCTTTATTAAAACCATGAGTCAAAACCACCAGACCGCTAATGGTATTCCTTTGTCAGTATTTCCTTTAGTTTACCCCATGTGGCTCTTTGATTTCCTTTTAATTTATTTATCAATTTAAAGAAATTGACAAATAAATATATTTACAATTTTTGAATTCCCAATGTATTTTCTGAACTTTTATCCCACCACTGAACTTTTAGGATTAAGGTTACAACCCTTCGCACTTATACACATTTAATTGCGGGAATTCAAATTATTTATGTGCGCCATGCCTTATAACTAAAGTTTAACCCTTCGGACTTTATATAAATATCCAATGCTTTCAAACAATTAACCTTATGATGAACCTTTGACCCCGGGCCCACATATATAGTCAATAGCCAATCCAATACGCGCACCGTACCTTATGTAAACTTTGCGCAATTCCAGCGTCCAATCACCGTTAGATAGCAAGCCTCCAGATCGACGGCATATATGCATATCGCTCGACCTCTGATGTCGAACGTTAACGTGCGATGGCCGTCGTACTTTGGTTAACCTTCACGCAGCTTCCCATACGACCACCGTCCGATGGCTTCCCTCTAGATCGACGGTGCTCATCAATATCGCTGGGCATCCTGGGTCGAACAATAACGAGCGATGGCGCGCAGTGACAAGCGGTTTTGCATGGGTCCACCTCGCCACGTGTCGAAAGCTCTGTGGAATCGCTCCCCAACCAGGAAATACCGCTTATCCCGCAAAAGCGGTGCGATATGGGCAATCCGCTTCAGCAAATCCACTCGTGGATTTTAAATAGTGATCAACCGTCCAATCAAATTCCCGCTCCGTACTCCAGATTCCGTCTGCGTATATATATGAACTCTGCCCTTCATGTGCAATAAATTAACAAATATCGCTTGGTTCCATACTGCAATTACCAATGACTCATTTTGTTCATAGTGTATTAAATGCTTTCAATAGAGACTATGAACGCAATTAATTTAATTCTACACAGGCGAATATAACAATCCTTCCCTGTATTACAACTATAAATCGACCTTCCTCAGATTCTCTTCAAATTATACATAAAGAGCGTAGGTTCACACACATTCATCTATAAAGTCCTTAACACGGATTTAACCATACAGGTTCTTCATGCGCTTACTTCAAAAACTTGACTTCTCTTTTCCTGCCTCTGCTACCTCTTTGCTGCCTCTGTTCCCTGTCTATTTTTCCTTATTGTTGGTTCAGGTTTTGCGTATAGTTGCCTTCGCTACAATACATTGCTTCCTCTGCTCCTTGACTGATACTACTCTCTGTATATGCACTCTTCCTCTATTCTTCTCTGCTGACCTTTGTTCTCTGCTACTTTTCTTTTCTCTTTTCATAGTTACTGTTTCAGATGCTCCTTCTTTGCTAATTCCTTTGCCATCAATGAAAACATTTCCAAAAATCCCCCCCTTTGGCATTGATGGCAATACTCTTCCTTTGTTTGTCTTTGAGAAGCCCCTCTTTTCTTTTCCTCCCCCTTTGACATCAAGGGCAAAGGGTTGATCAATATCCTTTGTACCGACAATACCATTCTCCCCTTGAGATCATGTTGCATCTTCAAACATAATATTCAATGAAATATCAGAAATGACTTATACACTCAAGATCAAAGATTCTCAAGCATGAGATCAGATTAAAACAAGTAATGCATCCTTGCCACATGACCAATGCTCCCCCTTAGCCTGTGGATCCTGACCACCTTCAACAAGAGCGTATCCAATTTAATCTTTCTGTATTTAAGCAGATCTGATCTTTTGCATGGCAGAGACTACTCCCAACTTCTGTCTGAGATATTCGAACGCTTCCCTGGGTAAAGGTTTGGTAAATATATCAGCAACTTGTTCTTTGGAGGGCACATACTCCAACTTCACCTTTTGTTCAAGCACTTGTTCACGTAAGAAGTGATATTTGATGGGAATGTGCTTGGTCTTGGAAAGCATAACATGATTCTTTGAGATACTAATGGCACTTGTGTTATCACACATAATGGATATAGGAGGTGAAAATTTGATTTGAAAGTCTTGTAAGGTTTGCATCATCCAAAGAAGTTGAGTGCAACATGATGCGACAACCACATATTCTGCTTCTGGTATAGATAAGGCAATAGAGCTTTGTTTCTTGCTTAACTAAGATACTAACCGGGGCCCCATGTAAAATGCACCACCACTAGTGCTTTTCCGATCATCAACATTTCCAGCCCAATCTGCATTAGTGTAAGCCTCAAGAGTGAGATCAACATTCTTTGGATACCATAGCCCAAAGTCTTGAGTTCCTTATATATATTTGAATATAATTTTGACAGCCTAAAGGTGAGACTCTTTTGGATTAGCTTGGAATCGTCCAACAATCCCAACTGCATGCATAATGTCTGGTCTAGTCCCAGTGAGATAAAGTAGACTTCCTATCATAGATCTGTATTCTGGTTGATTCATTGTGGGAGAATCATCATGAGAACTGAGATTACATCCGGTTACCATTGGTGTACTTACAGGTTTGCACTCTTCCATACCATACTTCTTCAGAATTTGCTTAAGATATTTTGTTTGTGATAAGAATATGCCATCTGTTTCTTGTTGCACTTGCAAGCCAAGAAAAAATGTTAGTTCCCCAAGTAAAGACATTTCAAATTCTTGCTGCATATCAGAAGAAAATTTCTGACTCATAGATTCTTCATTACTTCCAAAAATGATATCATCAACATATACAACTATAATCAATAGTTTATCATTTTTAGTTTTTGTGTATAAGTTGCTATCAACAGACCCTTTTGAAAATCCTTGTTGATGAATATATTTGTCAAGACTATATACCATGCCCTTGGAGCTTGTTTGAGACCATATAGAGCCTTTTTAAGTCTACAAACAAGATTTTCATTATTTCCCGAAATGAATCCTTCTGGTTGTTCTATATAAACTTCTTCTTCTAGATCTCCATTGAGAAAAGCAGATTTAACATCCATTTGATAAACTTTGATTTGTTGGAAACTTGAAAAAGCAAGAAACATTCTTATGGCTTCAAGTCTAGCTACAGGAGCAAAAGTTTCTTCAAAATCTATACCTTCTTGTTGAGCATACCCCTTGCAAACAAGTCTAGCTTTATTTCTTATAACATCCCCATTCTCATTTAACTTGTTTTTGAATATCCATTTAGTTTCAATGACATTTTTGTCATGAGGTCTTGGTACTAATTCCCAAGTGTGATTCTTTTCAATTTGATCAAGCTCTTCATTCATGGCTTGAATCCAACATTCATCTTTGCTAGCTTGATTGACATTTTGTGGTTCAATAGTGGATAGAAATGCCAGATAGCTAGAAGATCCTACAAGAATCCTTCTTGTTTGTACACCTGATCCCTTATCTCCCAAAATTTGAGATTCTGGATGATTCTTTTGAACATATCTGGATGGAGCCTTTTCAGATAAATCATCTTTGGGTTCTTCATTGAGTTCACTGTCTATATTATTCCCATTTGATGTATAAGGATATATGTCATCATCTTCTTCATCTGTTGTTTATTTTTCTTCTTTTGGAGCTGCAGGAGACTCATCAATAACAACATCAATACATTCAACAATCTTCCGAAGTCTTTTATTGTAACATTTATATGCTCTAATCCTAGAGGAGTAACCAAGAAGTATTCCTTCATATGCTCTAGGTTCAAACTTGCCAAGTTTTTCATCATTATTTTTTATAAAGAATTTGCTTCCAAAAACTCTAAAATGCTTCACAGTGGGAGGATTTCCATACCATAGTTCATATGGAGTTTTATCACTATTTACACGAACATGTGCCTTGTTAAGAATGTTTACCGCTGTATGTGCTGCTTCTCCCAAAAATGTGTCAAGTGTTCCGGAATCATCAAGCATAGCTCTAGCCATTTGTTGAACTGTTCTATTCATTTTTTCTGCTACGCCATTTTGTTGTGGAGTGCCAGCTACAAAAAACTATCTTTTTATGCCATGTTGTTCACAAAATTCAAGGAGTTCATCTGATGTATATTCTCCTCCTCGATCAGATCTGAGACACTTGATTTTTAGATCTAATTCATTCTCAAATAGTGCTTTGAAGATCTGAAATTTCTCAAATGCTTCATATTTGTGTTTAAGCAGCCCAATCCAACACATTCTAGAGAAATCATCAATAAATAAGATATAGTATTGTTCACCACGTGGTGACTTTTCCTCACAGGTCCACATATGTCAGTATGAATGAGTTCAAGAGGCTTACTTGATGATCTTTCCTTGGTATTAAATTGTACTCTGGTTTGCTTACCGAATTGGCAAGATTTGCATATGATATTTTCAGGTAGAGTAATATTGGGAAGATCACGAACAACTTTAAGTCTGCTTGATTTGTTGATTTGAGAGAAGCTCAGATGCCCCAACCTTCTATGCCATAGCTAGTTTTCTGAAGATTTACTCAAGTAACATTGTTCTTTGCAGTTCTTTAATACATACAGGTTGCTTGGAGTTCTTTTTCCTTTTATAATTGTTTTACCTGTATCAAGATCACGTACCACACATTCTTTTGAACTAAAGAAAACTTCAGTTCCTTGATCACACATTTGACTTACACTTAACAGGTTATGCTTTAATCCATCCACATACATGACATCATTAGCTTTCACCTTTTCTTTTAGAAAAACAGACCCTTTCCCCTTAATGACCGCAGGCGTATCATTTCCAAATGTAAAATTCTTTTCCTTTTCTAGAGCACTATATGCAAGAAGTTTGTTTTTGTCACCTGTCATGTCTCTTGAGCATCCACTATCAATGTACCATTGATTTTCTTCAACTTCTGCAAATAACGCTATGCCACAATTTTCAACCTGTAATTCCTTCTTTTTCCATACTTTGGAGCTTGAAGGAACATGTTCTTTTGGCTGAACTTTGCTTCTGCATTCAGATTCTTCATGGCCAAATTTATTGCAATAAGTACATTCAACTTCATTTTGAAGAGGAGAAAATTTGTTATAGGTATTATTCTTTGTTTCAATATCAATCCTTTTCTTTCTAGCTTCTCTTGTCATGATGGTTTTATATGCAACACATTGAACAACTTTATGACCAAAATTGTGACATGAGAAACATTGTCCATTAAAGAAGAAATTCCTGCGATCATGAAATCTTCTACTTGAATTTACCTGTTGATTAGTGTTTCTTTGAAAGATATTCCTGTTAGTGTTCTTTAAATTGAGATGATCATGCTTTACCTGTAAAGATTCTTTATTCCCTTGCTGAGTGGCAGCATGTCGTATACCAGCTGTAGCTGCTTTTAGATAATTTGGTGCTGAAGCCTGAGAAGATTCTCCGATATATCCAAGACCTACTTTTATAAGAGGAGAACGTTGTACCTTGATAATCTCATCCTCTGTTTACATCCATGGGGCCACAATGTAATCCTAGCCGACCTAAGAATAATAATGCAAGGGCACAATAATAACAATATGAAGGTTACAGGGGTACAACAATAACAATAAGCTGGTTACACTAACAACAATAAGGTACTATACTAGTAATATAGGGACCTAACAGTATGAAAGAGATAAAATCCAGTAGTTGAAGAGACTTTCCATATTAATAGAAACTGAACACAAATACAAGTATTACACATCCAGCGATAAAAGTCAATCAAAAGCCTTGTATGGAAAAAAAATAAAAAGGGAGGCACTCCACTTAGTTTGAGTTAACAGAAGGACAAATTGGTCCTAATACCAGTAGTACTACAGGAGCTGGAAACAGACCGTAGAAGGAAGTCATAAAAATATTAAAGTAAACCCACCTCATCCAAAGAGTTATGTAAGAATTCATAGAGAATTCTAAATTGGAGAGCAAGTATATATAAGGATTTACTTCACAAGGATAATATTGCATGTTGACAATTATGATGAGAAACAACTCAAAAATTTGGGGTCATCAGGGTTGGAGTGGGAGTATAAAATCGCTCTACTTCGTCATATATTTTTTTTGTTCATATTTCATTATTGAAAAATTTATGTACATGAACCTGGTCACGTACATCTCTTCTCCTAATGATTTTTTGATTTTCATAATCATATAAGCGATAACCAAAATCATTAACACCATATCCAATAAAGGTACATTTCTTTGATTTTGCCTCAAGCTTTGTTCTATTTTCTTTATTAATATGGACAAAGACCTCACAACCAAAAGGCTTTAAAAAAGAGTAGTTTACCTTTTTACCTGTCCATGCTTCCTATGGAATACCACCATCCAAGAAACTTGTGTACAGGTGTACAAACAAGAAGGACTCTTGTGGGATCTTCTAGCCATCTGGCATTTATATCCACTATTGAACCACACAATGTCAATCAAGCTAGCAAAGATGAATGTTGGATTCAAGCCATGAATGAAGAGCTTGATCAAATTGAAAAGAATCACACTTAGGAATTAGTACCAAGACCTCATGACAAAAATGTCATTGGAACTAAATGGATATTCAAAAACAAGTTAAATGAGAATGGGGATGTTATAAGAAATAAAGCTAGACTTGTTTGCAAGGGGTATGCTCAACAAGAAGGTATAGACTTTGAAGAAACTTTTGCTCCTGTAGCTAGACTTGAAGCCATAAGAATGTTTCTTGCTTTTTCAAGCTTCCAAGAAATCAAAGTTTATCAAATGGATGATAAATCTTCTTTTCTCAATGGTGATCTAGAAGAAGAAGTTTATATAGAACAACCAGAAGGATTCATTTTGGGAAATGATGAAAAACTTGTTTGTAGACTTAAAAAGGCTCTATATGGTCTCAAAAAAGCTCCAAGGGCATGGTATTATCGTCTTGACAAATATCTTCATCAAAAAGGATTTTCAAATGGGTCTGCTGATAGCAAATTATACACAAAAACTGAAAATGATAAACTATTGATTGTGGTTGTACATGTTGATGACATCATTTTTGGAAGTAATGAAGAATCTATGAGTCAGAAATTTGCTTCTACCATGCAGCAAGAATTTGAAATGACTTTACTTGGGGAACTAACATTCTTTCTTGGCTTACAAGTGCAACAAGCAACAGATGGAATATTCTTATCACAAGCAAAATATCTTAAGCAAATCCTGAAGAAGTATGACATGGAAGATTGCAAACCTGTAAGTACACCAATGATAACCGGATGCAATCTCAGTTCGAATGATGATTCCCCCACGGCGAATCAACCAGAATACAGATCTATGATAGGAAGTCTACTTTATCTCACTGAGACTAGACCAGACATTATGCATGCATTTGGGATTGTTGGATGATTCCAAGCTAATCCAAAAGAGTCTCACCTTCAGGCTGTCAAAAGAATATTCAAATATCTACAAGGAACTCAAGACTTTGGACTATGGTATCCAAAGAATGTTGATCTTACTCTTCATGCTTACACTGATGCAGATTGGGCTGGAAATGTTGATGATCGGAAAAGAACTAGTGGTGGTGCATTCTATATGGGGCCCCGGTTAATATCTTGGTTCAGCAAGAAGCAAAGCTCTATTGCCTTATCTACAGCAGAAGCAGAATATGTGGCTGCCGCATCATGTTGCACTCAACTTCTTTGGATGATACAAACCTTACAAGACATTTAAATCAAATGTTCACCTCCTATCTCCATTATGTACGATAATACAAGTGCCATCAGTATCTCAAAGAATCATGTTATGCATTCCAATACCAAGCACATTCCCATCAAGTATCACTTCTTACGTGGACAAGTGCTTGAAGAAAAGGTGAAGTTGGAGTATGTTCCATCCAAAGAACAAATTGCTGATATATTTACCAAACCTCTACCCAGGGAAGCGTTCGAATATCTTAGACAGAAGCTGGGAGTAGTCTCTGCCATGCAGAGGATCATATATGCTTAAATTCAGAAGATTAAATTGGATACGCGGATTTCCTGAAGGACAGTCGCGTATATATGCGAGTTTATACACAGAAAACCATGTATGGGTGTTTACTGACCAAATTTTTCTAGGTCAGCATTCTTCAGCATAGCTGTGGTGCTGTTGGGTATCTATGGTGATGTTTTAGCTCTCATATTTATGTTTCAGTCTCTGATATTTGATGAATATGCCTTGATGATTTGCTATTGAAAGTGTTCAGGATGCACAAGATAAGGGGGAGCTTTGGTCATATGGAAAGGATGCATTGTTGGCATTCTAATTATTTGATATGGTCTGATCTCATGCTTGAGATTCTTTGGTCTTGATTGTATAAGTTATTTCTATATTTTGATGAAAAGGTTATGTTGAGACCTATGATGTAAATTGTTCTATTCAGTCATGTAAGGACTTCTTCAAATTTGTAAACCCACTTGGTTGGGTAGTTGAGTCAAAATGTGTAAACCCACTCGGTTGGGTACTAGAGTCAGATATGTAAATCCACTTGGTTGGATCATTGATGTAAGTATGAGTCCTTGGTGATAGGAAAGGTCATAGAGTCATGTACTTCATTGAAAAATATGTTTGAAGATTCAGCGTGAACTCAGGGGGAGCATGGTAACTTCACTGCACATCAGATCTACAAAACTCTTCTTTCTATAAGAGAAGAAACACCTTGTTTGGTTTTGATCCGCCCTTTGCCCTTGATGTCAAAGGGGGAGAGTATCATGGTGTTTGAATAATGGTTATAATCAATGTATCTATCTGTTGTGGTGATCCAACACCATCATGGTTGCCATCAAGTCCAAAGGGGGAGATTGTTGGCAATATGATGCAATGTGTTGTCCTTGATGGCAACCTACTTGATGAAGCTGTCCTTGATGGAAACCCTTGATGAGTTGCGTTTTGATAAGAAACCTATTTGTTAAAGATGTAAAAATGATGTATCTACAGATCAATTCAGAAGTAGCAGAAAAAGGAATTTGAATCTCTGCTCCTAATGATTTTGTGATTTTCATAATCATATAAGCGATAACCAAAATCATTAACACCATATCCAATAAAGGTACATTTCTTTGATTTTGCCTCAAGCTTTGTTCTATTTTCTTTATTAATGTGGACAAAGGCCTCACAACCAAAAGGCTTTAAAAAAGAGTAGTTTACCTTTTTACCTATCCATGCTTCCTCTGGAATACCACCATCCAAGGAACTTGAAGGCCCTCTGTTTATTAGATAAACAACAGTATCTACAACATCTGCCCAAAATTGTAAAGGCAATCCTGCATGCAATCTCATGCACCTTGCACGCTCCATGATTGTTCTGTTCATCCTTTCTGACACACCATTTTCTTGTGGTGTTCTTGGAACTGTCTTCTCTCTACGAATTCCATGCTCTGAACAATACCTATCAAACTCTTTGCTGCAATATTCACCTCCATTGTCTGATATGAGACACTTCAACTTCTTTCCTGTCTCAATCTCAAACAAAGCTTTCTATTTCTTGAAAGTATCAAATACATCAGATTTATTTTGAATACAAGAAATCCAAGTTTTTCTAGTTGCATCATCAATAAACGTAACATAATAGCGAGAGCCACCGAGAGATGATACCTGAGCAGGTCCCCATACATCTGTATGCACAAGCTCCAATTTTTCGCTCTTATTTTCTTTCCCAACTCTGAGAAATCTAACTCTCTTTTATTTTCCATAAATGCAATTTTCACAGAAATCCAAATCAACATTCTTCAAACCTGGAAACAAATTTCTTGAGTGAAGAATCTTCATCCCCTTCTCACTCATGTGTCTGAGCCTATGATTCCATAATGCTAGATCTGCTCCTTTGGAAGTTAAAGCATTAACAGAGTTAGAAATACCATTGCATAAATACAATGTAGCAACCTTTTCACCTTTTTCTATTACCAGAGCTCCTTTGGTGACCTTCCGAGTTTTATCTGTGAAAGTTGTCACACAACCTTCACTGCCTAACTGCCCTGTTGAAATCAGATTTTTCTTCAAATTTGGAACATGCCTTACCTCCTTTAGTAGCCATTGGTTTCCATTCTTTTGTTTTACAAGAACTTTACCCATTCCAACAATTTTACAGGGTTTATCATCGCCCAAACAAACTTGTCCAAAATCTCCTTGAACATAGTCATGAAAATATTTCTTATCATGTGTGGCATGGAATGAAGCCCCTGAATCTACAACCCAAGAATTAGTAACATTTTCGAAAGAAAGAATCAAAGCATCTTGTAACACATCACCTGTCACATTTGTTTAATGATTGTTTTCTTGCTGTGCATCTCCTTCTTTTCCCTTCCAAGATCTACAATCTTTCTTTAGGTGTCATCTCTTTCCACATTTCTAGCACATTGTCCCTGATCTGGACTTGGATCTTCCTTTCCTTGATTTACTACGATATCCCGAGATCTTTCCTCTTTCCATTCTCCTTCCCCTAGACTCTGCACTCAAAGAATTACCCGATGTCTCACCGGAGCTTTTCCGTCGCATTTCCTCGCTAAGGATAGCACCGACAACATCATCAAACTTTAAAGTACTAGATCCAGAGACAGAGTTACTAATGGCCATTACTAAACCATTCCAACTCTCTGGAAATGAGCACAAGAATAACAAAGCTCTAACTTCATCATCAAAGTTTACCCCTACAGAACTTAACTGACTCGTAAGTATATTGAAATCATTTAAATGGTCTGCAAAAGATCCACCTTCCGACATCTTCATATTAAATAGTTGTTTCATAAGAAATACCTTGTTTGAGGCCGAGGGTTTTTCATATAGTTTTGCCAACGTCTGCATCAAACCCTCTGTTTTTGTTTCCTTCGAAATATTGAAGGCGACTAATGCCGCAAGGCACAACCGTACTGTTCCGAGTGCCTTTCTATCGAGAATGTTCCATTCTGCGTCTTTCATGGCCACTGGCTTCTTTGTTTTTCCACTCAATGGGAGGTATAGATCTTTCTGATACAGATAATCTTCCATCTGCATCTTCCACAGCGGGAAGTTTTGGCCATTAAATTTATCGACCCTAAACTTACCATCTTCTGCCATTTCTCCCACTCGAACCAGGAAACCCTTCTTTCCTGCGAGTTTATCAGCCAAATATACCTTCGGCTCTGATACCAGTTGTTAGAAAATTATATATTATGGAGCAATGCAACACATAAAATATGCGGAAAATATAAGCACAGAAAACACATAAAACCAGAGAGACACATATATACGTGGTTCACCCAGTTTGGGCTACATCCACCTCGAACAGCTAGTCCTTCCTTTCTATTACCCAACAAAATGAAGAGACAAAACCTACAACAGATCCGCTGTAATATCCTCTGTTCTCTCTCACAATCTCCCTCTCTATTTCTCGCTCCGAGAATACACACACAATACACAGCCGCAATACAATACCCTCATAAAAGCGAGGGGTTGCCTTCTAGGGCAAAAGACCCTAATCCAAACATAACTTCTACCGTCAGATCATCTGCCTATGAACGGCCCAGATTGACTAGAAATTACTATACTTTTACAAGGAAAATTTATATCTGTTTTTAGCTTCGGGGGCGCTTCCCCCGAAACCCCCTACTAGGGGGGGGCTCCGGAAAGTGCTGCCACCCCCCCTGGACCCCCCACTGCAGCGATTAATTACGGGCGACGTTGCCACCCCTTTTAAGGTACAGGGGTCCAATGCTATGATACAAAGTAAACAAGATAATCAGGCTCCACACCCAACACATTGGTCTCATGCATGTGGGTGGTATGCGTAACAAGATTGAAGGATAGAGAGAGAGGTGTGTGGTGAGAGTGAGGCTTGAATCCATTAAGAATACCAAAGTTTGTAATATTATTAATTACATTAGTTATTAATTAAGCCTAATCAACTAAAAATATAAAAAGGATATTAGTTAGTAATAATTCTAAATTAATTATTATAAGTACTAATATTAGTAATAATTAAATATTATTAATTAATAAAATATTATTTTTAAATTTAATAAATTAATCAATCCATGATTAAATAGAATAATTAATTAAACTATTACATAAAAATAGTTTATAAAATCAAAATAGATTATTAAAATACAAAATTAATACTTAAAAAGTTTAAAAAATAAAAAGTAAATAAAACTAAAATATTAATAATTATTAATTCTTGTCTCCTCTTTTTATTTTCCCTTTTTCACTATTAATCCTCACCTAAATTATTTTTTTCAATCATTCATTCAAAAACATGTCTTGAATATGGATGAGAGTTGGGATTAGAAAAGTGGACGAAAATTCTATGACACTATGGATAATCCCGAAAGTTGTACATAAAAATATAATTCATAATTTATAATATAAGATAATATTCTAATATTATATTATATTAGAAATGTATCATCTCTCTTTCACCAATTTTTTTTTTTTTTTTAAGATCCAAGTGACTCTCTTCATTGAATTAACTATACTCTTCTGCATTCAGTGTTTTATCACAATTATAATCTATTCAATTTTTTCCTAATTTAGTTTAATCATTAATTATGCAGAATGATACTCATACCCTTGAGTCATTTCTTTCAAAATTATTTATTAGTTTAGCATTTGGTGACTACTCCAACTTACTTACGAACATGCCTTTTTAATTCATCTTACTCTTGATTATAATAAGGGATGAATCCATGATATATCAAGGGTTATTCATAAATTTCACCCGCTTAGACTTTTATCCCTGCATTCTACTTATCATTTTACCCTCATTATCTTTATACTGAAGGGACCTTTTCTACATACCTTATGTATTCCACTAAATATAAATATAATATGGTTGTGTCAAGACTTTATAAGTATTTACTAACTCAATCATTATATGCTATTTGTTTTGATTTACGATTTCAATGTTCCACATTCTTTGTAACCTTACCTTTCCTAACTATCTACCCCCATCCTTAACATATATATATATATATATCTTCAAATATTTTTGTATGTGTACGAATGAGTTTAACTCTTTTCATAAAACATAGTTAAGAATTTCTTGGAATTCTAATGAATATATTTAATAGACCTTCCCTTTTCTTTAACTCGTTGTCTTTATACTTCGGCCACGTGCCCAGAATGGTTAAAATCGTAGACTGTGAAGTTAATAAGGTAAGTAACTTGAGATTTGACGAACCAAGAGTAGGTGTTTAATGCATTTATGGAATACGGCTAGGCTCATGTGAATGGTACCCTAACTCTTAACTCCATTGAATTTTAAATTTTCTCTCGGTTTTTTTTATACTTTGAAATCGACAAACCCTAACCCTGATCTCGAAACCATTTCTCTGCGCATATCCACCAAACACGTGGACGGTATGATGCTATGAGGATTAGGGTTTTACATATGGTTGTTTTAACCCAAGTTTTTCTTCATTTCTTCCCTCCTTACAGTTCCGCTTTTTCTTTTGTGATTTCACCATTTCGAGTTAGGCACAGAGGTCAATGACAGAAGTTAGCAGTGGTTTTCTTCCGCACCTTGACCTCATCCTCATGCTACAAAGGTAAGCTTGTTTTTAGTCACTATGCAGTGTATATTCTCTTTTTTTAGGCTTTGTTTCGTCGTTTAGCATGATACTCATCGGAATGCCATTTCTTTAATCTCTGAGAATTATATACATAATTTGTTTGATAGTGGTATAATTTCTACCCTTCACGCAGTGTGTATGAAATCAAATGCAATCTCCTTCTATTTGTTTGGATGGTTGTTTTCTTATAATTTTTGGTATGTTTGTTCTTAATACTCTTAATTTATTAAGATTCATGGTCAACTATTTGTTCTGGACTGAGTTGTCTCAATCAATGTCTCTTAGCAGTCTTTGGGGTTTCCATTAAAATTTCGTTCTCGCTTATTAACTCTGTTGTGATTTATATAGAGATTTTGTTTTTATGCGTTGTAAGATGGACACATTGCTAGTCACGGAGAGAGCTTGTAAATTATGCAGGAGTTATAATCGAGACAGTTTTTGTTTTCGGCGAGGGTTATGATATGGTTCAAACTCACCCTGGCCTTCATGAAGTACTTGAGAGGTTGTATTTCTACCTCGACATATCCTGATAGGTAAAGCCCCCAAAAACAAGTTCTCTGGTTTCTTTTTATACCGAGTATTGTTTTATAAAAATATGATTTTCGACAGAGCTCAAAACTTGTTCCTTTTTGTTTGCAGGCGTAGGATGTAGAACCCTTTTCGCTTTTCAAAGGGATTCAGGTATAATTACATTTATTTTTTGAAATCACTATCATCCATAGTATTAACATTCCATTTCAGTAACTTCATACAATTATTCACCAATCGATTCTTAATGTTTTTCTATTCTCTGTATTCAGGTATTTCTCAGTCCATAGTTTGTTCGACGAATATCCAATTAATTCGTTTCAGTTACTTCTAGATAATGGATATGGAAATCGATTTTCTTGTCCAGGTTGGTATATTAAACATCCGGCCATGTTATTCAGACCACCCCTATGTTGATACTTCATCCGACAAGTAGTTTCTTTGATGATACTATCTGGGTTTCTATTTAAATGAAATTGCAATAATTGGAAACGGTGAATTTCTTTGGATATTACCCGGACTGTGTCATGGCTCTAGAATATATATACATATTTATATTTTTAAGGGTTTTTTTCAATGAACAATTTTAGTCATTTTTGTTACCACCCAAGAGTAACTCTCGATTTGATAATTCGTCAAGTTAACTATCTGTATAAAGTCTATATAAAATTTCATACCTCTTTAGCATTAGTTCATGAATGTTTTAGTTGGAGATAAATATATGCCTTCTCTATTTCCTTAAAATAGTAGTTTCATTGTACACATCTTATTTAGGTGATATTTGTTTAAAAATTATTTTTACAGTGCCTTCATAGTGTAAGAAATTCCGTTGGACCTGGTTATAACAAGATATAAATATCCGAAAATTCTTTTTCTATTTCTTTCTATACCATTTGAGAGGGTTATCTATGTTATAATGTAGAAACTCTTATTATCTTAAGATCTATTGACATTAAGAATTTTTATAACATGATCAAGATATACAAAAACGTAGAGGTGCTTCCTCCAATACAATAATATATATCTATCATGCTTGTATATCGTTTAATGCTAAATTTCTGTGTTAATTTTATTCATTTCCTTAGTTTACCATTACAGCAGATTTTTTTTTTTATTCTTTCATGAAAATCCCAACATGGTTCTGTGTGTTACATTATTTTCGTTGCTATGGTTTGATATAGACAAATTTTATAACTAGTGCCTTCTGCTAATATTTGAGAACACGTTTTTTCCTTTTGCTGGTTGTATTCATATTCATTGAAATTTGTTTTCTAGGTTTAGATATGACTCCTTCCAGCGTGGGAGTAACCTAGAGTTTAAAATTTAACTAATTTACAAAATGCCTTCCATTTCTTTCAGGTGGAGATATACCATGATAATAGGCTAGATCTGTAATATCTCTAATTAGTTGTTCCTTTAGTTCAGAATTAAAATTTTAATATAAATATCACTATGTTCATGTAATGAATTTCTTTCACTATTTCTGAGGTATACCAGCAAGGAAGTTTATTAGCATTATAGTAGGTTCTTTATTTGGTAACTATAGTTCTGCAAATAATTGATACTAGTTATGCAGATTTTCACAGATATATACATATCAGTAATTTTTCTGAAGGTATTAAATTTATAATCTACTTCACACCTCTATTTATTATTGGGATACTAAGTCAGGGCTTAATTATACTTTACTTGGGAATTTATAAGTTTTCTATATTACTAATTGTACAGTTGTACAATAGACATGAAATGCTAGTGATAACTTCCAGATTTTTAACTTCTTTTCTGTACCTAAATTTAAAATTTTCATCAAGGAATATAATTAATAACATCAGTTACCATCCACATTTATATCTATTAACTAGAATAATACTTCTCTGTGAGGTACTGATCACCAGATTTAAACCTACCCTAGGTTTAGACATTGTGGTAGATGAGTCTCATTAGATTTTTCCCATACTACTATACAGATTGCAGTATTCCTGCTCTATCAAAATCTATTAAACGTTTGGGGCATTTAATAACTCAACATCGAGTAATTTAATTTTAATTAATTTGAGACAAGAATATCTCTACACATAGCAATACCTTAAATTTAGGAAATAACTGGTTCTGGTGTGCATACGAGTTTATATGACTAGTCCTCCCAACCATAGAGTTTTATCTTCTTAACTCACTCCCGAGCTGATATCCTTGCTTCCTTGGATAGACAACCCTTTTTTTGTCCTGGAGCAGTTTATTTAAGCAGTGCTTTCCCAAGCCTGTTTCTAATTTCTGCATCTAGAAATTCTAAGATGCTTTATTCCTATTTTTGCCTAGGATTCCCTCAATGAGGTGCTTTAAAGTTATTTTTCTACATTTACAACTTTTCTTCCTCTTCCCAATTACTTTCCTCTTCACTGGGGAAATTAGATTTTTCTCTCCCAATCTAATTTAGTAATATTCCTTTCAAGGTTTTTCTGAAAGGTTTTTGGGAAAGTCTAACCTTGTCCATATCCTCATGGATCAAGGTTTAGGATCTCTATCTCAATCTAGTCATATTGCACACATAATTATTTCATTTATATTTATTGATAAATATTTAAATAAATCCACACATTGTTTCTCCATTGGAGTCGACTTCCTCTTTGGATTTTTTCAAATGTCAAATTAAAAAGCATAGCAATTTGGGGTATTACACATTCCCCCTCTAAAACAAACACCATCCTCGGTGTTGACAAAATAATCTTCAACAGTTCACTGTGAAAATAGTGATGGATATTTTTTCATAATTTCAGTTTCCTTTTCCCAAGTAGCTTCTTCTGTAGTAAAGTGCTTCCATTCCACTTTTACTCTGGCTACTGTCTGATTTCGCAATTCAATTTCTTCCCACTCCAAGATTTGAAGTGGCTCTGGAAGGAATTCCCCTTCTGGCTCCACTTGAATCACATTTCAAACAATAACGTGGGAAGAATCATGTACATATTTTTTTTTATAAAGAAACATGAAACACATCATAAACCTTAACATGCATGGGTAAGGCCAGTTTATAAGCCACTGGTCCCACTCTATCCAGTATTTCAAATTGTCCACAATATCTAGGAGCTAATTTTTCACAGCTAATAGTGTGGAAAGTGCTCTTCTTGGGCTTAATCCGCAGGTATACATGATCACCCACACTAAATTCTCGGTGTACTCTCTTCTCGTCTGCATAACTTTTCTGCCATTCCCGAGATGTCTTGATATTTTTCTGAATTTGTTTGACAATTATTTCCATTTCCTGCAAAGTGTCTGGCCCAAGTACTAATTTATCTTCAAGTTGGCTCCAGCTTAAAGGAGTGTGGCATTTTATTCTGTAGAGTGCTTCGAATGGACTCATTCTTATGGAAGTTTGATAGCTGTTATTATAGGAAAATTCTTCTAAATGTATGCAATCTTCCCATTTAGTTGGCCTATCCATCACAAACATCCTCATCATATCTTCCAGAATTTGAATTTTTCTCTCGGTTTGACCATCCATTTGAGGGTGATAGACAGTACTAAAGTTTAATTTAGTACCCATGCCCCCAAACAAACACTTCGAAAAGGCTGCGGTGAACTTGGCATCTCTATCAGAAATAATCATTTTAGGGACCCCATTTAACCTTACGATTTCTTTCATAAACACATTTGCTACTTGCGCTATCCCAAAGGTAGATTTAACAGGTATGAAATGTGTAGCCTTCGTCAAAGTGTCTACCATTACCACCACCGAGTCATGCTGATATTTGGTTCTTGGTAACCTGGTTATAAATTCCATAGAAAGATTTTCCTATTTCCATTCTGCAATTGGTAAAGTATTTAGTAGTCCAGCTGGACGCTGATGCTCAACTTTTACCAGTTGACATTCCATGCATCTAGCTAGATAGCTTGCTACATCCTTTTTCATTCCTGGCCAAAATAAATTCTTTTTCAAAGCTGTGAGTAGTTTCTGATATCCAGGATGTTCAGAATAACATTGTTTATGATATTAATCTAGAATTTCTTTTTTCAAAGAGTCTACATTGGGGATGTACAATCTCTCTCTATAGAAAATAAGTCCTTTCTGATTTTGGGTATACCCTTTCATTTCCTTTTTCAGCAATTGAAATTGTAGTTTTTCATAGCTTGGGTCTTGATCTGCTACCTTTTTAACTAATCCTTCTAAGTCAAAATTGGCACTACTCTCAAGGTTGCTTATATTTTGGCAAGTATCTTTTCTTAAAGCATCAATGATTTTATTTTCTTTTCCCTTGATATGTTTTATTTTCATGTCAAATTCACTCAAAAAAGACAGCCATCTAGCTTGTCTAGCGTTCAAATCTGTTTGAGTGAAGAAATACTTTAGGCTAATGTGATCTGTCATCAGAATAATTTTCTTTCCTAGAAGATAGTCTCGCCACATCTTCAGAGCATGAATTACAACGGCTAACTCAAGATCATACACACTGTAATTTTGGTAATGTTTCTTAAATTTTCTAGATTCATAGGCAATAATAGAATTTCTTGCAATAATACTCCCCCTAATTCCTCTCCACACGCATCAGTACATACTACAAACTCTTTATCAGGATCTACAATCTTCAGAATAGGTGTTGTAGTAAGTTTGAATTTTAGTTGTTCAAATCTATTCTGGCATTTTTCTGTCCATTCAAATTTTGTACCTTTCCTTTGCAATGAAGTTATGGGATAGGCTAAAGTGGAAAATATTTCTACAAACCTTGTGTAGTACCCCGCAATCCCCATAAATGATCTTACCGATGATACATCAGTAGGTATAGTCCATTCTCTAATGGAATTTATCTTTTCAGTGTCGACAGCCAATCCTTGTTCTAAAATTATATGCCCCAAGTATTGAATTTTATCCTTATAAAATTCACATTTACTAAACTTGGCATACAAATGATTCTCCTTAAGAGTATGCAACACGATTCTAAGGTCTTCCCTAGGCTCTGCCTAACCTTTTGAATAGATTAAAATGTCGTCAATAAATACTAGTAAAAATTTATCTAAGTATTTATTCAAGATAGTATTCATTAAGCACATAAAAGTGACAGGTGCATTTGTCAACCTGAATGGTAGGACTAAAAATTCATAGTGTCCATATCAGGTTCGAAATGTTGTTTTGTTGATATATTCCTCTTTAATTCTCAACTGGTGATAACCCATCCTTAAATCAATCTTGGAAAACATAGAGGCTCCCCTAACTTGATCAAAGAGGTCATCTATTCGAGGTAACGAATACATGTTCTTGATAGTCAGCTTATTTAATTGACGATAGTTAATACACATTTCAGAAGGTACCATCCTTCTTTTTCACAAATAGCACCGGCTCTCCCCAAGGAGATACACTCAGTCTGATGTACCCTTTGTCCAACAATTCTTGTAATTGTATTTTTAATTCCATTAGTTCAGGGGAGCTCATTCGGTAAGGGGCTCTAGAAAGTGGAGTTGCCTCGGGCACTAAATCAATTGTAAAATCGATTTCCCTCTTGGGGGGAAAATGAGGAATTTCATCCGGAAACACTTCTTTAAATTATCTTATCACTGGTAAAGTCTCTAAAAAGTTTTTCTCTCATTGTTGTTCTAATTCTTCAACATGCACAACATATACTTGATACCCTTTTCTAGCAGTTCTTTTTAATTGAAGGGCTGAGATTTGTCTCACAGAGATGGGTTTCGGTTTCCCTTTTAGTATGACTGCTTTTCCCTCTGTATCAATGGAGTGCAATTTTTTGTCTAAACAATTCATCATGGTTTTCTATTTTTCTAACAAGTCCATTCCTATTAGTACATCATATGAACCTAATGGAAAAATGTTTAAATTTACCTCTATTTGGTAATCATTCAACTTTATGGCTAATTGAGGTAACTTATGAGTTAACTTGTGTTTGGTACCAGTGGTTAGCTGAACCAACCAAGACTGCTGAAACTTCTCTGTTTTGAGTTTACATTTTTCTACCACTTGTGGACTAATGTAACTCAAAGATGCACCCGGATCTATTAAAACTGTAACAGATTGGTCAACGATAATACCTTCCATCTCGACCATCGTAGGCTGATGTTCTGCTTGTCGATTTTCTATGGCTTCACTGATGGTGGGGATGTTCCTTGCTACGTCATTTACTGTAGTGGCCTCTCGCAATACTTGCACTGTCTAAATATTTCGATGTGGACAGTCCCTCAATAAATGAGGCTCTCCACACCCCCAACACTTCAAAGGATCCCACATTTTAACAGTTCCTTCTTTCTTATTGTTCCCATTTATTGACTTTGAAGCAGTTTGAGATTGAGCAGTTTGATTTTCAATTATTCTGTTAAATTTATTTCGCTGATGGTTCCTACGAAAGTTCTTCAAATAAGCTAGTTTCTATTTCTTCCCCTTGAATTCACTTTTTTTTGTCCAGCTCTTTCCTTGCTCAGTCTTACCTGTAAACTGCTAGTAGCATAATCTGGCTTTCCTCACAACTTCGTCCATTGTTTTTGGACTATCAAACTCTATTTTCTCCTTGTACACTATAGGCAAACAGTTCAGAAATATTTGTACCTCTGCCTTCTCTTCTAGCATATAAGGAACATATCATAACAGATTTGTGAACTTGGTGAAAAACTCATCTATGGTGAGTTGTCCCAGTCTGAGTTCATGAAACTCTTTTTCCTTGTCATCATAGTAGCGTTCGTTCAAATATCACTTTTTGAACTTGAATTGAAAATCTTCCCAAGTCACTATTTTCTCAACAACGGCGTGAACCATTTTTGTTTCCTCCCACCACAAGGTAGCCTTACCTTGCAGCTGGTAAATAGCCAATATGGCTCTTAAATTACTTTCATATTTGTAGACTTGAAAATACTTGAACATATTCAACAGCCATGCCTCAACATCTTCCTCCTTCTCTGCATCATAGGAAGGAGGTTTTATTTTCTGGAATTCACCCTGTAATTCCTTCTTCTTTCTAAACTACTATCTAGTGGCGTCATATTCCTCAGACTCATCGGGGGAATTGACTCTTCCTTTTCTCTTCCTTTCGGAACCTTCACCTTCTTGGCTGTTCCGTGAAGTCAGTTCTCTAATGAGTTTTTCTTGGTCCTCACTGGCCAAAGACAGTCTGTCATTGTGGCTTTTAGGCTGTGCCATTTTTCGTTGCATTCTATGAAACATAGCCATCAACGGAGCATTTCGATTTGGCATGTTTTATCCACCACCCAGATCTACATACAGCTCATCCCCTTCAGTCATGGTTCACAGCTGTACTTTTCAACACTGTTCACTCTTCAACATAACAACATTTAGTAAAACTTAAAATTCACAAAATTTTACAGCAACATATCGTTTCTAAGTTAGCACATAAATTGCCCAGTGTTTTTCCAAAAAGCTTTGATACCATTTGTAACATCTCTCTTTCACCAATTTTTTTTTTTTTTTTTCTAGATTCGAGTGGTTGTCGTTAATGAATTAACTGTACTCTTCTGCATTTAGTGTTTTATCACTATTATAATCTATTGGAAATTTCCTAATTCAGTTTAATCATTAATTATGCAGAATGCTACTCATACCCTTAAGTCATTTCTTTCAAAATTATGTATTAGTTTATCATTTGGTGACTACTCCAACTTACTTACGAACATGCCTTTTTTAATTCATCTTACTCTTGATTATTATAAGGGATGAATCCATGATATATCAAGGGTTATTCATAACTTTCACCCGCTTAGACTTTTATCCATGCATTCTACTTATCATTTTACCCTCATTATCTTTATATTGAAGGTACATTTTCTACATACCTTATGTATTCCACTAAATATAAATATAATATGGTTGTGTCAAGACTTTATAAGTATTTACTAACTAAATCATTATGTGCTATTTGTTTTGATTTATGATTTCAATGTTCCACCTTCTTTGTAACCTTACCTTTCCTAACTATCTACCCCCATCCTTAACACACACACACACACACACACACATATATATATATATATCTTCAAATATTTTTATATGTATACGAATGAGTTTAACTCTTTTCATAAAACATGGTTAAGAATTTCTTGGAATTCTAATGAATATATTGAATAGACCTTCCCTTTGCTTTAGCTTGTTGTCTTTATACTTCGGCCACGTGCCTAGAATCATTAAAATCGTAGACTGTGAAGTTAATGAGGTAATTACCTCGAGATTTGATGAACGAGCACTAGGTGTTTAATACATTTATGGAATATGGTTAGGCCCATGTGAATGGTACCCTAACTGTTAACTCCATTCAATTTTAAAATTTCTCTCGGTTTTTATTATACTCTGAAATCGATGAACCCTAACCCCGATCTCGAAACTATTTCTGTGTGCATATCCACTAGACACGTGGACGGTATGATGCTACGAGGATTAGGGTTTTACATATGGTTGTTTTAAGTCAAGGTTTTCTTCATTTCTTCCCTCCTTACAATTCCGCATTTTCTTTTGTGATTTCACCATTTTGAGTTAGGCATAGAGGCCGATGGTAGAAGTTAGCAGTGGTTTTCTTCCGCGCCTTGACCTCATCCTCTTGCTACAAAGGTAAGCTTTATTTTAGTCACTACGCAGTGTATATTCTCTTTTTTTTTCAGGCTTTGTTTCATCGTTTGGCATGATACTCATCGGAATGTGATTTTTTTAATCTCTCATAAATATATATATATTTAATGTGTTTGATAGTGGTATAATTTCTACCATTCGCGCACTATGTATGAAATCAAACGCAATCTCCTTCTATTAGGTTGGATGGTTGTTTGCTTATAACGTTTGGTATTTTTTTTCTTAATACTCTTAATTTATTAAGATTCATTGCAAGCTATCGCCTTGGACTGAGTCATCTCAATCAATGTCTCTTAGCAGTCTTTGCGGTTGCATTAAAATTTCCTTCTCGTTTATTAACTCTATTGTGATTTATATAGAGATTTTGTTTTTATGCGTTGCAAGATGGACACATTTCTAGTCACGGAGAGAGCTTGTAAATTCTGCAGGAGTTATAATGGAGACAGTTTTTGTTTCTAGCGAGGGTTACCATATGGTTCGAACTCACCCTGGCTTTCATGAAGTACTCGAGAGGTCATATTTCTACCTCGACTTATCCTGACAGGTAAAACCCCCAAAAACCAATTCTCTGGTTTCTTTTTATACCAAGCGATGTTTTATAAAAATATGATTTTCAACAGAGCTTAAAACTTGTTCCTTTTTGTTTGTTGGCATAGGATGTAGAACCCTTTTCGCTTTTCAAAGGGATTCAGGTATAATTGCATTTTTTTTTTGAAATCACTATCATCCGTAGTATTAACATTTCATTTCAGCAACTTCATACAATTATTCACCAATCGATTCTTAATGTTTTCCTATTCTCTGTATGCAGGTATTTTTCACACCATAGTTTGTTCGACGAATATCCAATTAATTCGTTTCAGTTACTTCGAGATAATGGATATGAAAATCGATTTTCTTGTCGAGGTTGGTATATTAAACATCCGACCATTTTAATGAGGCGACCCCTATGTCGATACTTCATCCGACAAGTAGTTTCTTGATGATACTATCTGGGTTTCTATTTAAATGAAACTGTAATAATTGGAAACGGTGAATTTCTTTGGATATTACATGGACTGTGTCATGGCTCAAATATATATATATATATATATATATATATATATATATTTATATTTTTAAGGGTTTTTTTTTTCAATGAACAATTTTAGTCATTTCTGTTAGTAACTCTCGATTTCATAATTTGTCAAGTTAACTATTTGTATAAAGTCTATATAAAATTTCATACCTCTTTAGCATTAGTTCATGATTGTTTTAGTTGGAGATAAATATCTGGCTTCTCTATTTCCTTAACATAGTAGTTCCACTGTACACATCTTATTTAGGTGATATTTGTTAAAAAAATGTTTTTATATTGCCTTCATAGTGTAAGAAATTCCGTTGGACCTAGTTATAACAAGATATAAATATCCGAAAATTCTTTTTCTATTTCTTTGTATACCATTTCAGAGGGTTATCCATGTTATAATGTAAAAACTCTTATTATCTTAAGATCTATTGACATTAAGAATTTTTATAACATGATCAAGATATCGAGAAACGTAGAGGTGCTTCCTCCAATACTGTAATATGTATCTATGATGATTGTATATCGTTTAATGCTAAATTTATGTGTTAATTTTATTCATTTCCTTAGTTTACCATTACAGCAGAATTTTTTTTTGTATTCTTTCATGAGCATGGTTGTGTGTTTTACATTATTTTCGTTGCTATGGTTTGATATAGCCAAATTTTATAACTAGTGCGTTCTGCTAATATTTGAGAACACTTTTTTTCCTTTTACTGGTTGTATTCATATTCATTGAAATTTGTTTTATAGGTTCATATATGACTCCTCCCAGCCTAGGAGTAAGCTAGAGTTTGAAATTTAACTAATTTACAAAATGCCTTCCATTTCTTTCAGGCGGAGATATACCATGATAATAGGCTAGACCTGTCATATCTCTAATTAGCTCTTCCATTAGTTCAGAATTAAAATTTTAATATACATATCACTATGTTCATGTAATGAATTTCTTTCACTATTTCTAAGGTATACCAGCAAGGAAGTTTATTAGCATTATAATAGGTTCTTTATCTGGTAACTATAGTTCTGCAAATAATTGATACTAGTTATTCAGATTTTCACAGATATATACATATGACTAATTTTTTCTGAAAGTATTAAATTTCTACTCTACTTCACACCTCTATTTATTATTGGGATACTAAGTCGGGGCTTAATTATACTTGGGAATTTATAAGTTTTCTATATTACTAATTGTACAGTTGTACAATAGACATGAAATGCTAGTGATAACTTCCATATTTTTAACTTCTTTTCTGTACCTAAATTTAAAATTTTTGTCAATGAATATAATTAATAACATGAGTTACCATCAACATTTATGTCTATTAACTATAATAATACTTCTCTGTGAGGTACTGATCACCAGATTTAAACCTACACTAGGTTTAGACATTGTGGTAGATGAGTCTCATTAGATTTTTCCCATACTACTATAGAGATTGCAGTATTCCTGCTCTATCAAAATATGCTAAACGTATGGGATTTAATAAGTGAGCATTGAGTAATTTAATTTTAATCAATTTGAGACAAGAATATCTCTACACATAGCAATACCTTAAATTTAGGAAATAATTGGTTCTAGTGTGCATACCAGTTTATATGACTATTCCTCCCAACCATAGAGTTTTGTCTTCTTAACTCACCCCGAACTGAGATCTTTGCTTCCTTGGATAGACAACCCTTTGTGTGTCCTCGAGTAGTTTATTTAAGCAGTGCTTTCTGCATCGAGAATTCCAGGATGCTTTATTCTTGTTTTTTCCTAGGCTTCCCTCAATGAGGTACTTTAAAGTTGTTTTTCTGCTTTTAAAGTGTTTCTTCCTCTTCCCAATTACTTTCCTCTTCATTGGGGAAATTAGATTTTTCTCTCCCAATATAATTTAGTAATATTACTTTCAAGGTTTTTCTGAAAGGTTTATGGGAAAGTCTAACCTTGCCCATATCCTCATGGATCAAGGTTTAGGATCTCTATCTCAATCTATTCATATTGCAAACATAATTATTTCATTTATATTTATTGATAAATATTTAAATAAATCCACACATTGTTTCTCCATTGGGGTCCACTTCCCGTTTGGATTTGTTCAAATGTCAAATTAAAAAGCATAGAAATTTGGGGTGTTACAAGAAATTATACTAAAAAATAAGCATCTCTCTAATTAAAAATACTTGCTATTAAGATACAGTTAAACTACAAACAATTATTATAATATCTTAATTTGTTTTTTTTAATATTGTTATTTTTCCATAATATAAGTCTTATTTGTCTTATTTTAGATAAAAATATGACACTTATTTAAATAATATGGTTTAGAAAGCAATGCTATAATATTATATTTTGTTATAAACCATATTATAACAAAAGATAATATTATATATTATATAATATAATATTAATCATCCATTTCATTTTACTAATTTCAATCCCACTTCGTCTTCACCACTGCATCAATTGCAGTGATGAAGAAGTGGGATTGAAATTAATGAAATAAATCACAGAATGTCAATAAATCGTCAACCATCACTTCCACATAAAATATAAATATTAATTTATAATATAATATAATATTCTCATATTATATTATATTACAAATTATAATACAAACTAAACATCTCTATATAATTAAAAATATTTTCTATTCAAAATCAATAATAATCAATAAAAATACTTTAAAAATCTTTTCATTTTTATGTTTTAATATTGTAATGTTTTCATAATATAACTCTCATTTATTTTATTTTAGATGAAAATACTACACTTATTTACATAATATGATTTATAACGAAATATTATAATATTATATTTTTTATAAACTATACTCTAAAATAATTCTTGCAACTCCTTCTCTACCTCTATTTATAGTTTCACCTCCACTCATTTTCTTAATTGTCTTTCTTTTGTCTTTTTAAGATTTTTGAAAGCAGCATCAATGGCTACTTCAAAACTCCTATTAGTGTTGGGTATTTGCATTTTGGCCATCTTCCTGCTATCTCTTGTAAAAGCCATAAAAAATGGTCATGCCTCTAGAAACCAGCAGGAAATAGTTCGTGTAAGAGCCATAGAGGATGGTAGTTCCTTTGGAAAGCAACAGGAAACAACAGTGCAATCACCATGTAAAATATAGAAAATGCAATTTGAAATGTTTGAACAAAGTCCAATAAAACTATAGGAACATTAATCTAATAGTTTGATATGGATCATAAAATTGAATGTTGGTGTTTGTTTTTAGGGCTGGAGGACGGGAAAAATGTTACCCTTGTTGATGCTGCGGATGGTGTTGAACCAGTTAGGGTCTGTTGTTTTGTTGTTCATAAAAATAAATCTAGACTTCATTAGTGTTTGCTTGGAAGCTAATAAGAACGAAATAATTCTACCAGGCTTAATTTATTCCTTAATCATAAGACTAAATAACTCTACAAGGCTTAATTTATGCCTTGACCACTATTATGTTTGCTTTGGAGCTAATGAGGCTGAAATAATTCGAGAAGGCTTAATTTATGATCACAACTTTGATGATTAATTTTTTAATGTTTTTAAAATAATTTGAGAACAATTTGATGATTGTGTGTTTATAAAGGTTCAATTTATGCTCACAACTTTGATGATTAATAAATAATCCGAGAACAATTTTATGATTGTGTGTTTATAATATGCTTCTGTCACTTTGATGATGGGTTGTTAATTGTTTGATTTTTTAATTTTTTTTAATTAATTGTTTTAATGATTATTTGTGTGGTTTCCAAATAACTTTAAATATTTCTTATGGTTTTCAATTTAATAGGGGTTTCTATTGGGAATAATATCAAGTGAGATTAAAAAATGGTATAAATTGTCATTCTAAAGGAGATATATATAACTCATAGTTTGAAAAAACTTCTTTTTGACATGCAATTATTTAATGTTGAAATAGTTGTTATATGTTTGATATTATTATATCTTTTATATTGTTTGATATTTTTTATATTTTTCACATATATTTTTGTTATAGGTTAGATATTGACATATTTTAGTTAATATTTTTTCAATGCTAATTATATATTAAGAACTAAATAAATTTTACATCTACAACATATTAAGAATTAGAAAGTACTATGTTTTTGTCTATATAAATTTATAACTTATATAAAATTATTTTATTTGGGATATATATAGAATAAATGTATTTATTGTAAACATTAAAATATTGTATATATTGAAATATATTAAATTAAAGTATTCAAATATGTTATTTAAAGAAAATATGGAGATATTTTGAAATGGTAAAAAGATTATAAATTTGTCTCATAATTAAATGTGAAAATATAAGAATTTTTTATTTTGAATTACTACATAGATTGAAATATTTTATTTTATTAATATTTCATTTCTAATATTACATATCAACTCTATGTTTAACATGGAATGACTTCCACATTTGGTTTTTATGAAGTGTGAGATTACACATGTAAACTCCATATTGACTACTGGAGGAATTAATTACATAGTAAATTAGAAAGTTTTCACTACAAGTTACTTTACCTCTATATATAAATGTGACCATCATGATATGTATTAACTAATGGGACATGGCATTAATCCCCACCATTGTTATTTATGCCCATACAAACTTACTATGAGAAAATATTGGAAATTGTAGGCAACCATATCATTTAAAGGTATTGGGTTAAATGGTTATTTTGGGCTGTTGGTAAGTATACAACATGGCCTTTAATATTAAGGATATATGGATATATGAGCAATGAATGGAATTGTGATTATTCTACAAAGAAAATGAGTTGGAAAATTTAGTTTCATTGTATCAAATGACATGAGAGGTACTCTAGGCTATCCTTCTTTATGGTGTAAGATTTCTCCAACAACCTTGATTACCAGGTATTTTCTCCCATGATCTATTTAGTATGGTTTCTGAGTTATTTTTTGGCTCACCTATTGTTTAGTTTAGCATGGAGAATTTCTCTTAATCTAATTGTGTTTGTTTCTCCACCTAAAAAGCTATTACCTCTCCTATCATTTTTTTAACTTGTTCTCTCTTAATAATTGAAATACTATAAATGCTTATGCAAGTTCCTTCATTTTCTCAATTTCCCACTTTTCCCATAGATATCATTCACCATCATTCACTATTTTCCCATTATGTTTCCAGGAGTATAACAACATTTCACCAATGTTTGGTGTGTTTGGTGTCTAGCTTACCTAGAGCTTCCAAAATTAATATAACCCATTGGTGTTAATCATAGCCTGCCTCCAATACCTTTTCCATCCAATCCTCTCACAATTTTTGCATACATAGACCATTAAATAGCCCCCTTATACCCCTCTCCCACCCACGAGAGCCATTTTTACTAAAATTTTCACATCTAAAGTGATTCCTCCATATACCCCCCATGTAATCATTGGACCATCAACCCACAATGAAAATTCTTTATTTACTATTTATTTGAATTGACTATTTATCTAGTCTCTAGAACTTTCTTATTTTCAAATTTATTCATAATTATCTTTACCTTGTCATTAAATGTTCTATATTATTTAGTCCAAGTACTTTAACTCTACATGTTACCCATCATGTATGCTAGGATCTCCACCATAACTTTACTAATAACTTGCATTTTTCTTTTTCTTTTTATTCCATAAAACCATTATTGCCTTTATTAATCTCAATAATGTAATAACTTACCATTATTAAATTAATTAAAACAATTTTACATATTCTCTTACTCAAGTTATAATCTACTAATTCTATTTTTTTCATTTATTAATTGTCTTATTAGAATAATAATTATTATCTTCCTATATATATATATATATATATAGATATATATATATCCCATCTTATCATATTTCCTTTAATAAACTCATACCAACCATATATATTACTCCACTCAATTTTACACTTTTCACCTCATTCAACTCATAACTATCATTGGGATTGTGAAGTTTAACGTACCATTCCTCGTTGGTATCATAAAGCTTATATGGGTGATAATAAAATATTAACTATAAAATACTCTGCTTAAAGTTTCATACTGCAGGTCATTCTCCATCTTATGAACAGTTCAATCTCATCAAGATCAACTTAATTTTTCCTCTATATAATTTCCATTCAATTTTACCCATCTTATTATCAAAACATAATAGCTATACTTAACATTAATAACTAGAGGTATATTTCTATACAACACATAACATAACTATTTATGAAAACTATATATATTTCCCCTAATGTATATCCCCCAAGTTGATTTCTTGTACATCATGGTAATGCTCCTAATTACATTAACAATTTAAAAATTCTTTAACATAGGATATACTATTGAATTCTTGGACATTTTACAATTTGATTTCTCCATTGTTTATATTTATTGTTAGCATTAACCATATAAACCATGGGATGTCACCAGAACACAATAAATTACACTCTACCTTATCACTTCTTTTTCCTCGATTATGTTTTGAGTAAGTTAACTCCTACCCTTCACATGACTTAGTCCTTGTGAGGACACATGATGGCTGAGATGAACTGTTAGGATTTACCTAGATTTCTCCATGCATTGACTGCCTTGGTAGGGTTTCACCTATTCATTTGTTTCTCATTTGGACTGAGGCGTGCTTTGAGAGATTCATGCACAGAGACATACCTCTGAATATATTTATTCAAGGAATGTTTGACAACAGGAGGAGGGTATTAGAGTTATGCTCTCCATTTGTTTATTATAATTCTTCCTCCTCTCCCTTGAATGTAGAATTTTAGTTGCTGCTCTCTCACTAGTATTGGAAAAAATGTTGTTTTAGGTAAGAACCTTCACACAGTGTTTATCATTAGGTATACATCTTTTTATGGATAAATTTTAAATTCTTCTCTCCATTTTGAATATTGGGTTTCTATAAAATGTTATAGGAGTTTAGTTATATTAAAATCCTGTCAAAATACTCATCGTTTTCAGAGTATTATTCACTGCTAGCCAAAGAGGTAATTATTTCCCTCCTTCCCTAAACTTTACTAACATTTTATTTCTCTGCATCTTTGGAATGTAATTATTTTATTATCTGTTTTTTTAATTTGTAATACATTTTCTGATGACATGAACTAATTGTATTAGTCCCCTTCACACTCCCTTACATTTTCAATGTATTTCTGACTGCAAGAGATAAGAGGTAAATCTTCTACTCCCTCTGAAATTTCTACCACTTTTAAGTGGTGTTTATGGTAGATAATTGAAGCATGAAACTTTACCTGTGGATTTACTATTATACGAATTCCCCTAATTGGAAATAATTTTTTTCAATGCTGAATTTTTAGGATTCTTGATCAGGTGAGTTAATTTGGTGTTCATACATGAGATTTAATGTTCAATTTTACAGCTATTACCTCCAGGAGTTTATCTTGTGAACAGTTTGCAATTTCTGCCTCTGCCTCATGTCAATGAAATACTTTATTATTTTCCATTTAGGAATTGCATGTTTCTGTTTCCAAATTGCATCTCATTTCCTTTCCTTCCAGAATTTGGGAATTTTCCCGAAATTTATTATTCCAGTTTTGTTACTGAATTACTGTTATGGCTTGGAAATCATGGGTTTAACCATGTCTCCACTATTTATATTCTTCTCATGTATTTTCTTATAACCACTACTTATAATTTTCTTCGCGTTATTCGCAATTTCTATTTCTTTTTTTTATAAATTTTGGTTCTTGACATGTATCAAGTTCTGGTTAGTGTGGACATGTTCGATTTTGGGACCGCTATTATCAATTTAGCATATATAAGATAATCTCTTGCTTTTACCCTAGCATGTATCTTAAATTTTCTACCTTGGTAAGTTATTATGTTTGTGCAATTACACCCAATTTCATTAGCTATTGTCAATTTAGCATATAGAAGATAGACTCTTGCTTTTACCCTAACATGTATTTTAAATTTTCTACCTTGGTAAGTTATTATGTTTCTGCAATTAAACCCAATTTCATTTTGTCTTGTAATTGCTCAGAATACATAAGTTAAATATAACTAAATCCAACATATTTATGTTAATTACTTCAATTGATTTGTAGATGATGTAAGTTTAATCATAATTATGAACTTTCACTAAATCCAACATATTTATGTTAATTACTTCAACTGATTTGTAAATGATGTAAGTTTAATTATAATTATGAATTTTAATTTCTGTAAGGTAATTTCTGAGTTTAATTTAAAGAAATTCTTTTTAGTTTGGTTATTTCGAATACTATGAACCATGTTACTTGCTATTTGATCCCCAATTGGAATTTTCACTTACTTTTTTTTTTATAATTTACAATGTTTAATGTTACCCATAACTTTTTTTGTATTTATTCTTTCTTGCAATTTCTCTTTTATTTCCTAGTAAAAAAAATTGTCACTATTATATATATTACTGTTCCTAAATGTATACAAAATTTGTATTTATTCTTTAATATTTAGATTAAATTTAAATCAAGTTATTTTTACTATATGCATGTAGTCTTACTTGTGAATTTAATTTATATAACATATCCATTTGAAAAGAAAAAAAAGTCTTCTATTTATAGAACTAATACTAATTTGTTGGTTACATTATGAAGAATATCATCAATAGACATTTTACTTAGATTTATTTTTAAATATTCATAAATTGGAACATATACTTGTTGGCACTAAATTTCTAATTCCACAATGTTAATGAGCGCTCATTGAAACAATCCCATGCTCTTTTAAATGTTAATCACTTTTATATCTTCTAAATCTATTTATTCCCCTCAACCAAATAGACATGGGCTTAAACTTAATTAAAAGTTGTGGAATATCCCGACTTTCTAACATATATATATATAATAGTCATAAGAGAATTTACCTTTTTAGTAGCTTAGTTCTAAATGCTATTAATTCTGGCATAGGGCTCGAACTTTAATACATAACCATTATTAAGATTTCAAGTTACGTGTATATGGAGTTTGCATTCCCAATAATTTTTAACCCTTAATGTAATGTATGCAAACTCTATAGTCCAAGTAATGATTAGATGGATTCTCGTATTCAAATTTATTCAGTTACACTTCAAGTTTTGATGTGTATCGACTCTTCATACATCCTTTGATCCTACAACGATATGGTATTTACTGTCGTTTAATGTGATGTCTTCTCTCTATCCATGTATACCAACCTGTTGTATGGGATGTCTTCTCCGCATCATTATTCATTTAATACACTGTACCTAGTCACATGTCTTAACCGGAGTTTGATTGAACTTTTCAATCCGCAGCATCTCTCCACTGACGGTGAAGATCCTTAAGTTGTTTCATTTTTTTGTTTGGGACTAATTTTTTTCTTGTGCTCTCTTGAACAATCTCTTGAACAACCTTCCTTGGCCTTTGCTACTTATTTCAATTTTAGGTTAACAAAATTTATCTCAGCTTCCCAGAATCATGTGTTTCCGTCATAGAGGAGGATTCCTTCTCCCAAGGGGAAGATCAACTTTTCATTTTCAAATCAAGTGTTTCCTTCAGAGAGAAGGATTCCTTTTAGCGAGCAAGATCAACTTATAGTTTCCAAAGCATAGATTAAATCCAAAGTAAGCTCTTTCTCTCACGTAACAAGTATTCACCACACATTTCTTTAGATTTTTCCATATTGTGGTTTAGATTTCAAGTCTAAATCGTCGTGGTTTAATGTATTTAGTTACTCTTTTATGCAATCTAATAGTTATTCCCCTTACTTTCTCTAAATGTGTATTCTTGTTTGGTCCCAGATTGCATAGATGCCTGCATCACTCATCTCACGATGTGACTCCTTGTGGAGTTCTGGTTTAAAATATTTTATCAAAACGGAACTTTGATCACTAAGTTCATTACGCAGATGAACTCTCACTGTGTAAATGGTATTTCTCAATACTTTCGTTTTCCTCCGTGTCCTTTAAGAATTAAATTTGGAAAGCTGATTTAGTACGCTTATACCCCAAAACAATTTCATTTATTGGTTAAATCTTATGGATTGTTATTAGCGTTTCTATGTGCCATACAAAAAATTGGAGTCATGAAATTTCTTCAGGTTTTCTCTTTGGGCTCAAATTCACGTTTTCTGTTTCGCTTGAACTGGTTTTGGCCTTTCGATTTCACCAATTTCTAGAGGTAAGGTACACATGTTTTCTCGACTCTCTCTCCCTTACCTATTTTTCTTTCATACTCTGGTCATCCTTTCTCAACTTAGCTCTTCCTAGATCTCTACAGATTTTATATATATATATATATATATATATAGTGGCCTTTATCAATTTTTGTGGTGGCATTTTCCAATAGTATTTGAGAAATGTATTTTTGTTTTCCGAATTTAAATTTGGGAATTTCGCTTAAAAGTCCCGATTTTCTTTTCAATCAATTTCGTAGAGTTATAATTTCTCTCACAACATTCTCGTGGAGATATGTTGTATATTTAAATTCACATTAATACATCCTATATAATGATAACATTTTTGTACTCATGAGTTTACATTTTAAACCTCTCCTTGGGTAAGTTTGTTACGATCCCAAACTTTCCAGGTATGTGATTTCTCTAGTTAATTTTGTTTCTTTCTACTTGTGTTGAACACTTCACCCTATTTCCCATAATGATTAACTTTCATCATGTTAATGAAAGGTTGGATTTTCCATCTCTATCCCTCACTTAATTCCTTATCCTTTTGAGTTTAATTTCTATTATTTACTTTTATGTTTATATTCATCAAGGAAGACTAATTCCTATTCTTTGTCCTATACAGGTACTCTTTACATCATACTTGGTTTGTCTTTCATATTGAAGCATAACCGTGGGATTTTCCTCTTCAGGTTGGTCCCTACTTGGAGATTTCTGATATGTTATATCTACATCTTTTCCAACTAGACTGCACATTTTAATGTATATGGGGCAGAGTTCTCTATTTGTATAATTTAATTATACCAAGATTGATTTTGAACTCTGTGTAGGTGTATATATGCTTAAATTTTCATAACTCTCTAATATATTGAAAAAAATCTTTCCTCGTTTTATGAAGTGATGTTTGCAACTTAGATGTAATACGTTTCTTAAAGTTGGTATTTCAGTTCAAGTAATAATGAATAAGTTCCTCCTTGCATATTATTACTAAAATGTCTAAATTCTAGTATTACATTATTAAGTTCTATTAGTCTGAAATTTACTTGAATTTTCTAATTTCATATGAACAGTAATGCATATTTATTTTAATTCTATATTAGTTTAAGTATAGGTTTTCTGGATTTCCAAATAATACTAACGAGTCATGTTATTTAATAATAAATTCTGAGAGTCACCTAACCTCGGATTTAAACCTTCATCAAGTTTTAGACATTCTGAGAGTTGGTACTCTTTAGATTATTGCCTATACAACCATACAAAGAACTTCTATATTTATTATAGACTACTATGTTAAATTTCTACTAATTTACTTCACCATAATAAGAATAATAATAAAATTCTATGTTAAACTAAATTAACTCATGCATACCAATTAAGGTAGACTAGTTTCCACCCAACCTATGAGCTCTTTCTCCACAGTGCCCCCCAGCAGAGATCAATCTTCTAGTAGTAGAAAACCTCTTGTCTATCTTCTTGTTTAAGCCTACTTTCCCATCAACTTGTTTCCTTAAGTGCTTCGAGTTAATGAGGTTGTTTTTTCCTTTTTTCCTAAGCTTTCCCTTTGTTTCTTCCAAAAAATTACTTTAAAACTATCTTTTCCTCTTTCTAGTTTTATTCCACCTCTTCCTAGTAACTTTCCTCTTTACTCGGATAGATTTTTAGGTTTTTATCTCCAATATAAAATTCAATATCTAATTTATTTTCTCCAAGGATTTTTTTAGAGAACTCGGAAAGTCTTATGAACATTATCCATCGTCATGGATTTGGTTTTCGGATCTCTAATCATAATCTAGTCTTTGCACAATTAATTCTATTTTTATTTTATTAAATTAAAATAATAAAATAAATCCACAATAATTGTTTTCCTTTGGGGTCGACTTTACCCTTTAGGACTTTTCAAATGTCTAATAAAAGAAGAGAAACTGGGGACATTACATATTCCCCCTCTTATAACATCTCCATTTCGACAGAATATTTGTTTTTCTATTTAAAACGCTAATACAAATCACACCCCATGAACTAATTATTGTTAGTCACATTCTGAAGTGTATCTTCCATCAATATTTTACTTAGGTGTATTTTTAATCTTTCATACTTTGAACATATACTAAGTGGTTCTAAAATTCCAACTCTATACTGTTAAGGAGACTCTATGTCATTTGAAAAAATTCCCTTTTCTTTTACATGTGAACCACTTGGATATATTCTAAGTCTAATTACCCCCTGAACCATATAGACGTTGGGTTAACCTTGATTAAAAGTAGTATACTATTTCTACTTTCTTACCTATCTATAATTGTCATAATAGGAATTACCTTCGTAGTATCTTCGTTCTAAAGACTATACACTAACACTGGCCTCGAACCTTTATACAAAACCCTTATTAAGAGTTCTCATTGTGTTCATATGTCTATCCGCATATTATATTTAATCCATCTCACCAAGGCACATTATCCTTCATCTAATGGATATATTTCAATCGAACCTTATGTGAAACCATTATTCCACCGGTTTACTTAATTTTTCCAAAGTTTAATTGGACATTGACTATCTATGTGACAAATCTGAATATCTTTCATATGAGATTGAACGTTATATTGAATGCACCTGTCTTAATTTGTATTATGTACTAACTATGTTGTCAGAATTAAATCCATCATTGGAATTTCGAGGCGTGGCGATTATTATCGTTTAAATTCGAGCAGTTCCTCCGTAGGAGTGTACACCAAATCTATGTATGTTATTTCCCTTGGGATATATAGACATTAACTTGTCAATACAGTGTGACATGGCTCATCTGGTTATTGATTGAACCCTTCCATCTGAGGGAATTTCTCCAACCCCAGATCTCTTACGCATGGACAGTGGAAATTTATTTTTAGTTAGGGTTTGAGGATACATAAATGGTTTCATTTTTCATTTGCGACTATTTTTCACTCCACATCTCTATTGAACATCCTCCGTTCTTCTTTGACTTTGCCTTTCACTTACCGTTGATCAATTTCATTCTCGATCATTCCTTTGTTTACCTGGGAGATGAGAATCGTTCCGACAACCTGAGGGGAGGGTTTCGTTTTCAAGCAGAGGAATAAATCCTCACTCTGTTTAGGTAAGACGCTGTGCTTGATGAGTTTTTTCAAAATTTACATTCTTTTTTTTGAGTTCATTGTTCTGTTAATTTTGTTTTCTTCTAATTTATCCATTTCTCTGGCCAGAACTACAAACAATGGTATTTTTTGTCCATGATATGGATTTCTGTTAAGCGAGGTTTATCAAAGCTTTACACACCCACGTAAACTCTCGCGTTGATAGCCTAGTTTGCCCATAATTAATATTTCCTGTATCTCACTTACTCTACGCAAACTAGGTAACCATTATTTAACTGTGAGATACAATTTTCACTCTTAAGGATTGGTTGTAGCTATTGGTAAGTGTCCAACTGCATCTGGTACTAGGTTTAACTGGAAATTTTGTTTTTTCTTCTTTTTGTTTTGATTTAGTTCCCATAATTTTCGTCATTTGTTTACATGATTTTGATTTCCCATAATTTTGTTTAGGAGATCCCTACGAACGAATATCGTATGGAAGTCCTCTTGGAACTCTCCTATCTGCATTCATTCTGTGATTTGAAAGCCTATTATGCATTTAATGTACTCCTTCTGGTTTCAGAAAGTTTTGTTTTAATTTTCCGTTTAGCTTTCACATTTAATACTATTATTGGTAAATGTTTGTTATTGTGATTTCTCATTAACGCAAATGCCAAGATAGAAGGAAATCCTCTCATCCCATCGTTTCCATCCCATAATCATTACCAAAATCTATAGGTAGTCTCAATGACACTAGAGTCTCCTTTAATGGTTTATGTTTACCATGAACAATTTTGTAATATGTTTGTTATCTCACTGTACTCAATCAACTCATTTTACTGAGACCTCCACAGATTTATGGATATATTTAATGCTTGTTATTAACTCTTCATTGTAGCGTTTTTATTGTTAATTGAAAACTGCATTCCCATTAATTTCGAATACCAAATTGGGTTGTTATACAATATTTAGGAACCTCAATTCCTTAGTCCATATTCCCAATAGAGATATGTGGTGTATATTTTTTTCGCTTTTGTATAGTCTGCGTAATGATGATACTCTATTATTGGGGTAATCTCAGGAAACCCATTTTCTTAGATAGCTTTTGCAATTAGTTCGATTTCTACGTTGGACTTCTTCTCATTGTTTCCCCAATTTGTACATGTTTGTATTTATTTTCGAGCTAAGTTTCAACTACTGTCATGCTAACATACACTTGTTAGCTTCCTTTACTTAGTGCATGAATGATACCATTCCTCTTATTTTTAATGTCCATTGATAAATTCTTTGGGATTTTGTTTTAACAATTTTCAATTAATTTCTTTCTGTTTAGGAGGTACATTACTTCCTCCACTGAATTAACTAATTCTCCTCCTATTATTGGAGGATGAGTTTCCTACATTTGTCGTGAAGGTAATTATTTAACCTTTTTGGGTTTAAAATCTATTATTATTTCATGTTATGTTTATATTTATGAACCATAACTAATTCATAGTTCTTTCCTGTGCAGGTATGATTTTCATATTTCTGGATTTGCATACTACTATTAGCCCTTTCTATTCAATCATAATTGTGAACTTTTTCTCTTCAGGTTGGTCCAGTAACCCACTTGGGCTTTCTGATATGCGATCTCTGCATAATTTCCAGACAGATTTTATAGTTTATTATAAATGGGACAGAGTTCACAATTTGGATAATTTTTTTATACTCAGATTTAATTTAAACTGTATAACTCTATGGACTTATATCATTATAATTACATGACTATGTAATGTATGGAACACACTCCTTTCTCTTTGAACAAAATTATGTTTGAACTGTTATGTAATACTTTTCTTAAGGTTGTTATTTCAATCATAGTAATAATTTATGAGTTCCTCCTGAAAAGATATTTCCATTTCTTTCTATTTCTTCTCAGTTCTTACATTACTTTGTCGAGTTATGTTACAACATAAGAATTCGCTTGACTGTATGAATTCCAAATTATTTGTCATGCATATTTATTTCCCTTCTATAGTAGTTTTCTGATAGAATTTACTAATTTGAAAAATAATACTAAGAGAATAATAATATTCAGTAATAATTTTCTGAGAGTCACCTAACCTCAGATATAAACCTTCATCAAGGTTAAAGAGAACTACTATAGTTATTATAGCCTCCTCAGTTAAATGTGCAAAGTTGCCAATTCGTTTCCATTTAGCCTTTTTAATAATCCTTCCACATACAACATCGACTCTTGAACATATTTAATCAAAAACATGTCTACAATTTTACTTCACCATAATAAGTATAATAAGACTAAAATTATAATTTAAAATTAAATTAACTCGTGCATACCACTTAACGTACAATAGTTTCCACCCAACCTTTGAGCTCTTTCTCCATAGCTACCACTGAGAAAAGATCAAATTTCCAGCAATAGACAACCTCATGTCTATCTGGAATCTGCTTATTTAAGCCTGATTTCCCATCAGCTTGTTTCCTTAACTGCGTCGAGTTAATGAGGATGTAGTTTTCCTTTTTTCCTAGGCCTTCCTTTTGTTTCTTCTACAAAAGTACTTTAAAACTATATTTTCCTCTTTCTAGTTTTATTCCAACTCTTTCCAATAACTTTCCTCTTTACCGGGGTAGCTTTCTAGATTTTTATCTCCAATCTAAATTTTAATATTTAATTTATTTTCTCCAAGGATTTTTGGAGAATTGAGAAAGTCTTATGAACCTTATCCATCCTCATGGATTTGGTTTCCTCATCTCTAATCATAATATAGTCTTCAATTAATTCCAATTTTATTTTATTAATTTAAAATTATAAAATAAATCCACAATAATTATTTTCCTTTGGGGTCCACTTTACCCTTTCGGACTGTTCAAATGTCTAATAAAAGCAGAGAAAATGGGGACATTACATATTTCCCCTCTAAAACAAAACACCGTCCTCATTGTTGCAAATAAAAAAATATAAAATTCACTTTTCAAATAGTGATGGATATTTTTCCTTCATATCCTCTTGCTCCCAAGTAGCCTCTTCGGGTGCAAAGTGCCTCCACTGCACTTTCACCTTAGCCACTGTTATGTTTCAGAGCTCAATTTCTTCCCATCCCAAGATGCGAAGTGGCTCTCGAAGGAATTCCCCTTCTGGTTCCACCTGTATCAAATTCCAATCAATAACATGAGCACGGTGATGCACACAGTTTTTAATAATGAAACATGAAAAATGTCATGAACCTTAATGTGACTAGGTAAAGCCAACTTGTGTGCTATTGGTCCCACTCTTTCCAGTACTTCAAAAGGTCCACAGTAGCATGGTGCTAATTTTTCACAGCTACCAGTCTGCAAGGTATTTTTTTGGGCTCAATCCTCAAGTAGATATGATCCCCGCATTGAATTCTCTATGAATTATCTTTTTATCTGCATAGATTTTCTCCTTGTCTTGTGTTGCCTTAATATTTTGATGAATTTTCTTTACAGTTCTTTCTATTTCTTGCAATGCATCACGTCCAATTTTTAACTTATCCTCTGGTTAACTCAAACTAAGATTTGTATGAGACTTTCTCACATATAATGCTTCGAAGGGACTCATCTTGATTGAGGATTGGTAGCTATTGTTGTAGGCAAACTCTGTTAAATGTAGAAATTCATGCCACTTTATTGGTTTGTCCATCACATACATTCTTAACATCTCTTCTTGAACTTGGTTTGTTATTTAAGTTTTCCCATAAGTTTGGGGATGGTATGCGGTACTAAAGTTCAATTTGTTACCCATTCGCCTGTTAGGGTCCTATAATAATAGGATTCATAATTTTTTGGATTGATTTTGATTAGTCTTGTAATATGTATATACTTTTATTTCTGCAAAAAAATTTCCCATATTAGAAAAAAAAAAAAAAAATTGTAAAGCGGGTAAAATTGCTAAAAGAAAATCAAAGGAATTGAAAAGAAAAATATAAAAAATAATAGAAAAAATGGACCCCAAACAAAATATTGGGACTATGACCTCGTGACGCTAAAATATTGGTAGTCATTCCACGAAGAACAATACCAAGATAGACCCATAACCGAATTGCTTCAATTTGGTGTTCTTGCACTTTGTTAGTTGGCGTTTCATATTGATTGTCATGGCCTCTGCCTAGTTGTAGATGGTCAGTGTCCAGAAGTCTACGACAAGAATTAACTACGTCTTTGTTGCTCCATGTGGTGCTTGCGATCCCGCAGCTTGTGTGATGGTATGTAGCACTACTTTTAGTGCCATGTCTGGGATCATTTGGATATCAACTTTCCCACTTCCTATTCCCTTCCGTGCCCCTCAACATACCCTCTCAATCACCATGGAAATGTTCTCCATGTAGGGTCGGGTCCCAGTTAGGAGTGGTGCTGCTCCCCTCCTCGATAATCCTGTTATCAAGTAAACATCAAAAACATCGATCTCGAGTTCCTCGTCTCGAAGGATGAACTTTTCTTGATCCTAATCCCATATACTAATCAAGTACTGTAGCAACTCCGGTTGAGCTCAGAGACATGGTGTCAAGAAGAAATTCTTCAACCCACACTCTTCGAGAGCTTCCATGCATCTCTCATTTTTCATGGCAAGCTCATATTCTTCGTTGTGTTCCCGTTCCTTCCACTCAATCACCATTCTGCCTCTTTATACCTACAAAAATTTTTACATGGACATTGTTAGCCTAATTAAAAACTAGAATTTGTAAAACGTTGGGTCTATTTACTGGAATTTTAGGCATAAAATTGTCTGCACGGTTGGCGCGACTAAAATAGTCGCGCCAATGGGCATAACCCTAATGTAAAAATCGAGCAGTTGGCGCGATTTTGTCCCTGAAACTCACTTCAACCTCCATGCCCTAGATTTTACAAATTCCTCCTTAGGAATCAAAACTGAGAATTGCAGGTACTGAAAGAAGGCTTAAAATATGGATAAGGGTGTCGGCTCTTTCCTGGAACTGAAGGATTCAAGATTGGTCTGTTGGATTTCCCGCTATCGTCGCCACAAAATCGCAAGGTAAAATGGGTCACTATTGCTCAACAAGAGGTAAAAGTGAAAAGTAATTATTTTTTACCATTTTTGGAATTTTATAACTTTTTAGAACCATAATTAGGTTTTAATACATATTTTTTGATTATTTTATTATATTATTTTGAGAAATGGGTTTTACATGTATCTCTTGTGCAACGACAGGTTCTTACGCGATCATGATGAAGTAATGAGTTGTATTTTATACTTTTTTGGACTCGGTAAAAACACAAAAAAGTCACTACTTGAGTCATCTTTCAACTCTTTTCTGATTCTCTAAAATTGAAAAGATTTTCAAAACTCTTATCATTTTGAACTCGTTAAATGGCTTCGAAACCATATCTACCGAGTATACATTTACCCCTTTTTTGGGCTAGGATGTATTATTTGCAAAAAATGAATACCTTAGCCCAATGCGACTAAGAGGTTCTTTCAGATATTGTTTTCTACCTTTTTGGATCTATAAGACTATTTACGAAAAGGGCCATGCTAGAGTTTTATTTTCCACTTTCTTTTCAAACTCTCTAAACATGAAAAGGTGTCAAATTCTCCCTTTGTCAGACTCATTAAACCCTGATGACATCAGACTTCGTCACCATGACGTTAGCCGAGTTCCTCCTTCCTAGGGCTCGTAAAATGTATTGGGTTGGATTTTTCTGAAGGACAAACTTACATTGCAAGCATATACTATCCCCTTCAAGCTTGTTTTAAAAGATAATTGGGGTACTCGCCAAAAATGGTGGGGGAAAATGTAACCAGTTTTTAGTTATGCTGGCAGTATGTCACTCTTGAACATGGCACTTGTTTGCATTCGTTTCGGGTTGGGGACATCTCATTTCGTGATTTTTTTCCTCCATGGGTTTGGGTAATCTCTTTCGACCTCTCATTTTCTCTTTGCCATGTCATCATGACTTCAGATCCCTTGATGTCAAATACTGCCAAATCTAGTGTCGTGTTGCTGATATGTTCAAGAGAAGTTTGTCTCTGCAATTTTCAGCCTCCCTTTGGTTCTTTGTTGGTCCTAATTCACTATCATCATGTTCCTCTCTCTCGTGTCGATTATGTGGGAAATATTATGGCACTCCTTCGACCAGGTCATTTCCTGTGGACTTCAACTCATTATCCGGGAATGTGATCTAGAGACTCCCTTCCGATACCTTGGAGCCTGCATGCCTCAATGGCATGTTCTTTGCATTCGACGCAAGGTTCACATCATTGGCCTTCGATCGAGTGATTTTATGGGTGTTTGATGCCAGATCACTGTTGACATTCTGTTGATTGTACTTCTTGTACCTTGAGGGCCATTTTCATTATTGGTGGTCTCTCTCGCGTTCGTTGACAACTTTCATCATTGGCTGCTAATCAGATGATTTTCCTGCATGTTCGACTTCAGTTCATGTATTCACATGCTTGAATTTGTACTTTTTCAAGTCAAGACGAGGCGCAAGACCCTGGGTTTTGTCTGATAAAATCCAGGCTGCGGATTCCTATGGATTATCATCACTTATTGCATGACTCTTTTCATTGGATGGCTGCGACCATACCTGAGTCTATTTGTTGACCCTTATTTTCCGGATGGCTGCGTCCATACCTCAGATATAATTTTTTATATACTCTATTATGGATGGTTGCGCCCATACCAAATGTTCATGTATCAGAGATATCTGTTGTATTTTTAATTGTAGGTTTTTCGACAGCGGTGTTTGGTTCGCATGCATTCTCATAAAGAATTTCACCCCTCCCTCTGCCTTGGACCTCATGCTTTAGGGTCCATCTGTTACACAAGATTTTGTCACTGTCCCTGCAATCCCCATCCCGCACATTAGAGGGTCATTTCTGTGATTAATAAGAAGTGTCATGCCTTGCAAATATGATCATTGTATCCCTTTACATGAAAGCAATAATCCTTCTATTGAAAATTCCTTGAGCAGAGCTTCAAAAGCCCCTGGTATTGCCTTGGCGCGAGTAGCCAATTCTACCCTTGTGCCAATGAGGAATATTAACACTAGGCCCCGTGTCACCTGGCACTATGCCCCAGTTAGACACCCGCACCAAGCTGTTTATGGAATCTTTTTTAAAAATAGAAGCAAGATTCCACTCTAACAACTTTGAGGATGAGTCATTGGGAGTGGTTGGACTGAATAACCACATACTCCCTCCTTTCATTTATGGTTTCCTCCTCTTCTGGGAACCTCCTAATGGATAGCCCTCGCTACCACCTTTGCAGGGATCCCAACCTCCTCCTTTTCCTCTATAAAAATAAGCTATCTCTCTTTGCATAAGCTGGATGAATAGCTGAATAGATGAACATAGAGAATTGAATATACTATAGCTGAATCATTGAGAAGATAGAACAAGAAGGAAATTCGTTGAGAGAGCTTAAGCCCATGCCCTCATCCCATTCGAATACCTTGACGAGCATCTGAGATGCGCTTCGGCTGCACACCGCTGGAGGAGACTGTGACATGAAAGCTTTGGTTGTAACTCTTCCTTCTATCAATACATACACGTGACTATTTTCTCGTTCCCATTTTGCATTACGTCATTTGTTTAATGCAATATTCTTAGCCCTCTTTGATTGGCTAGTAGTTATGAATGAAGTTATTATGTCATATGCTGTTCTTGTTTGCTTATCTGTGTGCAGGTATCCAAGCATGACTGCAGAAGGATTGTGACTTGCCGAAGCAGGAGCGAGAGGCGATCACCACTACAGCCATGATGACAGCGTTGGACTCTAGGTAGGTTGATCTACCGTGTCCTCTTTTTATCCAGTAACTAGGTACCTACACTCGCATGTTTTTTTATTTCTAGACCCACCCCAGGGCTAGAGGGATCATCTCTATCCGCAGAGAGGATTTACCTGCGTAACAAATTTTCAACTCCACTGGGAATTACTGTGATTTGGTCGTTTTTAGTTTGTTGGGTCGACTTCGGTCATTGGCTTGCTTTCCTATCTTTTTTTGGTTTGCTTGTCTACCATAAAATCCATGTTGAGCTACAAAGTGTCAAGGTTGACCTCTGCGCATTTGGTTTTTCCCTTATCCCATAGTTACCTGGCTTAGCACACTTTTCGCTTGAACAATCGCGCTGATTGGCACAGGTTCCCTTTGTTGCAATCGCACCATACCCTGTTTGGTGCTGATTACCGCCTTACAGTCACACCAAATACTGTAGGATTTTGTTTGATCTCCTTGATGAGTCTTTTGGTTAGTTGTGCTTGACTTTGGGTTATTTTTTGTGTAATTGAGCCTTTCAGACTGTTTTGACTGTTGTGGGCCTTTTTTCCTCAGTGGTTTGTCTATTTTCTTATTGGTATAGCTTAAGGCCTTAGGGTTTCTGAGTGTCTTTGTGCACTGAGCCTTCTAGTTGGAAATCAAGTCTTTTTTATTGTTGTCAATATCATTCCCAGGTTGATTGCGCTAAGTTTTTGTGATTCTTTTGAGTTTTCTCCTTGGTTGGATGATCATTTCGTTTTTCGTTTGATTCTTCCACTTGTCACTCTAATCATAGATTACGTTGCTTGTTTGGGTTGTTTTGAAAACTTTCTTCTGATTTGAAAGATTGTAGCATTAGTTTGAGTGATTTCTTGTGTTTTTTTTGCGTTGATTGAGTTATTAATTTCGATTCCTACATTCGCAATACTCGGGCTAGTTTTTCTTTTTCGCAATACTCGGGCTAGTTTTTCTTTTTTTCATGTTATTAGTGCATTATGTGCTTCATTTTATTGGAAAATAAAAAAAATTGCATTCCTTATTTGCATCGAACGTGAAAAATTATTTTGCATAACTAGCATAGGATAGTCTAGGAAAAAGTTTTTCATTTTCTTTTTGATTGCATTAGATACATTAGTGGATTTCTTCGCATGTTCTCATTGTTTGCTATCATTTGAAAGATCTCTATCCTTCTCGTAATTAACCTTCATTGAATGAAAAATGGTGTCCTTCGCCACCTGAATTTAGATAGCGCTAGTACATACTTATGCTCCCCGTACCATCAAGTATATAAAGGGAAACCCCTCTAGGTTGCAATCATTTTATCCATAGGAAGTCGAGCCTGCCACCTTGTAACCGTGATACATAGAACACAGCATTTGAGGAGACTACCTGAACGTACGTTAAGTCCTTGGTAATTTCTCTTTCATTTCATCACCAAGGTGTATATGGCAGTTCATGGAAACTTGGTACACCCTCTTTATTAGAGTACCTGAGTAGTCATTTTGATCTTTTCGTGAGTCTTTAAAAAGAGAAGATATCATCGAGCACTTTTCCTTTCGTGCTCGTTTAACATTGAAAGTGACTAGAGTAATCTTTTGCTTGTTTATCGACTCTTAAAACATGAAACAACGAAGTTCGGTTTCAGTGTCGTAAAATTAATTACCCACGATCACACTCCCATTAACAGTTTGATTACTTGGGCTGTTTTTGGTGTGCCGAGTTTCAACATCCTATTCTCCCGTTTGTCTTGCCTCTTGCAACGCGATCTCCCGCTGACGAGCCAGTTGAGTTCAATTGGAATTCTTCTAGTGCTTGGTCTAGTTTTGGAGAAGAAGGATAATTTCCTTCTCTTACATCAGGATCACCATTTTTAGCTACTGCTATACCTCCTTTTGCTGCGTGGTCTCTTTGAAGATCTTACGGCATAGTCATAAATGGATTCATCCAGTCCTATTGGTAGTGAAGGAATGCCTGTTTCTATTGGAGAATACCAAATTTCCCCGGAAGATATCCCTCATGTTTCTACTCAGTCCTCTCCACCATCGTTGTCACTTCCACCTGGATATAGGTCCTTGGGTCAGGTTCTCTCTGGTGTTTCATCCATAACATAGTCCAGCACATCTACTCCATTAAGGAGTTCAGTCCTTCCTTCCTTAGGACTCTCATCGTCAACGCCTAACTCGTCGGTCATTGTTATGTTTGTCCCAGTCCAACCTACTATCTACGTGGCTTCGTCTGCACCGGTTGTTACAACTCAGTCATTGGGATATTTTCACACTCGCAGGTCTATCTTCCTTAATCCCACGTGGCCTATTAATCCCAGCTTGGGTCGATCACAACCTCATGCCACGGAGGCCACACCTACTTCTAGTGCGGCTTCGAATGCCCCCATGATTCCTGGCGGCCTTACATTTGAAGAGTATATGTTGGTTGTTCAGTAGAAGAACTCTCAGTGTTCTTAGCAGCCCCATGCTTCTGTTGATCCTCCACTTCACTATGACAAGTATGGTAATCCTGTCTATTTGCCCCATATTTGTCCTCATCATCACTATGATGTTGTCGGTACCCCCATCTATGCGTTTCGTACTCTACATCAATATGATGAGCGCGGTATCCTTGTTTATACGAGTTCACCCCAACTCTTGGGCTACATCTCCTTTGAGCTTCGTTAACATGACTAGATTCTTTTGGATTAAGATAATATAAATTCTTTTACAAAATCCACACTTAACCAAAATGAATAAAAAATGATTCAAAGGGCTGAGAATACCATTTTGAATCCCTTTAATTACTGTCTAATTCCTGCAAATAGCTTTAGGCTTCCATGGACACACATCCTTCTGTCGGTGCACTAAGCTTCTCTAAGCTTCTAAATGGCACAAAATCCCTCAGATTTTTGTTTCTGCTCTTGAAACCACTACTGATGCATCCAATAATGATCAAAAATCAAATACCAATTGATAAATTTCTTACATTAAGCACAACATCCCCAAAAATGGCTCTCCTCCACGGTTTGCCTAGGGCTGCCCATGACTTCACATCAACTTCTTCGATTCTTAAACCTCCGAAGATGAGCTCTGTTAGATTTCAGACCTGCTCCATTGGCTCTGTAATGCTCAAACTAACGAAATTAGACTCTTGGTTCACCTCAAATGGTTAACCACAACTCAGCACAACATCAACCCCAAAATGGCCCTAGTGGCTCAAAAAGCTTCCCCGAAGCTAAGCAAGCTGAAGATGAGCTCCAATGGCTCTGAAACCTGTCCTAATGGCTTCAAAATGTTGAGAAGACACAAAATAAAAAAAAAATAGCTCAGAAAGGATTTCCCATCTGAAAGATATGGCCCAAACAGTCTTTTTCCCAATGTTAGGCAAAAATCCCATAAAAGGTGGGCCAACTTTAGTTGACTGCAGATAACATTTATTGGTCCGCCTAACCTGGTGGGCGCGCTCCAAATTCAATGGTGGTTAGCCATTGCCATTAAACATTGGAATTAACTTTTGTGACTGCCCACATGTCAATTCTATTAACGGTTAAGTTTAAACCATAATAACCTCTATAGATTTGTTTGAAGCCCCCGGTTTTTGGGCGGTAAGGTCATATTGAATGGGGGCTAGCACTAAGAGCTAGCCCCTTTACCTCCGCTCCACCAATATGTAACAATTGCACGTACCTTTGAAATTTTTCCACGTAACCTTTGACGTTTGGGTTTAAAATACTTTGCATTAATTTAAATGTTGTGGTATTTAATTAATAATTAACATTTTAATATATATATATATATATATATATATAAATATATATATATAAACATTAATATAATATATGATTTCTTTTTTAAATCAAATAAAATATTAAATATATATATATATATATATATATATAACATTAATTAAACTTTAATATATTAAAAATATTTCTCCACATTAAAATTATGAACCCATACTCAATATTGAAGAACATTGGGCGATTTCAAAATGAAATAACTTCTTCATATGGTAACGGATTTGAGTGTTGTTCACGGCGTTGGGAACATATCGCCAAGGCCTATCCAGTCGCTCAGGTTCCAACCAATTTTGAGCAAATAAAATTTTGAGCTTTTTCCCAAGATCAGTCTTGAGCTCCTAATCACACCTCCCAAATGAGAGGCTTTTGGTCCCCAAAAGCTTACTGAAATGTTGAACTGATATGTAGTACAAAAAATGAGAGAATGAACATAATCTTCTCTTCAGCCCTTCAAAAATTTTCTTTGATAGCAACCTGATCTGAAAATGGAATGTACTTGAAAAGGGTGCAAGGTATCCATTTTCATTTATGTAAATGAGTGCACATACTCCAAATTTTAAATCTAAAAATGTGAGAACTTATTATTTCTAATACAGAGATAGACTGTAGGGGCATTTACCAGATATGTAACCTTTCAAAGAGAGGATGAATCCAGAAGCTACCTGGCCCTCTTACAGACTCTGCCTAAAGAAATAATAGAAGTAAACACTCGGACTTAATTAAAATTACCTTACTCAAACTTGACATTATGCGGAATTTTTACTTGAAAGAGGTGTATGTATTTTCTTTTGTTTATGTATTTATTTTTGCTGAAACTTAACATGTATATGAGCAACATAATTCAGCCATATAATAACAAAACACAACAGCAATATAATATATGAGTTCACCCCAACTCTTGGGCTACATCTCCTTTGAGCTTCGTCAACATGACTAGACTCTTTGGGGTTAAGATAATTAAATTCTTTTACAAGCTCCACACTTAACCACAATGAATACAAAATGATTCAAAGGGCTGAGAATACCATTTAAAATCCCTTTAATGGCTGTCTGATTCCTGCAAACATCTTTAGGCTTCCATGGACACACATCTTTCTGTCGGTGCACTAAGATTCTCTAAGCTTATAAATGGAAAAAACTCCCTCATATTTATATTTCTACTCCTGAAACCACTACTGCTGCATCCAATAATGATGAGAAATAAAATCCCAACTAATAAATTGCTTACATTAAGCACAACATCCCCAAAAATGGCTCTCCTCCACGGTTTGCCCAGGGCTGCCCACGACTTCACATCAACTTCTTCTATGCTTAAACCTCTGAAGATGACCTCTGTTAGATTTCAGACCTGCTCCATTAGCTCTAGAATGCTCAAATTACCCAAAGTAGACTCTTGGTTCAGCTCAAAAGGTTAACCACAATTCAGAACAACATCAAGCCCAAAATGGCTCTAGCGGCTCAAAAAGCCTCCCCGAAGCTAAACAGGTTGAAGATGAGCTCCAATAGCTCTGAAACCTATCTCAATGGCTTCGAAATGCTGTGAAGACCCAAAATCAAAAATAAATTTTCTTAGAAAGGATTTCCCATCTGAAAGATATGGCCCAAACAGTCTTTTGCCCAATGTTAGGTAAAAACCCCACAAAAGGCGGGCCAACTTTAGTTAACTACATATAACATTTAGTGGTCCACCTAAACTGGTGGGCGTGCTCCAAATTCAGCGGTGGTTAGCCATTGGCATTAAACATTGGAATTAACTTTTGTGACTGGTCACATGTCAATTCTGTTAACAGTTAAGTTTAAACCGTAATAACCTCTGCAGATTTGTTTGAAGCCCCCGGTTTTTGGGCGGTAAGGTCATATTGAATGGGGACTAGCTCTAAGGACTAGCCCCTTTACCTCCGATCCACCAATACGTAACAATTGTACGTACCTTTGAAATTTTTCCACGTGACCTTTGACATTTGGGTTTAAAATACTTTGCATTAATTTAAATGTTGTGGTATTTAATTAATAATTAAAGTTTTAATATTTAATATATATATATATATATATATATATATATATATATATGATTTTTTTTTATTAAATCAAATAAAATA